>OY730193.1:103088904-103688904 GCA_963422505.1 Pseudognaphalium luteoalbum | reverse complement strand
TGAAAAGTATAAATAAGGTATTTCCATTTATAAATAATAAAACTAGACGCTTTCACACGCATCTGTCACAATCAATTCACACTTAAAGTTCCAAGTCTATTCACCTGTCTACTTCAGTCCCACCACTCAGCTGTCTAATATCACTGAATCTTCTGCTTATCTGAGATCAAAACCGATTATAAATTAGTAATCGATCTTGTATAACTTAATTCAGCTTGCACAACATTAAAACAACATTTATTAAACTTATTATACATTATTATACATATACAATGCATATATGAAAAAATATTATTGTTAAAACAAAAGTCATCCCTGAAGGGAATTACCCATCGGGTACCTTGGTTACCCGTCGGGTACCATTGGTTACCCGGATTCAAACTTGGGACAGAAACTGACTTTAGTTACCCGTCCAAGTTACCCGCCGTATAAAACCTTACCCGGTTCCAAAATCCGTTTTACCCGCAGGATTGGGTGTTATCCGCCGGGTATATTCATTACCCGATTTTGCTATTTTTACCCGGTTACCCGCCAGGTAACAGAGTACCCGCCTTGTACCACCCAGTTGCAGGTGACCTACAATTCGTTTATGCACAAACCTAACTCAAAATTCACCCAAAATCCAACATCAAACTCAAATTCTACCTATTCTAACGCCATATATACATCATATAACATCAAGTAACATCAACAACAATATTCAAACTCAATTTCACAACAAAATCAATAACCCTAACTAATTTCTTCCCTATTCAACCAAATGAACTTCAAAGATTATATGAACACTAAGAACAATCAAAATCAATGAAATACAAGATAGTGATGTTAATCCTAACAACACAATTGAGTTTTTTATACAAACAAGTTAACAATTTCATCAAATTCAACTCACACAAATTTATAAATCACTACTTACACTTTGAAGGAGATTAGGGGCAAGAAGATGGAGATGATTATAAGAAATTGAGGAATTTGATTTCTAACTTCAATCTCAGCAAATAATTTGATTAAACTCCGATTTTTGTTTCTAGGTTTAAGTTTTGTGTTTCAAAAGAAGAAAATCCAAAGTGCAGGAAACATAAGTCAGCTAGTACAAATCTATTCCTATATCACAGTGTAAATATTATACCCGTTCTAATTCTATTGTCTGGAACCTAAATACCAATTGCAGGAAAACTATTTTATTTTACCGTGAACTATAACTATTTTAAACGAGTAATAATTCATTAGTCACAATTAGTCCTTTGACTAAATTTCCTAAGTTTTGTATCAAAACATATAAAACACACAATATTTATAATATAATCAACTAATAATATCTAAGTAATGGGTAATTACCGAATTACCCTTAGGCCATAAAAGTGGGTGTTACAATTAGTGTGTGAATCTAGGCTCTAAACGCGATGCATATATGCTTCTCTTTTTGTGTGTTCATTTTATTCTCGTTACTAGTTTCTTACTAGTATGTTTTATGAATTAACTTTGTCGTTTATGAAAAGATCAATCGAGAATGTTATGATGTGGGTGAAGAAAATCACAAATCGATTGGGTCCTAGATGTGATCTAATTGGGATACTGTATGTTTAGTTTTTCTCGGACATCATATGTTCTATTTGCCCCAAGCAATCAATGCAATATATGATTGATATGTACGAAATATGTATAATGAGAGATTTGAGAGTCTTTCCCTCTAGTTTCTGTTTTCTTAAGCATATGTTTTGTTGAAGTAAACATTTATACTCTAACCACTATCACATGCCAATAATCACTAGACTATTGTTACCCTCTATTCTCATTCCTAATATGTTCCTTGGTTAAACCACACAACTCCATATCCACCATATCTAGAAGCATGTTTAATGCATCTCAGGTCATCATCGTGTTTTTGTTAGTGTTGGGTCTCTTATAGGCCCCCCAAAGGTTGTTTCAATGGCGGGGCATCAGAATCTTGATGTACTCCCGGCGACTTACGACAAAAAGGGATGACCAGGGGGTGGTGGGGGGTGGGGTTGGGGGTTTAAACTTTTAAAATCTTTTTTGGAAGTGTACCTTAATATTCACAACATAATGCCCATTGATTGATATTCGTTTCTAGCGTAGCACGTGCTAAAATTATCTCAACCTCTCATGTACCGTCTAATAAAACCGATGAATTGAAATCAAAAAATTTGTTTATCTTTGCTAATTTAGCTAAGATGGAATAGAATGATTTGAGTTTACATAGACAAGTAGATTTAATATTGATTGGTTGAATTTTTTTCTTTCTCCTTTAATCTCACCAATGATTCAGATTCACCGGAGATGCTTACCAAATTTAATAATGTTGCTAACGGTAAGGAAGATGGCAACAATTTAAATTTGAATTTGACTGAATATCAGTCAATGCTAAATTGGGAAGGGTCTTATAGTCAACCTAGAGACAACCCTCTTTGTCCAGAAGCAGAAAGAAGGTTATTTGTATCGGAAGACTTTTCCCAAGAAAGTTTGATACATAGGGCTACCTCTTTAACTAGTGGACAAAAAGAAATCACACAAGCTATTGAAAGTAACAAAAGTGATTCACGTGAACCTATGCATCTATATAAATCATTTCTACCAATATCAAGTGATGACAAGGGAACAAGCAGCATCAACAACCCCCAATACAGTCAAGAACCACCTCAAACAATCCTTTTTAAAAACGTATATGATGATGCTCTTGAAGACGGGGAGTGTCATACAAGTTGCAAATTTTTTAAAGAAGTGGCCAAGGCTAATAGAGAACGGAAATTGAAAGAAAAAGAAAAACTTGCGGATCTTGACTCCCATGGGGTTAAACTGAAAAGGGCTACTAAGGCAAAAAAGAAGACTGATGATCGTATGTCGGATCCAGTGGTGTTAGCAGATTGGATAGGAAAAGATGATTCGGATATGAGCTACCACAATCCAAACTATCTTAGAAAATCAAAATCTATTATGATTGGTAGTCAAAAGAAATCTAAATATATTCCTTTTGAGGAGTTTATGCAAGATATGCATAACTATGACAAAGACCGGAATTTGCTATGTTGATGAGGAGCCATGTTCCATATTCGAGTAACCGACAAGGATACATATATAGCACACTAACGGTCATGCTTTAGGAGTCCATAATCATTTTCAAGTTCAAGTCTCGCTAAAGGTTCAATCAATGGTAGTTTTGTGTGAGTCATATCACGTCAAGCGACTAGTTTCGGTTCAAGGTTTATACTGTCAAAGATTCAAGATGATTATGTTTTGCCATGTTGCATGGAGTCCCGGTTCATTTTCAATGTTTTAGTCAATAGGTTGCATTCAGTATTTCAAAAGTACAAATATTATCTCAAGTGTATCTTTGGGATCTTCTTGATCTCAATATCAATATTTTTTATTGTTTATGCAAAAAAAAAATCAAATTTATTTTTCAAACCAACCAATTACATCTTTAGGTCTATATTTAATTATATAAAATTTGACCATAATCATTTTTCTTTGGGATAATAATGGTTTCATCATCAAAGTTTCACTTTTTTGTTCGTTTTAACCACTCAAGTTTTTTTCCTAATGATTTAATCCTTCAAGTTTGAAAACTTTAGTGGTTTAATCATCCAAGATTCTTATGCTTCAAAAAATTGATGTTTTAAAGTTTATCTTTTATAATGATTGTGCCCTTTTAATTTTTTATAGTTTAATCATCTAACTTTTAAAAATTTAATGGTTTAACCCTTCAAATGGTTTAAATCAATAAGTCAATACCAACTTAAATAGTTAAATCATGAGATAAAAACTTGAGTAGTTAAAACGAAAAAAATTGAAAATTTAATGATTAAACCATTATTAACCCCTTTTCTTTTGGGTTATTGTTAGATCTATACCTATCATAGCTAAAGCTACTAACGTAAGAGCTTAACAACGGCTGATCTAGAAATTTGTGTTACGAGGCATAAAAAAAGCTATAACTAAAATGGTTCCATAGTTTTATGTTTTACATATAGCAGTAGAAGCAGCCTAAAAACATGAAATAACTACACCACTAAAACTTCAGCTACCAATTATAAAACTGTGCACTAAAATAACCACAAATCTATATTTCATAGCATAAAAACTATAGTATATATATAATGTATTTCATAAACAACAGCAAAACAACTAGAGATTTTAGGGAGAATATCATATATCCCCACTATTAATATTAAAATTATATATTTCCACCCCTAAACATCCTAATATCATATATCCCCGACCTAAATCTTAAATATCTTATATTTACCCATTTTTTTCAATTTAATTTTTATTGAATCCTTTAAATGCATAAATAATATTATAATAAGTGTAATGACCATTATACGCTATCTTAATCCTTGAGCGCAACACATACGTGATCTGTAGGTTCGGTCAATGGTGATCATCGTGTATGTATATTGTATAATATGAATAAAATTTATAATCAACAACGAATATATATATATATATATATATAATAATAATAATAACGGGATAAAAAGGAAGAAAATTTAGGTAGAGAAGAGGGAGAAACAATATGATTCAGTTTTTCTATTACTATGATTCATTTTTTTATTACTATGTATTTTTATTACTTTTTAATTGGATCCATGGAGAAACATGTGGTATAATTTGTAGAAGTCATGAACGTTAGCAATTTCCTTTTTCTTTCGTTGGTTATAAGTAAGGTGTATTTAGTTTAAGAAAAGGGTATAATGGTCATTACTTTTATTATGTATGGATTTAAAAGTATTAATTAAGATTATCATTCGCTGGAATTGAAATATCCGCGAGATTGGGGTCACAAGTTGTATCGAGGAAACAAATTGTTGGAATTCCCAAAGTGAAATTGAAAAAATTGAGTAAATATGATAGTTTTAAGGTTTAAGTTTGGGATATGTGATATTAGAGTGTTTAGGTGGGGAAATATGTAATTTTGATGTTAATAGTGGGAATATATGATATTCTCCCCAGATTTCAAAAGCAACAAACAGTATATGAGCAACAAGAATATATATAACCATGAAAATTTAAATATATAACTCCACAATTAACAAGTTCTTTTTTTGGATAAAGAAAAGTTAATCTATATTCACCACAATTAACAAGTTTTCGTATTAAAAGTGCACATGCGAAAGTGTATAACTATCATCAAAGCGCCTTTGGCCTTGCGGTATCGTGATGAGTGGTGACCTTTCAACCAAGAGGTTAGGGGTTCAACTCCAGGGATGGACTATTTGTGGTAGTTGGTGTGTGTGAGTATTTGCTTTTCTAAGTGTATAACTATTGATTAGCAACAAGTTAATTACAAAATAACACATAAAAATCAAGAAATAACTAAAGACCGTTCATGCAATTTACTCAGCAGGCACCGAAGGTCTTCAATAAAAGTCAAAACATAATTAGTGTTTGTATATATTTAATAAACTTAATGACCCTTTGAATTGTATTAAACCGTACCTTCATAATTTCTCAAATGAAGTTTAATACATTCATGTAATTGACATTCCTAAAAGCTCCCATTAACGATATGCATAGTTTAATTGTTCATTTTTCATATTTGACATCTCATACGAGTAATATTTAGCTTTAAGTTTTAACCAATAAAAGCTTATTTAAGTAAAAAAAAAAAAGTTAAACTTTAACTTTGAATAGGACTTTGACATGATTTCATGAATTTAAGAACATGTAGTGTGTGAATATAAATAGCAATGGTTCGGATATGAAACCGGTAACACCATATTAATATCCATTTATTTTTCTTCATTCATATTCGAATTAATATTTATTAAAATTACAAATCGTTCGTTCACATCAATATTCGCTGGATGGAGCGGATTAAAGGATATCCATTGAATATGAAAATGATTATTGTTAAACATTGCGATGATATCATTTGTTATGAAATATTGGTAAAATATAGTTTATGAATATATAAAACCCTTGATGTGGTTCATTGTTTAAATAGACACATCATTTAATTAAATCATCGATATCCATCCTTCGTTAGTGAATCCAAATGGGTCGATCTATCAGATCGCATGATGATTATCATATCTATGGATCATCACCCGACAAAAAAGTAATTAATTAATTGACACGTTTTCAATTACTATCTATAATCTTCTATAATATTATATATACTTAAAGCAAAATAGCTTGGTGCAATCCCAATCATTAATTATTATTTTTATGTTGGCCAACGATTAAGATTAATTTAATGATTGTTACACTTAACATATTTTCATCTTTATTTATATCATAATTATATTATTTATATTATAAATAATTAAAAAAATAAACATAAAAAATAATAATTAACGGAATATATCAAATTAGATAAGGTTGAGCAACAAAAGAAAAAACGTTTAAAATCCTCTAAATATTTTTATGTAATATACAATTTAATTATAAAAACACAACAACATATATTACACAAGGAATAAAACCTCTTAGAGTTTTATTTAATTTCTTTCATCTAAAAACAACTCCATGATAATAATTAAAGTATAAATGTCAATTTTTTAGTCTTCCTCACCGTTTACCTAGACTAACTTTGTAGCTTATATGTATCCAATCTTTATTCCTAATCTTTTCGTAACTTAATCTCTCAATAAATATATTACCCTAAATATAACGCTACCTGCCTTATGGAATTGACTACTTCGAAGAAAATTATGACAATTTTTGTATGTTACTATTATTATGTATCAAAAGTTTATTTGTCTGTAAAATATTGTAATCTTTAATATATATATATATATATATATATATATATATATATATATATATATATAGAATTTGAAATACCACACGTTATCGCCGGGTTTTGTATCTAGTTACTATTAACAACATATTTTCTGCACATATGACGACAAAATGTAAAACGAGCATTAAATTAATTTTGAGTCCATATAAAAAACGTGTAAAGTTTCTCCTGCAAGCTTTCCCTCAAATTTCAAATTCACCCGCTCTTCATTTCCCTCTCCCTATAAAAGCACTCCAAAACAACACTTCCTATTCATTCACTCATTCATCCAAACAACCCCTTGTATCATTCCCAATTATCCAGCAATGCCTTCCGCTCCCGAAGAGCCACTCCTATCCCCAAACCCCGACCGCTTCTGCATGTTCCCAATCCAATACCCCCACATTACCATTCCCACTGGGAATCACTAACTGATAACGAACGCCATTTCGTTACTCACGTCCTCGCATTCTTCGCCTCCTCGGACGGCATCGTTTTGGAAAACCTAGCCTCACGTTGCATGAAACAAGTCCAGGTTTCCATCGAAAACATCCATTCCGAAATGTACAGTCTGTTACTCGACTCCTACATCAAGGACTCCGCAGAGAAGAGTAACTTATTCCGTGCGTCCAGAAAAAAGCGAATTGGGCGATGAAATGGATCGACGGTTCGGATTCATTCGCGGAACGGATCATCGCGTTCGCGTGCGTCGAAGGAATCTTCTTCTCCGGAAGCTTCTGCTCGATCTTCTGGTTGAAAAAGCGCGGTTTAGTGCCTGGATTAACGCACTCTAACGAGTTAATCTCGCGAGACGAAGGATTACACTGCGATTTCGCGTGTTTGTTGTATAAGTTGTTGAAGCACAAAGTGAGCGAAGAACGTGTGAAAGGAATCGTAACTGAAGCCGTTGAGATCGAACGTGAGTTCGTTTGCGACGCGTTAGTTGGAATGAATAGCGATCTGATGAGTACGTATATCGAGTTTGTTGCGGATCGGTTATTGATTGAATTAGGATATGATAAAATGTATAACGTTTCGAATCCGTTTGACTGGATGGAACTCATATCCTTACAAGGGAAAACTAATTTCTTTGAGAAGAGAGTTGGGGAGTATCAGAAAGCTTCTGTTATGAATGGTGGAGAGTCTCATGTTTTCAACATGGATGAAGATTTTTAGGCTTTTTTTTATTGAATTATAATGTTATTGTTAGATTGTTAGATGTGTTTCTTCTGTAATGAATTAAATAAAATGAATTTGTGCTTCTTTTGCAAATTTGTTGGAAGATTTGATGAAAAATTATGTTGGTTTTGTTTGGTACTGTTTTTCTAAGCGGACTTGTCAAGACTATTTTGCAGAAACGGTGTCGTTTTGTCTGGATAATAATAACCTCAAATAAATAATTTGCTATTTATTTAGTATTTATTTATTTATGTATTTTGAGGTTAGGGTTTAGAATACCATTACAGCACAGAGAGCTTCAAAATGCTATCAAGAGAGCAATTGCTTCATCTTTTTGATCGATTCTCTACTCTCACGTCTCAGCCTGGTACCAATTTCTGTTTTTTCTGAATATTTTCATTTTTGACTACACACAAGCACAAGGTTAATATGATTAGGTAATGTATAAATTGGGTAAAAGATTTGGTTACAATTTTGGGTTTTATGAATGTTTTCAGATGTTAAGAAACGCATTGCAGATGCTGTCAACGATAATCAGGTATCTGAAATCTGTCTTTGTTTTAATTTGTATATTTAATATTTAATTTAATTTTTAAATATATTTAAGGCAACGGTGAGCTTTAGTAGTGTTACTTATTAAAGCATCATTCGTTGTTACTTAAACTTGTTTGTTACTGTAATATTTTTATAAAACTGTTGTAAAGTGATATTGTGTTAAAATTACCAACAATTCTTGAAATGGGGAGTCGTTGTTACTTAAACTTGTTTGTTACTGTAATATTTTTATAAAACTGTTTGAAAATATTGAATTTCAAAACGAAGGGCAGAATAGCACCAATGATTCGCTGAGCCAGTCATTTGGTACCCGACACGTCGGAAAGTTATTCGTGAACCCCACACCTGATTATCGAAAAGTATTATGCATGTAGGAAGAAATGTGGCTGACTTAGGACTGTTATCAAGCTGTTACTATCAATTTATTTATTGTTTTAATTATGAAGTTTATCTTACTTTACCCATGATTATCATGTTGCTAGTACCTAGTGGTAGGTGTTTTGTATTTAGGAGTAGTTTTCAAGAGAACAGTCTTTATATGTAAGCCACAACAGGAAACTAAAGCAGTCAGATAAATTCAGTGTCAACTGTGATTTATGAAATTCTCGGGTTAGCACTATTGAGCCCTCATCAAATGATCAAAATAGGCTGTCGAGGCAGAAAAACGCAGAAAGCTTCTGCTTTTAATTGCTCTGTAACTCGATCACAAAGTTGGGACCATAACAGTTTCCCCCAATAGGCACATGCATTTTCTTTTCCTTATTTCTTTTAGAGTGTAACTATTCTTTATAGTGCCGACTGTTTAGGCAAATGCACTCATGTGCTTTTGTATGTTGTGGTGTGATCATAATATAATTAGTTATTGAACGTATTTGGCCATTGGCCATAGAGGGTCCTTTTTAATAGTATGTAGGGTCCTTCGTAAGTCTTTAAATAGAGGCATTGCCTACTCTTCTTTGTTTATCTGTTGAAACTTATTAGATTTTGAATAGCAGATTGTTCATATAATATTCACCACTATCACCATCATCATTACGATCATATCACCAACTACACTATCATCTTCATTAAGCAAACCATTCATGATTCATAAGTCATAACACTATATTATCGTATTCAGGTATTATTATATGAAATTCTAATAAACCATATAGAAAACGAAGAAAGCTATGGAAAATGAACTTATATATCCCAACCCATATTTCCAAACATTTCTGATCAGTAGTGTAGCTGAACTGCAAAGGATCCTGCAAAGACCAAGAGTAACTTCTTTAGGTGCTTCCTCACTGTCAAATAGGCAACGGTGATGTTGGACAAAAAGATATTACAAAAACTGGAGTACCAATGTTAGGATATCAAATAAACACCGACTAATAATCATAAATCCCTAAAATGACCTGTTTCACACAACATTAGAATTTGTTAGTTGCTTGTTACATTTAGGAGGTTTTTGGCTTGGATTATCTTTTTCTTCCTTTGGCTTAAACAGGGGATTTGATATTAGGTTAAATCAGAGGAACTTGATTTCATATTTTGAATTTGCTAAATGTCACTTAAATGATATGGTTATCTTGAAATAAACATCTGGAAATTGTTAGTGCTAAAATGGACGTGTGTACAATTTAGTCTTTGTAATAAACCATCTTAAGAATGATTTGTTTATAACTGTCAATGACATAATTAAATTGAAAACAGGAAGCTGTAGCTGTGACTACAGCTATCCAGGAGGAAATACTCAATGAGATGGGAGTTGGTAAGTACTTAATTTTCATAAATTGCATAAAGTAACAAACGTTTGCTTCTCTACATGTTACATTGATTTGTTTCTATTGCGAAAGTGTGTGTGCCTTAATATGAAATTCTTGTAGCATTATTAATACGCTGACATTGCATGGGATGGATCATTTCAGATCCAGCTTATGGTCTTGCTTGCTTGGGGAAAATAAATATGGAGTACGAAAATGATCAAGACTTGATGATTCACTTTTATGGATTTGTAGCAAAGTATTCTCTCTCTCTCTCTCTCTCTCACACACACACACACACACATACATACACACACACATGAGCACCTGCAGAGTGTTTTTAAGCTTTTGGCTTTCTCTTAATCACAATATATAGCTATCATATCAGAATGTTGCTCTTAGTTTGAGCCCTTAAATAGTCATAGAAGAAATTCTTGATGTTCTCCAGAGATTCACTGTTTAGCTGACAGGTTTTTTTTTTTAATTTCAACTTCGTAAAGTTCTTGCTACTTGCAATTTATTGTAAAGTCATAAAAATGTTTGATAGCTTTTTTACCATCCCAGGAAAATATGAAATTTATTTGTAAGTAAGGACCTTCACAGGTTTTAAGGTTCTACCACTGTATGGTGGTGCTCCCCTTTATGTTTCAGTTACTGAGAAATAAGATAAAGCTTATGAATCATATCATTCTGATGCCTCCATATAGTTCCATGAAAATTCTGTATTTTGAACCCATATGATGGGATAAAGAAAACATACTATATCATTTCTGGATATGATAAATGTTTTAGTAAAGCGACTTTTCACGAAAACAACAGGGAAGAGATGGCATGTGAGGAAGCAGAGCTTGGGCCACACTTATATAGTGAGAGATTGCAAATGCAACACAACTTACACCAACAGGTAAAATAGATTCCGTGGTTAGCACGATTGTTTTTAGTTGGTACAATGTAATAGCTGAAATATGCTTTTATTGCAGCAACTGGAGATGTTGAAACAAATGCGTAACTATGGTGTAGAGGATCAGTCTGCTATCTTAGACAAGGTACATCCTTTTTGGCTGTTTCCAATCTCTCATTACGGCGGGTATACAATAATTTGTAGTAAAGTTTTATTTCTACTTGCGTATCAAGTGAATAGGACTTGCAGTCATATCTTGACAAGATGCAATACTAGAATAATTGAATATGTAGCTCATCTTTTTTGGTTTATGTGTTGCTATTATTTCATTTTTTTGGTCATTGGTGTTACGTCATTTGCAGCTACGGCAGAAAATGGAGAAAGAAGATTTTGAAAGCGAAACGTCACTATTGTCGGTGGATGAAATCCAGGACATTGTTCAAACCAGAGAATAGATGCCTGTATTTACTCAATTGTTGAAATTTGGAAGGCAGTACACAGTTGTGCAACACAACTTTATTCTCACCTTTAAGGCTACAAGTCTATATACCCCTTTTTATTTAACAAGAATTGTAATATGTTTGTCAACGAGAATTTGATGCATTCTCTTTGGTTCGTTTGGAGCTGTTTGTATTTTCATTCTTCATTATATGTATAAAAATAAAATACGAGTTTATATGAAAGGTAGAAAAATAAGTATAAAATAAATACTTTTTGGTTTGTGGGTTTAAGGGTTATTTGATGAAAAATATAGCAACAAAGTCGAGATGGCCGAGTTGGTCTAAGGCGCCAGATTAAGGTTCTGGTCCGAAAGGGCGTGGGTTCAAATCCCACTCTCGACATCTATTTTCCCCCCCTTTTTAACCCATTCTTCTCTCCTGCCTAATAGTAGTATAATAGTTTTCTATGGGCTCCAAGTCTCCAACAATGGCCAAAAAGCTTATGAATTTTACAATTTAAATATGATTGATTAGTGTCATAATCCACATCATTTTGTGAAATTATTTTTGAAGGGTTTTTTTGGATGTAGCATTTCTCGTTTCAATAAAAGAGAATATTGATTTTGTATTTTCTTGTACTCAATGCGGATGAAAAAGTCGGGTTTTTCTTGTTATGCATCAAGTTGAATTGCATTGCAGCATTGCAAAAGGTTGTTTAGTTGTTATTGATTGGACATTATGACCCAATTCTTTGCACAATTTAAGGTTGCTTTGAAATGAAATACACAATGCAAGAACTTAAAAGTTTAGTATTGGGACATTCTAAATAAATGTCATGAAATCGAAATCGTAGGAATAACTTAAGATCTTAATTGTAGGGATAACATCTTTACAGACTCAACTTCTTGTCTTCTTACCTATCCTCGTACCATTCTTGATTTCGTTTCGGACTGAGACGGACGTGCAAGTTGAATTCGTTTGAGCAACCAAGTTGGTATATCATGGTAAACAACTTTCTCTTATTGCAGTTAAGAAATAAATTTATACCTTTCTATTTTAAGTCTAGGAAAGTATCTTAAGGATAAGTATGCGTTACTTTTTGTATATAAGTAAAAAACGCTATTTGGTCAAATGGATTCATTAATCATTATGATTAAGTCAAAGTTGTTGCATCTTTCGATCAAAGCTTAACGGTTTCTTTTGGAATTGTTTGAATCGATCTCAGAGTAAAAAGATCACATGATTAGGAGAATGAGGTGTTTGAAGGAATTTTAGGAAAAAGGATATTTGTGATTGCAAGCATCTTCTTCAACTTTGTTTTTTTTTTTTTTTATCGTGCTCGTGTTGTTAACTATATCTGCAGGTATATCAGTGAGTCAAGTCTGGTAAATTACACAACAAATACTAAGACCATCCGCAATGGTAACATCAGAACGCCCATTATCCAGTCGCCACATCAGCATAACACCACAACACCATTTCATCACACACAATCATAACACCAGAACGCCCATTTTCCCCCCGGACCCCACTTTTTTCCCACCTAATATTCATTTATTTAACAATACAAATAAAATAAAATTAAACACAATACATTTTAATAATTAAAACACAATACATTTCAATAATTAAAAAGAGTTTTTTGGGATTTGATTTGAGAAAAAATAGTAGTATATGTGTGTATATATAGTGTAAAGTTAGAAGTTAAAAAAAAATTAATTTTTTTTCCCCTGTCGTTGGAGCCTAACGGCTATAATCTTTTTAATTTTTTTTTCATGTTACCGTTTGATTGTAAAAAAAAAGTTTTTTTTTAATTTAAATTGAAGGGAAAACGAAAAAAAAATGAAAAAGGAAGTGGGGCCCACCGAAACGATCGTTCTCGTCTCGTTCTCTGGTAACGAACGCCCCTTGAACGCCGGCCCAGATTGCCCCACACCGGCGTTCTGGGCGTTCTCAAGGCATAAAACGCCCCGTAACGAACGCTTTGCGGGTGGTCTAAATGTTCACTTTGTGTTACGGGTATGTGTCACAATGTTCGATATCTCCAAACTAATAATGATATTTAATACTTCCTCCGTCTCATATGTATAAATCAGGTTTATCTTTTATACCTTTCAAATTAATGGTATATTTCGAAAGTATGAGTGTATAATAACTAACTTTTTATATTACTTATTCTTTATGTGTATGTTAAAAAAATTGGGTAAAAAGTAAATGTAAAGTTGTCATAGTATACAAAATTACGATATAATAATTATGTCTTATTAAACTACGTGGTTTTTGTCTGTAAGCAATAATTTTGAAACGCAAGAAGTAATGTGTACGTGTATGAAGTTGTCAACTATCGTATATTTATATTTAATTAGATATAAATATAATAATAATAAGATGGCAACTATCTTATTACATTTCCAACATGATCAACAAAATCGTTACTCCATCTTTCTCGTCAAATTAAAATATGATAACTTGAGAATAACATATGCTATCAAAAGTGATTTTCTGACAACACGTATATGAATCATATGATAGAGGGCATTTATTTAGTAAAATTGTTTACTTTTTTAAAGCTTTTAGTAGAGCCTTCCATTTTGTCACGCCTGAGAGTGAAATCGTAACAACCGTTACTATTTTTTATCTCGTCGGTCATCTATTTTTGTTTAAACTCATGGGCCAACCGGTGCAAAACAGAATAAAATGTCTTCCCCATTTGGTTACGCAAAATACTACTAGTAATATTTTTTTTATCGGATAAACTTTTTTGATTAAATTGTTAGTTTAGTTAGCAATATATCTCTAACCTTTTATTAAGCATTTTCATATGTTGACCTTATGTCATATAACAAATCCCAATAATGCTCTTCTATTTAATCACCTAACATGTCAACCTATTTTGGCAAGTCAACTATACAATAACTCTACAAAATCAATTACATCCAAATATTCACTACTCAATCAATTATAAAATCACTACACACAAAAACATAGCAAAATTAACACTATATAAACAAACTTGTACTCATGGAAAAAAAACAATCTATTCATGTGCATTTAGATTTTGCTATTTGAAGTTTTAATTTATTTTCAACTATTTGTTATGTAATTTTTCACGTAATCATATAAATATGACATTTATAATAATGCACATATCTTAGATATGCATTGTTTTTTAATTTGTTATAGTGTTATTCATTATATTACTTCGTATTATTATTATTTGTTTGATTTAAACCCGTATATTTTATATCAATTTTTCAACTGCTCTTTCACAACCTTCTTTAACGAATTTCAAATATATTTCTGTCGCATTGCGCGGGTTATCGGCTAGTTGTATATTATTATCTTTAAATTGTAAAGCTGTCTCTGAGTTTTCAGAGTCTCTGGATAAAAAACTGAATAATTACTGAGATGAGGCTCCATATCGAGTCATAAGATGTTTTTCTTCTTCTTCTTGTAACGGCTTAATCAAATTTGAACATGTTTTTCTTCTTGCAATTAACAATTAAATTATATATACGTATACACAAACACACACATACACAAACACACACAATTTGATCCCCCTATAATTTGAAAGCCATAGATGGTCGACCACCCCGTTCACCCTTGAAGACGGCCCTGTTAATAAATTATTAGTTTTGTAAGCAGGATTTTAGTGTTGTTGATATTAGCCTCTGTTTTTTCTTGAAAACCTTGGTCATGCCTTAAGTTTTAATACATTTGAAAGTTTTTTGGACATGTGACAGTAATCAATATATGGACCACGTATATGAGAGATTTGGTTAAGTGAAAATTTGTCATTATAAACACAACGTGTTTTGTAGCCTCGTACAAGATTTTTCAAGAAACTGTGTAGTCTAGTATGCTCGATATCTCACTTTCGCCAAAAAAATAAAATAAAATATAATAATAGAAAATTAAAGAATTACGTACTTGTGTGGTCGCCAAAATATAAGAACGTGTGAGCAATATTGTGGTTATGGTAAGACGAGATGTTACATCTTTTATGTTATAAAACACATTAATCATGTAATCAATGGTTAAATTATATAGCTAGTGAGACTATATACTTAAAAATTAGAGACACGATCTGACTTGGCCCTAATAATGCTTTTAATAATACAGTACTAGTAGTCAAATTAAGTTTCGTGTTTTATACGGCTTATTGCAATTTGGGCTTGATATATGACTCTATATGAGTACACCAATGACCATATATCAAAAAATTTTAATATTAGCATGCCTGGGGTAGGTTTCTTATAACGTCATTTTTGCTAGTATAAGATTCACAAGCTTAAATATTAACTTGTCAACTTACGCACACTTTATAACAACCACAATTTTTCCATTGGTGGATCATTTACAGTTTGCTGATTGTCATTTGTTGGTGTACCTTTAAAAAAACACGATGGTGGTGGCACGATGCAGAAGCGTACTATACTGGTTGATGATGGTGGTGGTTCTTACCGGAAAAGGAAAAAGTCAACTTGTTGAGAATTTCTACGCCGCCACTTGTCCAATGGTCGAAACCATCGTGAAACAGACAGTTGACACGAAGGTCAGCCAGACGTTCACGACGATTCCAGCTACTCTTCGTCTTTTTTTCCATGATTGCTTTGTTGAGGTTAGTATCTTTTAACCTCTATTAGAATTGACAGCTATAGATTTTAGCTACATATTTATAATTAATGTTCAACAAAAACAAAATTATGTTAAATGCTTACTTAAATCCTCCAACTATTCTAAAAGTTTATTAGTAGTCCCTTAGATTACATTTGGCACACCTAAGCTTATGTGCAGTTTGCTAAATTTTAGTGCTTTTCCCGGTTTTGATGTAAGTTGCTAATTTTTTTGCTATTTGTAATGCAAAACATGCAGGGATGTGATGCTTCGGTGATGATTGCATCACCGAATGGAGATGCTGAAAAAGATGCACAGGATAATCTGTCACTTGCTGGTGATGGCTTTGACACTGTTATCAAAGCTAAACAAGCAGTCGAGTCTGTTTGCCCTGGTGTCGTCTCATGTGCTGATATTTTAACAATTGCTGCCCGTGATGTTGTCGCCTCGGTAAGGCTTAACATAATACGTGAAATGGTTGGTTTGATAACTAGTCAAAATGTGTCGAACTGGGAAAAGTCTACCATATCAGTCAATTTGATTTACTTTCTGGACCTAAAGTAGGGCAGGTAATAATGATGACATAAGAGAATAAGTGAAACGGTCTAAGAGGGCCAAACATGGTGAAAGTCGCCTAAGTATATTTTTAAGGCATACAGCTTCGTAATCAAACTGAATGCATTAGCTGTTTATTTAAAAAGAAAAAACCGATCAGACCAATTTTGACATGTGACTCAACCCGTCAGCGACATGGACATTAAGTCAATTCTGGTTTTAAGCCGCTTAATTTGTATGAGGTGTTCTTTTAACTAATTTCTTCATTTTAAACAGACAGTATTGAAAATTAAGATACAGGTTGCTTTATTCTCTAAGCAAATTCTTGCAAGATTGGTTAAAAACTAGTATCTTTCTATGCAGGCTGGTGGACCTTTGTTTAATGTGCAATTAGGCAGGCGAGATGGACTTATTTCACAAGCATCACGAGTTACTGGAAACCTACCAGATCCCACCTTCAATCTGGTTCAGCTTAACACCATCTTTGCAAAGAACAACCTCACAGAACTCGACATGATCGCCCTTTCAGGAGCCCACACACTCGGGTTTTCTCACTGCAGTCGCTTTGCTAACCGTCTGTATTCATTTTCACCAGCCTCTGCGGTTGACCCATCGTTGAATCCAGCCTATGCTCAACAACTAATGGCTGCTTGCCCACAAAATGTAGATCCTAATATAGCGATAGACATGGATCCACAAACTCCAAACACTTTCGACAATGTTTATTACCAGAACTTAGTAGCAGGCAAGGGTTTGTTTACATCAGATGAAGTTCTCTTTACGGATTCAAGGTCGCAGCCAATGGTCAACAATTTCGCCAACAATCCTGGAGATTTTAATGCTGCCTTTATAACTGCTATGAGGAAGCTCGGGCAGACGGGTGTTAAGATTGGCAACCAAGGAGAAATTAGAAGAGACTGCACATCTTTTAATTAACAAATAAATGATTGATGTAATATTGTTTACACACTGTTATTATAAATTCTTGAAAGATTACAATAAACTGAATTGAATAAAATTAAAACCTTTAATCCAAACAATGTAACAAATTACGATATACAGACAGAATTCATGATTCCACAATCAAACATTTTGAATTGCGGGAAAAAAGAAGATACACGTACACCTGGGAAGAGTTGGAACATATTTAAGTTCGGTTTTTTCCGTACAGGTGCTGGTAGACGACCTTAGTTCGACGCACAAGTATCGAACTTAGGATAACCGCTATGATACAAAGTCCCGACATTATCATGTAAGTCAGAAAAAAGCATACTGAACCTGTACACTTTGGGGCATCATCCGTATCAAAAAGCTTCGTTAAAAAAGAAGCTGAATGTGTGATGATTTGATTGTGTTGTTGCGCTTGTTTCTCTGCTTCTGAATCGTATATATAGCTAGCAATAACTCCAGAGAAGACAAGTGAGCCTGCAGGGTTTGCCAGGGTGAGGAAATTGTACAAAGCTCCAAACTTTTTGACTCCAAATAACTCAGAGGCAGTAGCTGGTATGATAGCCCAGTGAGCCCCATATCCCAGCCCGATCAATAGGGTACCAATGTACATTGCACCAGGCCAACCCCAAGCAAAAAACAAATGCCCAATTGCCATTATTCCCTGGGCAACAGCCAAAGCTACTGGTCGTGGGTAAGCGTAGTCCCTGTTACGCAAAAAATAGAAGAAATCAACATGTCAAAACATCTTGTTAACACTTAACTTGAAGAAGTGGCTATTGTTTCCCAATTTATCTAATTTTTTGTCAAGTTAGGTAATATTTTTACACTAACGGATCTTGTTAGTGAAAACTGAAATGGGTCGGACAGGTAGAAATTCACAACAAGTGTAAGCAAATGCTCAGAAGCTACTAAATCACCTTCTTTATGGTAACATATATTATCTAAATGCAGGGTTTTTGTAACCATGTTAAATACACTATGAAAAGAAAATAGAAATATATAAGACAATAAAGCATGGACGAGTCAACATGACCCGGCCCGTTTTGACTAATATTATGATATAGAGGACCAGAGGTTGACCGAATTTCCCTTTATGAAATAGGTGGAATCAAGTTATGTTTTATATCTAATCTTTCATCATATATAAGGGAATGAGACAATCGTCAAATCATGCAAATTGTATGTTTAATGCATAAAACCTCATATAAAACTTTTATTGTAAGATAAAATAATTCTTGTAATCATATAGATACACTAATTCTTGTGATCTATATAAACACTTGAGATTTTTTGGACAAAAATGGTTTTGGGTCAACCCCGCACGCCCGCATAAAAATAATCGTTTCAACCCATACCTGTTTTGACCACAACCTACTTGACCCGCTCTTTTTGCCACCTCACATTTAAAAGTTACCCGTTTTGAAAGATTAATTAGCGCGTTCATTTTGCCACCTGTAGTAGGTTATATACCTGACAACGATCTCGGAGAAATAGCCCCCACCAACACGGCCCAAGAAGTTCCAAATGCTGATCATGGAAACAAATATGTGTGTATTTTCATATCCTAAAGACTCGCTCATCTGACCTAAATTGTCGATCACCGTCAAACCCGAACCAGATCCTAATAAAAGGGTCCAAAAGAGGAGCCAAAAATCAGCCTTGATCAAAGCCTGTGTAAGGTCAAAGTCTTCGCCTCTATGTGGGCGTCTTGTCCTCTTAATCCTCACCGCTCCTTCTGCAGCTGCTTGAGCTAACTTGGATTGTAATTGCAAAATTCTTTTTTGCCTTTCTGAAGCCGTAAGCAGATCTGCTTCACTACCAGACTGCTCATCTTCCACCTCACTAAATATAATCTCGTGGGGATCATGTGAGCTTTCGGCTACTTTATTTTCTGGCTCCGATAAAAGAGCTTCTTGTTCTGGGGTCCTTGGGTCGGAAGAAAAGGTCAAATATAATGGGATCCCAATTGGAACCACTATGAGCACAAACAAAATAGCCGTGAAAATTTGGACTATAGTTTGGTTAATATCAATCAAATCCTCCACAAGCATTACTCCCATCAAATAAGCAGCCAAAATAAGACATACACAGTAGATTAAAGAGAAACTTGATGAGTCTGATAGTCTAAGTTGTCTGTGACCACCAACTGGTCTTACAATGAACATAAGAGCAATGACCACCATAGAAGGTCCGACAGCAACCATGAATATAATTGAGGCCTTATCAGGTGAATTAATCAATGCATATATTTGTGTCAAGATCGCACCACCTAGCCCTGCAAATCCCTTTAGTATTCCGACCACAGGCCCACGGCTTTTTGGAAAGTTTTGAACACATGAAACCAATGCTACTGTATTGAAGTATGTTTCACCATTGGTTCCGATGAATATGAGAAGGCACATCTGCATATCAATATGACCAGAAACTTTAGAACATAAAAAATACTCGTAAATAAACAGTAAAAAAAACTTTCAAATCCAATTCCAAGTAGCAACAAAAGATTACTTTTTAGCTCCCACAACTTGGAGAAGTGTTAACCAATATTTTCATATCTTAGACAACTCATTTATGAACTCTAATGGTGCTCAAACAACACCGATATTATCATTTTACAATCTAATTTTGCATATACCACGAAATGCCAAAGCTAATGGTGCATTTAGTTGCAGAAAAAACCCATTATATTCACTGACACTAAAAATAAAAAACATTGAACATGTTGTTAAAAATTTACAACAGTTTTTATAAACATAAAAACACCTCACATTTCCTACAAAACTGGATATCGAAATCAAACAAAATTTTCCACAAGTAAACGCACAATTACTTCAAATTGTATGAAATCAATGCCCACAAAGAGAACTCTTAAGTCGCATAGACAGATTGTCGCCAGATGGTCCAGCCGCTGCCATAGCGCGCAAGTCAATGACGCCATTAGGCCGGGATATCAGCTTATAATTACAACTCTAATTCATCCCTTACAAGATTCACACTCTGCCTGTAGCTCAAACACACCGGTAGTCCGAACCACTTAAATCCTAAGTTCTTAATTCTATACTAGTTTATGTATCAAAACACATACTATCATCATATATCATAATCAAACTAAAAATTAAGCAACTTTTGGAGAGAGAAAAATGATAGACAAATTCAACGGACAAGATTAAGTGACAAACTATCCATTAACACACGTTTAGTTGACTAACAATAAAAATGATCGGAACAGTAAAAAACAACAATAATTCACAATTAGGAATAATAAAATACTTACAACCCACAATGGCAAGACCGGAGCTTTACCGGTGACAACAAGCCAAACCCAACCATAACCAACAAAGTTTTGAATAGCACCAACAAGTAACAGAGCCCATAACGGTAATATTTCCGACATACTTCCGGCTAAAAACCCAACACTGTCACCAAGATCTTTAGCTACACCTAATCTTGCTACTTGTTTCTGATTATAATTTAGTGAACTTTTAATCACCGGTGATATACTTCCGAACAAGTACCCGATTCCAGCACATGATTGAATCCACATTGCTGCTACAAAAACAAGCCATCTGTTGTTCAGAAATGTTATGATCAAATCTTTGAGCTTAACCATTTTTAGAGAGAAAAATAAATAAGGAGATGGAGAAGAGGGAATTGGGTTTTGTGGGTGGTGGTGTTGTATTTATGCAGATGTAGACCAGAGAAGATCTGCAAGACCAAAATCGGTTTTTATTTTTTTGTGGTAAAGCTTCAGGATGTCTATTGCTCTGCTGTCTACACTGTTTTTTTTCTAATTTTTTAAGTTACGTGTTTTGAGTATTTATATTAATTAAAAACAATTAAAATTGCATTCATTAATCAATATTTTATGAAAGAATATCCGGTTTGTTATTATATTTTTTAAGCAAGACTTTGGATTTTAAAGATAGGGATAAGCATCGAAAAATTTATGTTACCTTTGATCAAAAGTTATCGAGTGTAATTAATTAACGATGGTAAATCAAAATCTTGGTTATTATTACATTATGTATTCAATTCAATGACTTATTTTTGTGGTAATCAGTATTTTTTAATGATATGACAAACATATAGACCGTTAGGTCCCATTGATTAATCTGGGAGGAAATATGTTATATTAGAGGTGAGCGATCAGAGGTGTCCTCTAATCGCTGCGATGAGTTAATCCTCATAGTTGTAATTTGCTTACTATGCCAATAAAAGATGACATGTCAGCAATTACAATAGTTTATAATAGTTCATAACTTGATATGTATAACATGAATTTGATACAAACAAAATGAATTGAATATACACTAGGCAGTTAAACCCATTTAAAAACATGTATCCCTTGTCAAATAAAAAATTGAGAATAGTTATATAAAAGATATATTTTATTGTGACATTTTATCAGAAAAGTTTAGAAACCAATTCAAGTAGTGGGTAGTTAGTTTATATATTTTAATAGTCAGATTGGGTCATATTGACGTTGTTTAGAATTTTTTTTTATTTTCATTAAGATAAGATTTTGTTTGATCCTAAATCCTTAAAAGGGCACATGTAGTAGTCATCAGGGACGGAGGGTTGGCTTAGGGTCAAACGACCCACACAAAATTTGACTAGTACTTTCGAAATAGCCATTGGAGTTTTGTAATGAGCCATTTTATTTATGATTGAAATAATAATAAATAAAAAAACTAATGTATATTAATTAAACAGATTCTACTCATGGAAATTTTAGAAGATGTATACGATACAGATCTTAAAATATAGGTTATATAGAATTTACTGTTGATAATATGCCAATTCATTGGTATACAGTTGTACGAACTACAAATACTTTATACGTACAAAATATGTCTAATTTGGGTTATGTGGAGTAAATCAAAATGAATTCCTTTTATAAACGCGTTTGACGTGTAACTCGAATTTTGATTCTACATCTTATCTCAAAGAGGTAGATTAGTGGTGGAGTCTTGTAAAAATTTCTGATGGAGACTCAAGTTTAATAATCATAAGTTGCAACTTTGAAGTCAGCTCTCATGTGCGTAGCCTAATTAGTTATGATGAAGTGATTTTAACCAAAAATTGGTCAAGTTTTCTTTATGGGCGGACATTCTCTTTATCATACCACTAAGTCAACATAAATATTGTCTTTCACATATACTTCTAAGAGCGAGACGTATGAGTTAGGTCGGTGTTGCTGATTATCAATTTTTTTCAAGAATTATAATTTGAATATGGAAACTCTATACTAAATATGTCATACTTGATTGAGTTTTACCAGGGCTCTTAGCTTCCTAGAGGTCAGAGGTTCAATCTTGTCTTGGGTTAGCATGTTAGGTAACTACACTCGTAAAACACATGAGGTCCTGAGGAAACTTGGGGATAAATGTTCATTCCAACTTACGACGCCTCCACTATAGCGTGAGAGTTGCCCGAAATCATCCTTGTGGGGTGGACAATGACTGGTGTCAAAGGCACTCGGGATCGGGGTCTTCCCTCCAATTTACACCTTTTGGGATATTTGGTTGATTTTTAAAAAATATATATATATGAGCAATGTTATACTTACACAAGGTTCACATATAATGGTTTACATAATGTGGTGGACCAATCATATGATGAAATAAAATCAAAAGAGAAAAAAATGAGTTATTTGATTGATTAAACACTAATACCATATCATTATGTAAACTATTTTATATAAAATTTATATAAGTTTAGCATTTCTCTCTCTATATATAACCTCAAAAACAAAGACGACGGATATTTATGGTTGATTTAGCCAAATTTCTACCTACCACAATTTTCAAAAAAAAAAAAAAACGTGTCTAAAACTTGTGTTGGTACCTAACACCCAAAAGTCAAACAAATGAGTGAATGAGTGTCATTATATCTTTTTGTGGCATTTAACACTACAACAGCATATGCATGATAGGCTCTTAGCTATATATCTTCATGTTTTTGTACCGCACGTGTATTCATGCTAATGCACATATCCGAGGTTAAACTCTACTTTTTAGTGGAATACAGTAATGAATATCGGGAATAAGAAAAAAAATAGTTGTATAGATTTTTAATTTAGTATTATATGACGTAAATATGTCACAATCTTCAGCTCCAATTACATCAACAATCTCCGGTTCCAGCCGGTTGATTAAAAGAAAAAAAAGGGGGTTAAGCTCTCACTTTCGGAGTTACATGAAAAGGAAAAAATCTCCTACATTTTATAGAAAACGAAGTGATGTTTAAAAAAAAATAGTTACTCTTTCCGTCCCAAAATAATTGGCATGCTTTGACTTCTTGAAGTCTTTCACTTTTAACAATGACTTAATATATTTTTATTTGTGTTATATAATATTTGATAAAAATTATACCAATAAAATACATTTAAAACTCAATCTAATATTATATTGTGCATCAAGTATTATATAGTATAAACAAAAATATTTAAAGTCAAGTTGAAAAAGAAATACTTCGAAAAGTCAAAACATGACAATTATTTTGAGACAGATGGAGTAATTTGATTTATTTTGATTATATTCAAAACTGTTTGAATTAGGGTGTAATGAATCGGAATGTCGATCCTAAATTCAGAACTAGATTACTTTAGTTAATCTCAGGAGGAAGAAGGTTACTCCCAAGAGTTTATTGTTTCAAAGTGTATTATACTTTGCACTTTTTAATATCGTACGTGGTAAACTTATAAAAGTTCTAATGTATGAATTGTAACTTGCTAAATCATCTAATGTTTGTAACTTGATGAGGTGTATCCGGTTTAGTCTAGTCAGTGGCCACGTCGTGTCCATGCATGTAATATTTCTCACCGGCCAATTAAACTTTATTAAATCCATGCTAGGCACACCCACCCAACTAACATACTTCCTTCCCCACTTGAATTTTGATAAGACCACCTACAATAGTGCGGGACAATATAAGCGTAACGTCAACATCACGTCGGGACAATATAAGCGTAACGTCAACATCACGTCGGCGCTTGCAGTGGTAAACTCAGAACGCTCATTTTTGCCCATAAGCCCCACCATTTTAATTTAATTTCTATTAATTTAACAAACAAAAAAACATTTTATCAATTAATTAGTTAATTGCTGGATTAGTTAATTAAAATACAAAATAATAATTAAAAAGTACTTCATTAATAATCAAAAATAACACGCTACATTGCGGGAAGAAAAAAACTACGATTCTAGAAATTAAAATTACAACAATTAAAAGTTTACGATCCTAGAAATTAAGATTACAATATTTAAAAGTTGCGATTTAGTCCTAAAATTTTAAAAGTACAATAATTAAACTACTAGTCATCGGAGTCTTTCTCGCCACTTTCCTCGCCGCCTTCCTCATTGTCTTCGTCAGCAAATTCATAGAACTCCCTAAACTACCTCATAATATTTTTCTTCATTATGTTATGAGCCCTAAGTTTTGAGCATTCATGTGCTCGATATTGAGTGAAAGGAATGTTACACCTTGCATAGCGGTCTAGTGGTTCTCATTACTATTGAAAGTGTCAACCGCCTTTCTCTTTACGCGTAACATTTCATTTTTGTAGTTGGTAATGCCATCAATCATCTCATCCGTCTTTGATTTCGGGGTAGTTGTACGTGAAGGATTCGCCGCATCTTAAGATCCAGAACTTCTAGCCGCTTTCCTTGCTCGGTTACGGTCTATGGGTCATGGATACGGGTCATCCCAAAAAGCTCCTTCGGAAGGGGAGTCGGGTTGTCGTCGGAGAGATCAACCGAGTCCGTGAAAAAGTCGTTATCCTCATTTTGAACCCCAGGTGGTGCACACCATTTTGGATGAAATCTTACAACCTCCCAAGCTTGTTTCATGTTGAAGGTCTTTTTGTAGGTTTGAAAGTATTCCTCAACGGATCTTTCGTACACTATATCATCGTCATTACCGCTATGCCAAACATAGTTGCGTGATTCGTATATTGCATTCAAGTTGTAATATCTATTTATATAACGCCACTTGGAGGATAGTGCATCGACATAGCAAACCCAATCGAGTTATTTGGCGTTAAAATTTTCTTCCACCTTAGACCACAAGTACCATTTTTATTTTTCGGTTGGCGGAGTCCTTGGACATGTCACATCAACATGTCGCCAACCACGCTTCTTCCTTTGCCGAGTAATTTTTTTGGACTGGAATCAACACGCTTTTAATGGCTTTTTTGGGAGATTGTTGGGGTTGTTTTCGGGTCTTAGGGTGGTTTGTTGTTCGGGTTGTTGTTGTGGTTGAAAGAATGGTTGTTGGTGTTGAGGTACGTTTTGTACGGTTGTATTCAAACGGTGGTTGATAATATGGTTAATACATCCCGTAAGGTGGCATATTCGGATTGCGAATAGGGTTTAGCTACTCGAACCGGAAGTGTTTGGTGTTCCGAATAACATGAGGTTTGTGTATGAAATATAATCCGGATTTGGGGTTTGATTTGAGTTAGGATTGGGGTTTTGATTTGGAGTAAACATGTTGATGAATTTTGTTTGATTTGTAGAGAAAATGATTTGGAGAAGAATATTGATTTGTTGTGTGAAAAGTTGTAGTTGAGTATGTTGTATATATAGGTAAAAAAAGATTTTTTTTTCTTTCAAGCCGTTAACTCCAACAAATCTTTTTTTTTAAATGTCAAACGGCTATTTTAAAAAAAATCATGTGTGTCCCACATTGAATGCCCCTCCTCCACCCATGCTCCTTCTACGACGCCCCTCCCAGAACGCCACGTTTCTGGCATTCTGGGCATTCTCCAGCTAAAAACGCCCCCATGCCGAGTGTGTTACACATGGTCTTAGTGAACCAAACATCACCATTCATGGACCATCAATTAATGACAATCAGCTGAAAATGCACACCACCAACTACCATCATCCTCAACATCAACAACTCCGGTCATCCATAATACCACCACGTCGGACATGTGGTTGCAACTGCGTCTGATCGAGTCCCAAACGGTCGGTCAAGGAATTGCTTCCTTGTCGTTGCTGACCTCCCAGTTGGGACCGCGCGATCGGACAAGTGGTTATATATTTATAGAGCTGGGGACCTAAGTTTTACTATAGCTAAGGGTAGTTAGCGACAAGTAATGACTGAAAGTCGTTCTTAAGATCAACCGTATTGTGAAACCAAGCAGTCAAGACGATCGATTCGATTTAGTAGGGTTTGTAAACAAGAGATTTGATTTTGGGTTTTTACTTAGGTCCTAAATTAAACTAAATAAACAGCAAAATAAAATAATAGGTGATAATCAGTATGGAGAGGAGTGTTTGTTGTGACTTCATTAGCCTAAAGGGGAGATGATGTTTGGTTTTGATGTTTTGAAAACGTTCTTTCTAAGTATTTGTGTTCTACTGTTTCAGGTACTTTATGGTGTCAACACTAGCACCCTACTATCTGATTCCTCAGATAGCATGTCACTGAGTACTAGGTTGTCATGATTCTGATCAGATCAGGCTGCTCTACCCCCAACACTGTCTGTGAAGACTAGTGACCCTTCTTGGAGTTAACTCCTGGGTGCATGAATAAGGTAACAGACCGATATTTAATCTCTGACCGTTCTTTGATACCATAAAGTATTCTAATCCAAAATAGAGCATTTAAGAACTGATTCGGAAAGCGTCTGTTAACTTTTCATCGATGGTTTGTTAGGTTCAGAGCTGGTGGGTGACCCAGTGCTGCTCAGAATGTATACACCGACGACCGTTCCATAACTTGGGTGTATGGGAACCGTTCCCAAAGGATGGTTCCGACACTTACACGAGGTACTAGGATGTTTTACGGCATGCCATGCCTTGCGCACTAATGCAAGTTAGGGTGTATACACCGACGACCGTTCCGTAGCTTCCATGCGTTTGTACTACACCAGAGGTGGTTCCAGCACTATACTAAGTAATAGGTCATTTTACGGTGTTCCACACATGTTGCACATTTGGGTCACTCTGAACCCTTTTAAACTTAGTTTGTATTAAAGCGTACCCATCTATGATATAAACCCAGCCCTCACTTAATATTACCCAATAAATCCGTGATTTATTCACGTTGTACTATACATTTGGTTTAGCGATATTTCCAAAGCTTCGAAATCAGATCATGCATAGATAGCACAGATAATTAATTACCCTCGGAACAAGGTTCGTGACTCCTTGTCTTTTAGGGTTTTAACCACGTTTATTGGAGGAAAGGCGATAGTTTGATGAAAAGTTTATAATCATAGATGAAAAGTTAAACAGACATAGTTTTCAGTTATATATTTAAGTTAACATCATCCCCCATTATAACAGCTAACTTCATCACAACAAACACACAAGCTAACTACTCACTAATCATGGCAACGAATCCTAAATCTAGCATAATAACAATAGCATGCATTATAACAGATAAGGAAAGAGATAACCATGATAAATGCGTAGTTGAATATATGCTGAAAGATTACAACGAGCAGAGCCTCGAATATTGCAAAAGCACCCCTCCAAGTATCTTCAACAAATATTACAAAATAGCTCCTCCGTTAGTCCTGTTAAATATTAACGAGAAACTAACTGTTAACTAACTAACCTAACTAGAGAGTGTGTGTGAAAGTAGTGAAATGTGTTGTTGGATTGAATGGTTGAATGGTCAGAAATGAGGAGGTTTAAGCCTCTATTTATAGGCTTCCAAGATACGATTTTACACTTAACACCCTCGCTCCAATTTAATACTGAAATACACCCCCGAGCTATGAAATTCGACACAAAAGAGGGCGTATTCGACATCAAATAGGGCGTATTCGGTAGTAAATAGGGCGTATTCGGTAGCAAATAGAGTGTATCCGGCACCGTAGAGGGGGTATACGGCCCCAAAGAGGGGGTATACGGCCCCAAAGAGGTGGTATACGGCCCCTGTGGGGGTGGTGTACCTTGGGTTGTGGTCTTGAGTGCTAGATCGTAAGTCTTGTGCATTGGTCGAAATTCGTTTGGCCATAACTTCTTCATTCTTGATCCGTTTTCAGCGTTCTTTATATCCACGTGATCGTAATTACCTAAAGATCATAATGAACTAATCAAAGAATAATTTCAAGGTAATATGCTAAAAAATGCTCGTAGAACGTGATCGTATCGTTTATGCTTTGTTTTGTACGTTATTTAGCCATTTTACTTGATTTTTGAAGCAATGCCTTATTTTTAGCCTTAATAATGAATTTTAGTAAAAAAGTATTGATATGGAATGATTTCATCTATTTTGGGGCTAAAAAGGTGGGAATTATGTACGCAAAAACATGACTTTTTACATCAAATCAGCGTCCATAATATCGCGTAAAAAGTCACGATTTTACTACCGATATCTCTCTCATTCTGGAAAGATTCTTGGCACTTTAACTCAAATTCAGTACAAATCAATAGTATTATGTCAAGATGGTCAAAACAAGGTTGCACGATGAAAATCAAGCAAAACGGATAGAAAACGAAGATTCTATGCACGTTTGAAGATTCAAGACATCAAAACGAGATTTCAAGACAAAAGAGCCCATCACCAACATCTGTCTCATCCAAGATGTTCGTTTTCAAATTACGAATCCAACAGAAGAAGAATCAACAAAAACGAAAGAAGAATGAAGATTCTACGTACTCCGGAAGATCCTAATGATTCGTACGACACATCTAAAGTTCAGAGACATATTTTTGGGATTTCTTTTCATCAAAAGCTTCATTTTTGAATTACGAATACAACGCAAAAAGAATCAACGCAAACGGATGCATAACGAAGAAAACACGCACGAATCGAGAAACGAGGCAACATGCAACGGACTGGTGCGGGTAGCAGCCAGCCGCCGCCGGCCAGCCACCAGGCCACCGCCAGCTGCCACTTGGCCTCCGCCGGCTGCCACCCCCTGCACGGATCCCGCTTTTTGGTCCTTTTGTGTACTCGGTGCTAGACCTTTACGTGTTTTCCCGTACCCGGTGCACCACCTTTTCCACCTTTTTCGTACCCGGTGCCACCACCTTTTCCACCTTTTGCTATAGTGAGCTTTGTGATGCTAACTTGAGCCAAGTCTCTCCTATAAATATCAGCCCCTAGCTCTCATTTCAACACACTCTCATATTCACACTCATACATATACTCTCACTCTTCCGTTTCCACTTTTTCACTCTAGAAATTCTCTTATATTTTAGTCTAGGATTATTGTAATTAATCTACGGATTAACATAGAGGTTAGAACGAACGTTAGGATTTTGGAGATTTTCACCTTTGTACGTGTGAACGAGTTGTCAATCATAATAATACGCTGCTACGCATCTATTTCCGGGTGATATTGAAACCTTTATCATACTTGCTTTATTTCATATTTTAATTATGTATTATTGCCTTGTATGCGATTTGTCTATTACCATGAATTGCGAGTAGTTTATTATTGTGATTGTTGATGATGTAGATAATTATAAGTAAGGATGACATTATACAATTAAGTGTACGACAATTGTAAAAGTGATATAACGGCCCATATTCGACAGTTTATCTGATATAGTACTGGAAACGTTTCACGCGGGGTACAAATGTATGGAAGTCGATAAACGATCGAAGGTAGTTACATCACTGGAATCAGCTCTGGTTTAACAGTTGGAATTCCGAAAGGATAATACAACTTCATAACTAACTGGTATATCCTACGAAAGTCAATGCACAATAAAATGATGTTCGAAAATGCGTTCAGATAAAATAGGAATTAATGACCTTTGTACCGTTAAGACTTTATGAACTTTATGGAGTACCCTTTCTGGTTATCCACGTGACTGCAACCTAGTAATTAGGACTTGATCAACCTTAATTATGGTAAGTAGTTATCTGTGCCCATGACATGCAACAAGTAAGACACAGTGAACCCACTTGTTGTACATATTAGGTTTACATTTCTGCATCGCTTTACATTTAGTTAGTTTAGAGCGTCACGTTCACCGTCAATTACTCCTGACCGCATGTCTGATGTAAGAAGCAGTTGAACTACCATGTAAAGTACACTGTCCGATTACTGAAAGGCATGGCCTGCATATGAAACACGTTTTTATAAACTGCGAATAATCCAGGGATGTATAACTGTTTGAAAAGGAGAGCTCAAGTCATAAGTTGAAGTAACCAAGCCTTAATGCACAAAACAAGACTTAGGAATAAGAATAAAATCCTAGTGACCTGGAATCCTTAAAACACTAAGTCTTACATAATCAGCGGTCTAAACATACAAAGTTATTAATCTGCATGCTAACGAAATACTAAACTATTCTAGGGGTTAAGAACGGTCGGACCTATGAGACGATACGCTACTGATTCATGCACCTCGGCGTCGAGCCAAGATAGGTTGTTTATCTTTCAACTAGATAAGTATTGGAAGTTTGCGTATTGCTCCGATCAGAATCACGATAACCTAGTTCCTAGTGACATGCCAATGGGAAATTTAGTTGGTAGGGTTCTAGAGTTTACTCCTGATAGTTTAAATCATTACATTTAGCATTGTTCCTGTTTAATTAGTCATCCCGAAACATTAATTATCGAAATCTCAGCAATCACATGTTTATCTTTACCTGTCTTTTATAACACGCAAAAAGTCATGTTTTTGCGTGCATTAATCTCACCTTTTTGGCCCAATATTTGACGAAACTAATCAAAATAGATAATTTATCATTAAAACTCGTCACATGGGCCAAAATATAGACAATGTTTCAAAAGTCATCTAAAATGGTCGAAAAACACGATAAATCTAACGAATACGATCACAAGCATTCTCGTTCACTCGTTCTAGCACTTTTTGAGCTACACAAAGAATTATGACCTCTAACTTATGTCATTTTCTTCGTTAGGAAAATACGAACGCGTGGATATAAAGAACGCTTAAAACGGATAAACGACGAAGAAGTTACGCCCGAACGAAGAAACGAAGAACCGAGGAGCCAGCATACGGCTGAACCAGGCCGTATACGGCTGGTCCAGGCCGTATACGGCTGGTCCAGGCCGTATACGGCTGGACCTAGACCGTATACGGTCTGTGCAGGCTGTATACGGCCTGTGCCCACCCGTATACGGCCCAGTTCAGCCGTATTCACCCAATGCACAGCCGTATACGGTCCAGTTCACCCGTATTCACCCTAACTCAGCCGTATCGTGCGTTTGGGCGATAAAAATCTGATTTTTATTTGCCCTTGCGATACGGTTGTGCATTTTGTGGTTTGGATACGGTCTACGGATATGGTTGTGCGTTCTCTATAAATACTAGCCTCATTTCATCATTTCAACACATCCTACAACATCTCAACACACACTTCACACTCTACATACACTTTCTCTCACTACTCTCTCTCTAAATTAGTTAGTTAGTTAATTAGATTAGTTAAGCTAGTAGATTAGTAGCTTAATTGTACGGAGGTGCTCCGAGACTGCGGTGTCGCACGATTTGTAATACAGCTTTGTCAGGTTTTATTATAATCTCTATCTTATTATTTTAAATAATGTTGTGCTGTTGCTATACTTGTTTAGAATTATTTGCTAGGATTATTGCCATGCTTAGCTAGACAAATCTGTGTTTGCTATGATAGTTGCCATGCTAGGGTAGTTATACTTAAATCATGCTGTTACTCTGTTTGTATGCGGTTGAATTATATTTGAATCTATGAATTGAATCTCAAGTGTTTATCTATCCAACTTATGCTGTGGTTAGTGACATCCTTCTAGGCTTGGCCAATTGCTAGTTGTATGCCACTAATTATTCTGTGTCTGATGATCGTTAAACTCGACATGGCCGGTGTTCTCCTGGTTGAAATATTACCGGAGGGAGACACGGAGCGTAGGATTAGAGATAGATTAGATTCAGGCCATTTAACAAGTGTCTTAGAGAGAACTTTCGGGGCACTTGTGACTTGACCATGTACCCTGTCACTCTGCATAAATTGATCCCTGCTATGGTGCCTTTCTGCATGTTCTTGTTTGATTGTTGCTTAGGGTTTGCATGCTAGTATCTGTTATGCTGATTAGTTACATGATTAGGTTTTCAAATATTTATCAATTGCATATACCAGTTTAGCATGCATAGAATAGTTAAAATGATTTATATGAAATAATGATGAACAATTTAATCAACCGTTAGACCAGACCATCCCAACTTGTCCCGGTGGGAAACCCCTGTTCATGTTTTTGTTTATTCAACAATTCATGCCATGATTCGGATATCTCAAATGTCCGAGATTGGGGGACAAGACTCGAGGATGGTTGTTGTTTAAATTGGTTGCTACATTTGGGACAACTTCTGGTGTAGTTTACATTCCATAACTGTTATCCATGTGACATATTATTTATCTGATTGCGGACAACTCTACGTTAGATAGATAATAGGCTAGTAGTTATGGCTCATTAGGAAATATTAATGTCATCTTAACTAAGGCTTAATCTCATTAACTACCCCTAAATAGCATGAGTAATTATCATAGTAAACACTCGCTTCACCTATAAGTTCTCGTTGCCACCTCCACCCCACTTTACTTTTTATTTAGTTTAATCTTAGATAATTAGTAGTTAGTTAAAACCAAACCAAAAACGTCTTTTAAAACCCTAGCTAAATTTCCATAGATAACTAAAGTCCTAGATCCCATGCCCGTTGTAGTTTGAAGAACGACCCTAGGTCATACCTATCGCTATACTTATCCATAGCTTTAGTATACTTAGGCCCAGCATAAAACAAACTTTTAAAACTCAACCGATCCGCGCCTAGACGGAAGGTCCGACGACGGGGTGAGAACCCGACTGACCGTATGGGCGCGATCAGTCTTCCTGCACTTTAATTTCCTGCAATTTACTTTTCTGCATTTTAATTACTTGTCTTTAGTTTAAAACCCCCAAACCTATCTACTTTGTTCCATCCTAAATATTTCCCTACCGAAAACACCAGCTTTAATCGCCCACACGTTTGGATTCATATAACGATCTTAGGTCATACTTACCGCTTGCTAACCAGAGTAGGTAGTACGTATATTTTAAGCCCAGCTAAATATAAATTTTAAAACCCCTGCTGCGCCTGCACCACCATCAGAAATCACAACGACACTGAACTGACGGTTGCGGGTGCATCAAGTTTTTGGCGCCGCTGCCAGGGAATCACAAACGTACGATTCAAAGCCGCCTTAAGTAGTGATATTTAGGAGACCCTTCCGATTGAAATCTTCTTGGAAATCTTTCGAAAGTTAATTTAAGTAATAGTATTAATTAAGTATTAGTTAGTTAGGATAACATTAAAATGACAACTCGAAAACCCACTTCTTGCCTCATTTCAATGGATGAAACGGAATTCTTTGACTACTTAGAAAAAGAGTTAGGATCTGATTTCTTTTCACCTTCTTTCTCTAAAACTAAGGAAGCCTCCGACACCCAAGAAGAATATAGGACCTCACTTTAATTCCAAAATATTGCCTGGATTTTGATGACACGGACCAGTTACCTGACCTTGCATCATCTTCAGAAGATAACTCGCCAACTTTGCATCTACCTGGTTTACAAAATTGTTCCCACTTCGATTATTTTCCCGAAGATGATTCTGAAGAAAAACCTCCGAAATCTTGTGACTTAATCACCCTCATTCCTGAAACATCGGTGTATACCCAAACCACGCCCGATTCTCGGAATAACGACGTCTTTCCATTCATTTCACACAAACACCAATACACCATTTACCGAGTGGTGGATAAGGCTCCATCAGTCGAGCCGGAACAACCTTGTTTTGAAGAACGCCACCTTGGTGCTTCTTTCAATCCTTCCCGTAGGGTAGATGTCTATAAAGCATTCGTCAGGCAGTGATATCGCGTAAAAAGTCACGTTTTTACTACTGATATCTCTCTCATTTTGGAACGATTCTTTGCACTTTAACTCAAAAACATTACAAATCAATAGTATTATGCCAAAATTGTCAAAACAAGGTTGCACGTTAAAAAATCAAGCGAAACGGATGAAAAGCGAAGATTTCACATACGTTTGAAGATTCAAGACATCAAAATGAGATTTCAAGACAAAAGTGCCCATCACCAACATCCACCTGACCCAAGATGTTCGTTTTCAAATTACGAATCCAACAGAAGAAGAATCAACAAAAACGGACGAAGAATGAAGATTCTACGCACTCCGGAAGATCCAAATGATTCGTACGACACATCTAAAGTTCAGAGACATATTTTTGGGATTTCTTTTCATCAAAAGCTTCGTTTTTGAATCACGAATCCAACGCAAAAAGAATCAACGCAAACGGACGCATAACGACGAAAACACGCACGAATCGAGAAATGAAGCAACAGGTAGCGGGCTGGTGCAGGTAGCAGCCAGCGGCCGCCGGCCAGCCACCAGGCCACCGCCGGCTGCCACCTGGCCGCCACCGGCTGCCACCCTCCCGCATGGATCACGCTTTTTTGTCCTTTTTCGTACCCGGTGCTAGACCTTTACATGTTTTTCGTACCTGGTGCCACCACCTTTTCCACCTTTTCGTACCTGGTGTCACTACCTTTTCCACCTTTTGCTATTGTGTGCTTCCACTTGCTAAAATGCACCAAAACTCTCCTATAAATAGGAGGCATGAGGCTCATTTGCAAAAAAACACCAAGGGCACTAGGATACCAACATACCTAGGCACTTTCACACTTTCACACTTTCTTTCTCTAGCTTCTAGCTTTTCTTTCTTTCTTTATTTTAAATTAGTATTAGGCTAGTTAAAATAGAAGCAAGGAACGTGCTTGTAGTCCTTGGTGAGGAACGTATTTGTAATCGTTGGTGTACTCTTGGAGCAACTCTTATTAATTCAAGTCTACTCCTTCTCGCATGTTAATCTCGGTTATTTCTATCCTTATCTATCTTGATTAAATATGTATACTTTAATTATGCTAGAGATAGTTTGTGCCATGATTAGCGAGTAGATTACTATTGTGTTTGTTGTGATGTAGTTAGCATATATAATTTTGGGATGACTTTAAATATGTCGTGAAATAATATGACGGCCCCTATTCGACTGTTTACTCGGTATAGTGCTGGAAATGCTTTTAAGCAAAGTACATACATATGGAAGCCGGTAATGACCGAAGGTAGTTGTATTATGGATCGACATTATAAAATGGAAACTTTATAAACGGACTTATCTTATGATTTTAAGCCTAAAACTTACATTCGCCTTTCGATTAACAACCGTGATTGTAACCTTGTAAAAAGGAGTCGCGAACCTTACTACTTGGTCAATAGTTATCTGTGTAAAACTATGGTTTCAATTGTAATGTTATGCGAGCATCATAAAATGCAATGTGATTACGTGGAATTGCCATGAGTATTGTACACTTGAAATCACAATGTACTTATCATGTAAACATCGCGAAGCAATTGAATTCACAATGGAAACATCGGTAAACGATTAAATACATTGTGGACTACCATAGCATTTTCTGACATGGTCTGGGTTTAACTTTATGCAAAAAGCCATCAGCATTTTAATTACGTTTTAATTAGATTATTTAGTTTAGATTAGATTAGGTAGGCTATAGGCTAAATAACCATTTACGAAAACCTAGGGATTTATTAATTGTATTGAGAAAGGAAAGTTTACAATCGAATTTAAATCGATACTTTTCCTTAACCTATGAAATATAAAGTAAGGTACGCAAGAAACCTCAACACTTTCCTTTGCTTACCATGCTTAAACTTCATTAATGGGAATTGATCAACTAAGTCCGAACATATTTGCTAAGTTAGTTGTTTGCTAAATTTATAGTCTTTATGGTATTAAGAATGGTTAGACTTGTTGTAGACTTGCTACTCTATTCCTTCGCCCACGAGCAAATGTGCTCAATAACAAGGGCCACTGACTCCCTCACAGGAGAGTGTGGAGAGTTGAGCATTGTCTGTCCGATCAGAATCATGATATCGTGGTTCCTCGTGACATATTAGTTGATGACCGACTAATAGGGAATCTATCGGTTATACCATAAACTACCAAGTCTAGTGAACATTCTAAATTTAGTAAACGTTTTCCCTACAAGTCATCGTCCCACATTATAAGCTAATGAACTCACAACAAATACTCCTTTTATTATCTGATTTATCATTATCTTTTATTCGCTTTATTTAGTTTACTTAATTAACTGAACCAAAAACCCCCAACACACTCTTTTAAAACATTTACTAGAAAAGAAAGGTTGATTGGATCACCTCTGTTTCAATTCAGTTTCTCTTTAAGAACGACTCTAGGTCATACTTACCATCTACTAGTCTTTGGTTCAGTATTAGTAAGTCACAGTTAGACCCCAGCAAATACAAATTTAACAAACCGATTGCGGTCCGAGCACCGTCTTCATACGACGCTTCGAGTGTGCATCAAGTTTTTGGCGCCGCTGCCGGGGAGACTAACTGTCCGATACAGAGGCTCAACCAATCCCAATTCTAGTAAACCCTTAGGATAAAACCTTCTATATATATATATATATATATATATATATTCTATATTATAGTTTCACTCTATTTTCTGTTTCTCTTTAGTGTATGACCTGTTCCCCTAGATCTGCACCACTGTTTAATTTCCCTGATCCAGAACTTATAATACGTACCATTCGACGAGAAAAGAAGCAATCCGCACTTAGACAAGTAATGGCTGAACGCATCACTCTCGCTGACAACAGTAAACCCTCTATCGAAGGAAGAGGAGGACCAATTCTCTACCCTGAAAGCCCTGGTCAATCTTTCGAGCTTAAACACCACATCATCCAACTAATCCAAAACCACTGTCAATTCCATGGATTACCAAGTGATGATCCCAATTCTCACCTCGACAAGTTCATATCTCTTTCAAATTCCTACAAACAAAACGGAATTAGTCAAGACACGATCTGCTTGTATCTTTTCCCTTATTCGCTCACTCATCATGCGCAAACATGGTTTGAAGGTTTAGAGACCGGCTCTATCCCTTCATGGACGGTAATGGCGACAAAGTTTCTAACCAAATACTTTCCACCTTCTAAACAAACCAAACTTCAAAATGACATCATGAATTTCCGACAAGCTTTTGATGAGTCATTATATACCGCATGGGAACGATTCAAAGGAGCCTTGAAGAAGTGCCCCAATCACCGTATCGACAAATCCGCGCAATTGTGTACCTTCTACAATAGTTTAGATCCGAACCACCGAACCACCCTCAATGCTGCTGCACAAGGAAGCTTCATGGCAAAGACTGACAAAGAAGGATGGAACCTAATAGAGAACATGACCTAGCATCACCATGATTGGAACTCTGGAGATCACTCAATATCTTCAGCACCTATCGCTGCATCAAATCCAGTTCCAATTGAAGCACTTAAAGTATTAACAGAGAAAATGGACTCACTTGTCAAACAGTTTGGAGAACTTAAGAAACAACAGCACCAAGTACACCAAGTGCAAGTCTGTCAACATTGCACCAATCCGAAACCATCCGGTGAATACCAAGTGGAGTACGAAGAAGCAGATGGCACAATATACTATGCTCAGTTTCCCGCTCGACCACAGAATTTTCCACCCGATTTCAACCAAAACAATAACCAACCTAGAGGACCTCCATTCCCACAAAGAACTAACCAACCATACCAACCCCGATACCCACCTAGATACCCACCTTTCCTACAACAATCACAACCTTCTTATAACCAACCCCTCGCACTTCCTACACCCACTTCCGATACAAACCAAACCGCTGAACAACCTGCAAAGACAAATGCCCCAGCTTCAAGTTCAGATGACGCCTTCACCCAATTCATGCAAGGTCAACACCTACTCAACCAAAAGACGTCCGCTAGACAAGATCAAGCCGACCTCTTTATGAGAAACCAATTGGCCGTGCTAAAGAATTTGGAAGCCCAAATTGGACAATTGGCACAACGTCTTGATAACAGACCCAGAAGAAGTTTGCCTAGCAATACGGTTCACAACCCACATGTTGAGGAAGCAAAGCAACTCACTACCACAAATGAAGCAGCCACTCCACCTCCTTCTGCTGTACCAGTAAAGGAAGAACCAGAGATCAAGATACCAGCTGTGGAAACCACTCCGACCATGAACAAAGAGGTTAGGATCCCTTATCCCGCTAGACTTAAAGCCCAACCTAAGAAATTATCATCCTTTAAGCTAGATGGAAAATTCCTTGATACCATGTCTAGAGTTCCCGGTCGAAATAAATATATGAGGAAATTGCTATCCACTAAGGATAAACTGCCCGAAGTAAACAACATTTCCATTAGTTCTGAAACATCAGCCCTACTTAAGAATAACCTTCCTGAAAAACTAGGAGATACCGGTAGATTCACATTCCCTTGTTCTATTTACCAATCCGGAGATATCAGCGCTTTAGCCGACCTAGGAGCTAGCATTAACCTTATGCCCTACTCCCTGTTTAAGAGGCTAGAACTTGAAAATTTGAAATCCACTAAGATGACTGTCCAGCTAGCTGACGAATCTTTAGATACCCAAAAGGAATAGTTGAGAACATCTTAGTTCAAGTTAACAAATTCTTCTTTCCGACGGATTTTGTGGTAATGGATATCCACGAGGACATAAACATCCCGATTATCCTTGGAAGACCATTTATGAACACAGCCAGGGCAGTGATTGATGTGTATAACCATACGATTGTTCTACGAGCACATGGTGAAAGCATCACTTACAAGATCGACCAACCAGACTGTACACCAAAACAAGAAGAATGCCACGCTATATCAACAGGCAGAATTTGTTTCGATGACGAATCAGATGCCGAAGAAGAATGATGCTTCACTCAACCAACAACCTTGATCTACGACACTGGAACAGACCGAGACGAGGACGAGGAGTACCAAGACGCTGAGGAAGAAGAAGAATCTGAGGAGGACGAATCAGAACCTGAGGAAGAAGAGGAAGTACCCGATGAGGAAGATGAAAGAACGGAAGAAATGGAAGAAGAAGAACCTGAAGAAGAGGAATAAATGGAGGAAGATGAAGATCAAACTGATTCACCACAGATGGCTGAAGTCAAGAGAATACAAGACTGCAAAGACTACACTTCATTAGAAGAATCCTTTGATTATGGAACCATCCACCAAGAGCTTAGACCCACTCATCTCAAAAGAATGGGAAACATTCTCGACTCTTATCTCGATCCATCGAAACCCTTTACCAGAACCCGACTCCGAGACATAGATACTTTTGAAGAAGAATTCCGAACATCACAGCACCCTGACTGTATGCTAAACTCCTACAAAGAATTTCTGCATATAAGGCACGACAACCAGGAAGCTTTGCTGAAGAAAACCTTCAAAACACCATCACGGAAGTCAGAACCATCAAAGTCGACAGTACTCAACCTTTCAACAATGCACCCTCAGACGAAGAACTCCATCAATTCCCAGACTCGCGAGACGAAGATTCCGACTACCAGAGTGTCGAATTTGACGGCGATTTTATTGACGTCACTATCGATGAACGCTCTATTCCAAAAACTCCTCTTGCTCCATGATAAACGCTCAAAAGTACTATATTTTAGTAGTATTTTACCCCTATTCTTGGAAGTTTCTGTTGCATTTATTTAAGAATAGATATTGATTTCGTTCATATTTGCAATTAGATGTGGAAATGGAGCGTTACGAAGAAAGGTACGGAAAACAGTCAATAATCGAGTTAAATGATGCATATTTGAAGAATAAAGTGAAGCCGAAGTGAAGAAATGATTAAAAGAAGAAAAATATTAAAATTCGGCTGAAAGTCAATCCATACGCCGTATGGATTATCCATACGCCATATGGATTGAGGCGGTGGAAGCCCAGGTCACGCGGACTTGGGCTGGGCTTGTTTTTCATCCATACGCCGTATGGAAAATCCATACTCCGTATGGATGGTTTACACATGAAGTATAAAATTCGTTTAAAACCCCAGAAAAAGAGAGTTCGGCTAGGGTTTTGTTCCAGTTGATATTTTACGAATTCTAGGGTTTATTTACGAACTTTAGGAGTATTTTGGAGGTACGAAGGCTCAAGATCGAGGATAGTTCATCTTAGTTCGTCATTTCGATTCGGTATAACTTTCTTTATTTGATATCATTGATGACTTTGATGTTATTTAATCTGAGTTTTTCCGTTTTCATGATGAATTGAATATCCAAAGTAGTTGTGTAATTAATAAATTCGGATTATGATTATTGAACGATTATTATTGCGTATTGACTAAGTTATTTAATTGAAAAATATTATATTGCTCGTGGGTCCTTGTTTATTGGTAACTAGTAGTTATTGTTGCTCAACGTGATTAATAAGATTAATGAGATTGAGTTCCTTTAAGATTAAATATTATTGATAGTTACTATTTTAGGATTTGTGACTATTGCTAAATAAGTTGAGTCTGATAGGTTGAGTATATGATAATTATCTACTTTAAATTGAACAAGACAATAAGTAATTATTGGGCATTGTTGAGTCATGCCACTAGAGTTAATTATAATGAGTTGTGAATGTTTAATGCATGATTCAGGGAAAGGCACACAATTGACTGATCATCTTGTGACATTGAATTAATGTTTAATGTTGGACCCTAAATTATAGGAATTAGTTAGACCCGAAATGTTGGCTAGTTCACATTCAATTTAATATCATTGAAGAATTTGGCATTAAGTTGATATAAAAGAATCACAATTAGATAATCAATACGTAATGAATCGGGATATTTGAATCTGAGTGACGTTAATTATACAATTACTTATTCCTTCCTACTGTTATTAGTTATTATTTATTTAAATTGTTTTATTTATTTCCATTTTAAGTTTTATTTAGTTTATTTATTTTCATTTATTATTTTGCAACAATTGTTCGTACGGAACTAAAACGCCCCGTATTTACTGCTTTACTAGTTAATTAATACTTTCTATTTTTATAAATACCACCGTTCCCTGTGTTCGACTCGGTCTTACTAAGTCTATACTTACATTCGATCAGGTATTCTTGCCTGGTTGTGTGAAAAGTATTAATTAGGTATTTCCATTTATAAATAATTAAAACAAGACGCGTTTTCACACGCATCACTCCACCAAATTCACCCGTCATCACAGCGGAAAGACTAGAGATGCCCCTCATCGACACTCACGAGGACATGATCGAACTAATTGATGAATACACTGATGTGCGCATCATTGTGGAGGCTATCAAAGAGTCAACCAATGAATACAACACCGCTCAGAGACACCTGATCAGGCAGATTGAACGAGAATACGATTCATATCTCGCCAATTATGGAGAACCAGTACCCCAGAATTTGCTCAGACATATCCAAGAATTCTTCGATTCCCTTCAAGAACAAGTCACCAGAGAAGCTCAACAGCCAGAAAGACCAGACTACCCAATGGGAGAAATCGAGTTCTGCAGCAACCAAAGGCAAATATACCAAAAAGTATATTGTGCCTTAGCCGGATCAGCTTTTCCCTACTCATCAAGTCAAAAGGCTACGCTAGCATCCATGAGGACCCATCTTGAAAGAGCTACTGGAAATCCACAGAATTATGCTGACATAAGAATGGTGGGAGATCTTAGAACTCTTCTAGATCTCATCGAAACTGGAGAACATCTCACAACTCCAGAAAACTTCAGGATCGTCATTCACTCAACTATAGGTCATCACGTTGAAATAATAGTTGATGAACTGAATCAAGTTTCATTCGAAGAAAACACTCGTGACATTCCAGCACGTTATTGGCACATGTCACCAGTCAACTTAGCATCCTATGTAATAGATCGACTGCGTGGAATGTACGATGAAGAAGACATAGAAATTGACGCTTACCGCAACGGATATCGTGAAATATTCAGCAAGTTAATCTACGTCTTCACAGACTCAGATTTTCCCTTCGACCATGAGCAACATCAACTCATCAGACAAGTATGCCAAGTAACCCGATCTTTTGGAGGAGACCCTTTAGCTGAAGACTTTCAAAAGTGAAGACTCAATTCATGGCTTTAATCACCTCAATAGGCAGAAACCACCCCCAGCGTGAAATTGTTCGAACATACACCTGCACTCAAATCGATCCTAACGGACCGGTCACAAGGGCAGTTCGATACATAAGCTATGGGATGGCAATCCTCGACCAACTGGCCACTGATCACTTCAAGAGCTTCAGGATGGAATCTACCACTCCACTAACTCTCATTGCCGACATGATAGAACAATTCCTGCAATATTTCCCTCCACACTACAGCTTACCTAGGAACCACAATGACCACTCTAGCACCACAGACACATCCAGCATCATCTGAAGAAGAAAGGACTAAGTCGAGCTCTCGACTTTAAAAGAGCGCTTCTCGGGAGGCAACCCGTGCTTTTACATTTCTGCAATTTAAATTTCCAAGAAGTGATTAAATCTCCGACTATCTTTCACACTCGGATCATACGAAGCATGCTTCAGCCTGCAAGAAAGCATCAACACCCGAAGAATCATAGATCCAAAGTGTTCACACTTACGAGACCAATTAAAAGAAGACTTGATCAAGAATGCACTAAACAAGACGGAGCCGGCAAATGCACCAAAGGAACACTACAACCACCGGGGAGACTTCTATACAGTCTCTTTCATTCGTTTTAAATATACCATATCCAATATGCTTATCACTAAGTGTGGGATTCAAACCCAACAAACACTGGGAAAAAAAGAATGCGACTTAGATGTTTAAAACCCTAAGTGTGGGATTTTACCCCATTCAGAGCTTAATATAACATCGAGGACGATGTTTCTTTAAGTGTGGGATAGCAGTAGTTGCACTACTGTAAAATGGATAACGGTATATGCTTGATTCTAAAATCGTTGCTCTTTATAAGACCATCATTCTCCAAAAAGTAAACAAAATTTTTAAAAATGTGTTGAAAATGAAAAATTTTAGACGGAGAATGATTTACTTTGGGAAAAAGGATAAATAAAATACAACTTCTTTCCAAAAAATTAGTTTAGTAATCCCATAAAGAGCATCGCATGACTAAGCACACAACAACCCAAATTTCGATTCGTGAGGTATCTTGAGCCATATGAAAAGCATTCACTTTTAATGCTTCACTTTTTCGATTCTTGAGTGTGCCGATGTATGTGTTTAGAATCAGAAATTGCTCTTGTTATGCATTTCAAATCCGAGCTGGTGATCAAAAAGGAGATCGAATCACATCATTCTTATACCCATTCGTACACCCATACTCCCAAAGAAAAATAAATACGTTACCCCTACTTTCTCAAAAGCATCCCCCAAACTTTGAAAGTTTCAAAGATGAACAAAGAGAAATCGCAAGGAGATGACGTCGGAAAAAAAAAATCCAAGAAAGAAAAATCCGAAGAAAAAGGAAATCAATTGGAGAAAAAGACTCCTTACGCGAATATCAAAAAGGCGTCAATCCCCCAAAAATTCCAACTTCAACAAAAAAGGAAAACCCATCAAAAACCCAACAAAAACCCACTCTCATACCACCAACCTTTCACTCCAAAAACCTTACATCCCCTCTCCTTGAACGATTGTGGCTAGATCGACTTCGCACTCACCAAAAAGGTAACGATTTGATTCTCGATCAAGCCTATGACGATAAACGATACATGACTGGCATTCTGAGTGATTAATAATATAATAGAATAGGAAACCCTAAACACTTTGAGTGATTTGAGTGACCACCTTGAGAGGATCGCCTAGTCATGTATCCAAGATCAAAGATCAAAAACATGCTCCTAAAGATTACAATCCTTCCTTTTCAAAGAACAAATATTTAATTTCCCAAAACCCCTAAGTAAAAAGTTCCGCCTTAAAATTATTTTATCTTTAACCATGTTGAAAATCGAGTTTGCTTGAGGACAAGCAAAGTTCTAAGTGTGGGATACTTGATATCGCGTAAAAAGTCACGTTTTTACTACCGAATTCTCTCTCATTTTGGAACGATTCTTGGCACTTTAACTCAAAAACATTACAAATCAATAGTATTATGCCAAAATGGTCAAAACAAGGTTGCACGATAAAAAATCAAGCGAAACGGATGAAAAGCGAAGATTTCACACACGTTTGAAGATTCAAGACATCAAAACGAGATTTCAAGACAAAAGTTCCCATCACCAACATTCACCTGACCCAAGATGTTTGTTTTCAAATTACGAATCCAACAGAAGAAGAATCAACAAAAACGGACGATGAATGAAGATTCTACGCACTCCGGAAGATCCAAATGATTCGTACGACACATCTAAAGTTCAAAGACATATTTTTGGGATTTCTTTTCATCAAAAGATTCGTTTTTGAATTAAAAATCCAACGCAAAAAGAATCAACACAAACGGACGCATAACGACGAAAATACGCACGAATCGAGAAACGAAGCAACAGGCAGCGGGCTGGTGCAGGTAGCAGCCAGCCGCCGTCGGCCAGCCACCAGGCCGCCGTCGGCCAGCCACCAGCCCGCTGCCGGCTGCCACCTGGCTGCCACCCTCACGCACGGATCACGCTTTTTGTCCTTTTTCATACCCGGTGCTAGACCTTTACATGCTTTTCGTACCTGGTGCCACCACCTTTTCCACCTTTTCGTACCTGATGCCACTACCTTTTCCACCTTTTGCTATTGTGTGCTTCCACTTGCTAAAATGCACCAAAACTCTCCTATAAATAGGAGGCATGAGGCTCATTCGCAAAAACACACCAAGGGCACTAGGATACCAACATACCTAGGCACTTTCACACTTTCTTTCTCTAGCTTCTAGCTTTTCTTTCTTTCTTTATTTTAAATTAGTATTAGGCTAGTTAAAATAGAAGCAAGGAACGTGCTTGTAGTCCTTGGTGAGGAACGTATTTGTAATCGTTGGTGTACGCTTGGAGCAACTCTTATTAATTCAAGTCTACTCCTTCTCGCATATTAATCTCGGTTATTTCTATCCTTATCTATCTTGATTAAATATGTATACTTTAATTATGCTAGAGATAGTTTGTGCCATGATTAGCGAGTAGATTACTATTGTGTTTGTTGTGATGTAGTTAGCATATATAATTTTGGGATGACTTTAAATATGTCGTGAAATAATATGACGGCCCCTATTTGACTGTTTACTCGATATAGTGCTGGAAATGCTTTTAAGCAAAGTACATACGTATGGAAGCCGGTAACGACCGAAGGTAGTTGTATTATGGATCGACATTATAAAATGGAAACTTTATGAACGGACTTATCTTATGATTTTAAGCCTAAAACTTACATTCGCCTTTCGATTAACAACCATGATTCTAACCTTGTAAAAAGGAGTCGCGAACCTTACTACTTGGTCAATAGTTATCTGTGTAAAACTATGGTTTCAATTGTAACGTCATGCGAGCATCATAAAATGCAATGTGATTACGTGGAATTGCCATGAGTATTGTACACTTGAAATCACAATGTACTTATCATGTAAACATCGCGAAGCAATTGAATTCACAATGGAAACATCGGTAAACGATTAAATACATTGTGGACTACCATAGCATTTTCCGACATGGTCTGGGTTTAACTTTATGCAAAAAGCCGTCAGCATTTTAGTTACGTTTTAATTAGATTAGTTAGTTTAGATTAGATTAGGTAGGCTATAGGTTAAATAACCATTTACGAAAACCTAGGGATTTGTTAATTGTATTGAGAAAGGCAAGTTTAAAATCCAATTTAAATCGATACTTTTCCTTAACCTATGAAATATAAAGTAAGGTACGCAAGAAACCTCAACACTTTCCTTTGCTTACCATGCTTAAACTTCATTAATGGGAATTGATCAACTAAGTCCGAACATATTTGCTAAGTTAGTTGTTTGCTAAATTTATAGTCTTTATGGTATTAAGAATGGTTAGACTTGTTGTAGACTTGCTACTCTATTCCTTCGCCCACGAGCAACTGTGCTCAATAACAAGGGCCACTGACTCCCTCACAGGAGAGTGTGGAGAGTTGAGCATTGTCTGTCTGATCAGAATCATGACACCGTGGTTCCTCGTGACATAGTAGTTGATAACCGACTAATAGGGAATCTATAGGTTATACCATAAACTACCAAGTCTAGTGAACATTCCAAATTTAGTAAACGTTTTCCCTACAAGTCATCGTCCCACATTATAAGCTAATGAACTCACAACAGATACTCCTTTTATTATCTGATTTATCATTATCTTTTATTCTCTTTATTTAGTTTACTTAATTAACTGAACCAAAAACCCCCAACGCACTCTTTTAAAACATTTACTAGAAAAGAAAGGTTGATTGGATCACCTCTGTTTCAATTCAGTTTCTCTTTAAGAACGACTCTAGGTCATACTTACCATCTACTAGCCTTTGGTTCAGTATTAGTAAGTCACACTTAGACCCCAGCAAATACAAATTTAAAACAAACCGATTGTGGTCCGAACACCGTCTTCATACGACGCTTCGGGTGTGCATCAGGCAGTTAACCTATGCCAACCTCCCGTATTCCTACGAACAACGAGAAATGATTGCCACATTAGAAAAACAAGTAAAATTCCTTCTTCTCCTATCAAGTCGTGAATGCGAAAGCACTTCCACGAATTTCAGAGACACGAAACTAAAGTTTATAGCAGATTTAGATCTACTTTTTGAATCACTCGCCGACATGGATTTTCTTCCAACATCTATGATATTAATCAATCACAATGTTACCGCAATGATGAACAAACTTGAGTTCTGGAAAGAACAAGATCCGATGATCTCTATCGTCATTCCTGGTAAAATCCCTTTCTTTGTGGACCCCGCCTCTTACCTGATCTCCAAATTACGAGACGTTTTTCCTGATTCCATCAAGGAAAGAATCGACACAGTTTTCTTCGCAAAAAGAAAAAACCTTCACGTCAAGCTTACTCGAATCTTTGCCTTTACCAAATACCCCTTCACTTCCGTACAAAAATCCACAATCAATGAACTCTGTAGGATAGTTAAGTCTACAACCGGAGACCCTGATTCACAGGAAGAGAACGTATTTTTGGAAGTCATGAATAAACTCACTCACGATCTTAATTACAAAGACCAAGGGCCACGCCTCGGTTTGTCAAACCCTAAAAAGGTAAGGAAAGAACACAATAAGTTAATTGGTGATCTTGTCAATTTAGGATACGAAGAACGAGAAGTCCTAGGGGGATTAGAGTATCATCATTACTATTTAGTTTATAACACCATTTTGGAACTTTCAAAATATTTTGTGCTGAAAAACGTTCGCTTAAGGGAACAAATATCGACCCTTTCCCTATGGAAGGATCGGAACGAATCTTAAAACAATCCCTTCCGAAAAAGGTCAAGGCTCGCGACTTTAAATAAGCATATTTTAGTATGAATATAGTAATATAATAAATTCTTGAAAGTTTCCTTTAAAAGAAAAGAAAAACGTTTTTAAAAGTTTTTTCCTGAAAACACGTGTGCGACGGAAAGAACGTACAACGTTTAGCCAAAACCTGTACATTCAACAAGTCCACGTCAGACAAATAATTTTTAAAACACACAAAATATATATATATGTATATATATATATATATATATATATATATATATATATATATAACTTACGTTTAATATTTCAGGTTAATTTTAATTGTCCTGTAAGAATTTGCGCGTTTCTTAGACTGCTTATAACGTAACGAAAAAACTAACAAGTAACTAGTTACAATAAATACACTTAAGATTCGTAATCATTATTAATAAGGGATTAGAATTTTACCTAGGATATTAATCTTGTAAGTACATTAGGGACCATGTAAGGAATAAGGTACATGAGAGTATGACAAATATTCCCATGGACCACAAGCCTTCCATTTGATCCCATAATTCAAAAACAAAAGAAATTTTTTTTTCTCCTTCCTCCCTCACCCAAAATCGTCCACCACCATACCTCCATGAATCACCATCCAATCTTCACCAAACTCTATAATTTCATGTCCTTTTGAACTCCTCATTGCCTGATATTCTCGGTTGTACATTCGTTTTGAAGTTTTACGCACTAAAACAAGGTATGATCATAAGAAACCTACTTTAAGCTTAAAGTATCTTATTTTATGAAGTTAGCTAAGTTAGTAACTAGGAATTAGTATTTTTCTTGGTTGAATGCTTAGGAACTACATGCTACTACCACTTACCCATGCTAATTCACACTAGTAGGCTCTTTCAAGAAGATGTACTTTAACCTATTGATTAAGTCTAGAATTTGGCTTGATTAAGTGTTAGTTGTTAAACAATTAAGTAATTGTGGTGTTTTGAATGATAGCTCTATGTTAATTGCACAATGCGGATAAATTAGGATGAGCAAGTTTGACTTTTGAAAGTCAACAAAAAGTTAACTAGCATGCATGATTAGCATAGTAAATTAAGGTTACTTGACAACTCTTGCTTATTAGGATATTTGTACTTGCTTAACTAGTCAAAATAGGCAATATAACTAGAGAATCATTATTAAAAACAAAAGTCTTGAATAAAACCTAACACATGGTTGACATAACTTTTTGTACATGACCTAGCTTGTTTATCAATTAGGAAAATGTCTAAAATAATGTTTACGTGTTTAGATTATAATTTTGGTAGGCGGACAAAGTGAAATTATCGTCCGAAGTAAGTTTTGAACTAAAAAGTCAACTTGAAGTATTACATTTAAAAAAAAATCAATTGCAATTTCTGCTCAAAAACCTTACTTCAAGTTGGACTTTTAAAAAGTCAAAAACCTACAATGAGACTACAAATTGTGAAATAATGACATTTCAAACTTGGCTAAACACCGAACTTTGTAAACGACATTACTTCACAAGTAAAGTTACCGTCATCCCATGACTATATATTTTCGCACATTGATGATTGCCTTACTATTGTTAAGACTGATTATTAGTCACTTGGGGGCATTTGATATTTACTGTAATCTTTGGACTGTCAAGAATTTAAAGCCCTCATTTCGAATTTTCCATTAGAAATTTCAGGAAGCGCTTTAAATTTCCCCTTTCTTAAGTCCTATTACTTTAAATCTCTCATGTTCTCAGGTACTATATCGCCAGTGAAGAAGAAGCTAAAACCAGCACGTCCACTTACAGGATCTCTTGCATACCTTAGTGCAACACCAGCATACGGTCAGATGGCACGAATATGGAGAGATAAATCTTTTGGCCGTTTTAGATATGTAGATTGGGAAAAGCTGCAGACATTGGGATTCAGGCAGAGATTAGAAAGTCTACTCAGTTACTCAATAGAGGGTCAGCAGTTTGAGTCTTTCAAGAAATTGTTCAGCATTGACGAACCGGTGTATATGGAGATGATCACCGAGTTCATGACCACCTATACATTTGAGCCAGGGAGTAGAGTTGGAAACGGGGTGATCACATTTAGATATACGGGGAGCCTATTCACCTTGTCATTGGCTCGGTTTGCACGTCACCTAGATCTCTATACTCCAGAAAAGATCGATTCACCCCTGTTTACTAGTGGAGCCACCACGATTTCTCTCACGACTACTACCGCAGAGGCATGGAGTCATTGGTCACCAAAGCCGTATTTCTCGGGTATTAAAGCTACCCAGCTCACAGACCCAGTTATGCAGATTTTGCACAAACTACTGGCTTGTTCGCTTGATGGGAAGCATACGTCTAATGGTCGAGTCTCTGAGTTTGATGTTGTCATGATGACATGTATCCTCGATAGGAGGAACATTCAGGTTGCCCATCTAGTTGCACAGTAGATTTTGGAAGAAAAAGAGTTTGGTGCAAGAAGATCATTCATTAGCCCAGTGATTACTAGGTTGATTCGGAAAATGGGGTTGATTAGGACGACAGAGATAGAGAAATTCAAGAGCCTGCCAGAATGGAGTGCCCAACCGATAGACTACAATTTTCTAAGGAGCATGGATATACTTCGGATTCTGAGGGATGGCACCATTTACATCAGGGCACGGTCATCAGACCCTGAGAGTGTTGATACATTGGTAGCAGATCTAGTCCTACCCAGGGAATCCAGGAAGAGGAAACAACCAAGAGAGCCCCGCAATTCAGACTCCGATTCAGATGAGAATGAGGATGCACAAGATTCTGATGACCAAGTTGCACCGCCACAGCCTACTAGCCAGGACCTTCTGTCCCGGCCCCTAGAGCTCCGATACCAGCTTACATATACCATTACGGGATACCCCCAGGGCCCGATTACTGGTACTGGTTGACGCAGATGCAAGTCAGAAGCTATAGAGCCATGAGACAGCAGATCGCAGGGATACTAGTGAGCCACTTCCAGACATACCGTGCGGAATGGGCCGAGCACCACCACACTTATATAAACCTGCAGCTCCTAGACATCCAGTTCCTACTCAAGCACCTCGCAGACATCCAGCTCGTGGCCATGGCCATGGTTTACCACCTCGCACGGTTCCACCTAGACCACGACCACCACTAGCACAGGATCCTACTCCGGTACAGCATGTCCCCTCAACTGTTGGTTCGGTCAGAGGGCATACTTCGCAAAGCAGTAGAATATCCAGAGTCTCCACACGAGCCACCATTGTTCAGAGTCATAGGATTCTCAGGAGTGTCAGCCCTGCAACCACACCGATTGATCCAGTATCCTCTCATAGACAGACTGATTTATTCGGAGGACACTCTCAGCAGAGGACACCAGAGATTCCACTGGACAGCTTTGACATGCCTGCAGGAGATTTTGTTGATCATTTGATACAGCATGGAGTATTCACTACAGGTACACCAGAAGCAGAGGCTGATCGAGATGCATCAGACGAAGGCACCCACTATCAGCACGATGATTCCTCATCAGATGAGACATCTCCTGGACCTATAGTATCTTCTGCAGCAGTATCACCACCAGCCGAGCACTAGATTGCTCCGCTTTCTGATTTCTTTCTATTTTCTACCAAGACTTTATTATTATTGTGTGTATTTGATGTACTGTGGATGCATACACATCACATCTATCCAGTTATTACTTTATTAAGCTATTACTTTACTTTTCTTATCAGCAACTATTACTTGATTGAATTGAGTGATTTGTTTGAGAAACTATAGAAGACCGAAGCAAGGGAAACGGTGGACCACACGATGAAGACTGCCGAGAGCCATAAGCTACAAGCCACGGACCAGCAAACTTCTAACGAGTAGCCAACAACGTGCATAGCAAAAGCGGTACACCGTTCCAAAACCCTCTACCCGTTTAAAGAATTGATTACCTCGTCCGATATTCCAAACACTAAGTGTGGAATAATCAAAAACCACACTACACTTACGAAACAATATGAAAATAAGTAGAATCTCTAAGTGTGGGATACTTCAACAAGAGGTACTCAACGAATAGATTCGAACATTAGGGACAATGTTCCTCTAAGTGTGGGATATACGGCCTTCAACCGCAAGCTTTTACCTTTTGTCCGTAAGTTAAAAGGCTAAAAATGGATAAAATTTCTAATTTTTAGATTCAAAAACATCGTTCTTTAGAAATCCTATCTTTCAAAATTATAAATTACAGCAAGAAACGAGTTTTGACAACGAAACAAAACTGTTTTAGAATAAGATACGGATGAAAAGGGCAACACATGGCTAGGCACACATTGACCAAAACATTCGATTCGTGAGGATTGAGCCCATCATTAGCATTCATCTCTAAAATGCTGCACTTTTCGTTTCATGTGTGCGCCAATATATGCATTTGAATTAGAACTTGCTCTTGTAATGCATTTCGAGATCACACCGATGAGTGCCATACATGGCATAGGTACAACCCATCTTGATAACTTCTAAGGAATCCAAACGCCCTTCCACCATCAAACATCCACCCACTCAACCTTCACTCTTCACACCCAATCAAAACCTCCTAATATTCATCCCGAACCTACAGAAGTTTCATTTTCCAACAAACTCTCAAAGATACTCTTGATTTTCCAAGACTTCTGCAGCCTAATACAAAGCCATAGAATATATCGGAGCGTTCCCCAAAGGATGAGAATCATCCGTAAAAGGAGCTCCAAGAAAAAGAAATCCAGCAAAAGCAAAGCTGTCAGAAGAAACCTAAAAGCCCAAGGATCAAGTAAAAGGGCCAAGAAAAGAAAAATTCCAAAGAAAAAGGCTACGTAGTCCTTTCAAAATCTAAGAAATTCCAAAGAAACTCTCACAAGAAAAGTTTCGAGAAAATACAAGGAAAACCCTCACACCTTCTTCAACCCAAAACATCCGATTCCTTCCAAGATATCTCGAAAGGTTGGTATCATCCTCATCAAAAGTGATGAAGATTTAATTCTTGATCAAGCCTATGACGAGAATACTGCATGACTGGCCATCTGAGTGATTGACACTAGTAAGTAGGAAACCTTAAACACCTGAGTGATTTGAGTGACCCACTTGTGAGGATTTCCTAGTCATGATCATCATATAAGTTGCTCAAAGAAGGTATCAAATTCTACAAAACCCCTAGTCTCCAGTAAAAACTCTTTCGTAACTGTAATTTTATATTCTTTGAGAGTAGTATCTCTAAAAACTAATGCGATTAGAATCTTTCCAAAAGATTTTTTATGAATGAGTTTGCTTGAGGACAAGCAAAGTTCTAAGTGTGGGATACTTGATATCGCGTAAAAAGTCACGTTTTTACTACCGATATCTCTCTCATTCTGGAATGATTCTTGGCACTTTAACTCAAATTCAGTACAAATCAATAGTATTATGTCAAGATGGTCAAAACAAGGTTGCACGATGAAAATCAAGCAAAACGGATAGAAAACGAAGATTCCACGCACGTTTGAAGATTCAAGACATCAAAACGAGATTTCAAGACAAAAGAGCCCATCACCAATATCTGTCTCATCCAAGATGTTTGTTTTCAAATTATGAATCCAATAGAAGAAGAATCAACAAAAACGGACGAAGAATGAAGATTCTACGTACTCCGGAAGATCCAAACGATTCGTACGACACATCTAAAGTACAAAGACATATTTTTGGGATTTTTTTTCTCATCAAAAGCTTCATTTTTGAATTACGAATCCAACGCAAAAAGAATCAATGCAAATAGACGCATAACGAAGAAAACACGTACGAATCAAGAAACGAGGCAACAGGCAGCGGACTGGTGCGGGTAGCAGCCAGCCGCCGCCGGCCAGCCACCAGGCCGCCGCCGGCTGCCACCTGGCCGCCGGCGGCTGCCACCCCCTGCACGGATCCCGCTTTTTGGTCCTTTTGTGTACTCGGTGCTAGACCTTTACGTGTTTTTCCGTACCCGGTGCACCACCTTTTCCACATTTTTCGTACTCGGTGCCATCACCTTCTCCACCTTTTGCTATTGTGAGCTTTGTGATGCTAACTTGAGCCAAGTCTCTCCTATAAATAGTAGCCCCTAGCTCTCATTTCAACATACTCTCATATTCACACTCATACATATACTCTCACTCTTCCGTTTCCACTTTCTCACTCTAGAAATTCTCTTATATTTTAGTCCAGGATTATTGTAATTAATCTACGGATTAACATAGAGGTTAGAATGAATGTTAGGAGTTTGGAGATTCACCTTTGTACATGTGAACGAGTTGTCAATCATAATAATACGCTGCTACGCATCTATTTCCGGGTGATATTGAAACCTTTATCATACTTGCTTTATTTCATATTTTAATTATTTATTATTGCCTTGTATGTGATTTGTCTATTACCATGAATTGCGAGTAGTTTATTATTGTGATTGTTGATGATGTAGATAATTATAAGTAAGGATGACATTATACAATTAAGTGTACGACAATTGTAAAAGTGATATAACGGCCCCTATTCGACAGTTTATCTGATATAGTACTGGAAACGTTTCACGCGGAGTACAAATGTATGGAAGTTGATAAACGACCGAAGGTAGTTACATCACCGGAATCAGCTCTGGTTTAACAGTTGGAATTCCGAAAGAATAATACAACTTCATAACTAACTGGTATATCCTACGAAATTCAATGCACAATAAAATGATGTTCGAAAATGCGTTCAGATAAAATAGGAATTAATGACCTTTGTACCGTTAAGACTTTATGAACTTTATGGAGTACCCTTTCTGGTTATCCACGTGACTGCAACCTAGTAATTAGGACTTGATCAATCTTAATTATAGTAAGTAGTTATCTGTGCCCATGACATGCAACAAGTAAGACATAGTGAACCCACTCGTTGTACATATTAGGTTTACATTTCTGCATCGCTTTACATTTAGTTAGTTTAGAGCGTCACGTTCACCGTCAATTACTCCTGACCGCATGTCTGATGTAAGAAGCAGTTGAACTACCATGTAAAGTACACTGTCCGATTACTGAAAGGCATGGTCTGCATATGAAACACGTTTTTATAAACTGCGAATAATCCAGGAATGTATAACTGTTTGAAAAGGAGAGCTCAAGTCATAAGTTGAAGTAACCAAGCCTTAATGCACAAAACAAGACTTAGGGATAAGAATAAAATTCTAGTGACCTGGAATCCTTAAAACACTAAGTCTTACATAATCAGCGGTCTAAACATATAAAGTTATTAATCTGCATGCTAACGAAATACTAAACTATTCTAGGGGTTAAGAACGGTCGGACCTATGAGACGATACGCTACTGATTCATGCACCTCGGCGTCGAGCCAAGATAGGTTGTTTATCTTTCAACTAGATAAGTATTGGAAGTTTGCGTATTGCTCCGATCAAAATCACGATAACCTAGTTCCTAGTGACATGCCAATGGGAAATTTAGTTGGTAGGGTTCTAGAGTTTACACCTGATAGTTTAAATCATTACATTTAGCATTGTTCCTATTTAATCTGTCATCCCGAAACACTAATTATCGAAATCTCAGCAATCACATGTTTATCTTTACCTGTCTTCCTGCACTTTAATTTCCTGCAATTTACTTTTCTGCATTTTAATTACTTGTCTTTAGTTTAAAACCCCCAAACCTACCTACTTTGTTCCATCCTAAATATTTCCCTACCGAAAACACCAGCTTTAATCGCCCACACGTTTGGATTCATAGAACGATCTTAGGTCATACTTACCGCTTGCTAACCAGAGTAGGTAGTACGTATAATTTAAGCCCAACTAAATATAAATTTTAAAACCCCTGTTGCGCCTGCACCACCATCAGAAATCACAACGACACTGAACCGACGGTTGCGGGTGCATCAGTGCATCGGCACAAACCTGCAAAATCGAAATGCAAACCAACGACAAACCTGATCTATTGGAAACTTTTTATCATCATGATCAACAAACGTTTTGATTTTTAGCTTTCTAGAAGTGATGGTTTTTAGATCTAATGGTTGATGATATGTGTGACACTCCTCCAAATTAGGTATATACTTATACTTAATTTTATCCATTTCTTACGCTAATTCCCTAAAAATTTAAACTACACTAATAATGTGAGATAAGTCTAGCATGCCCAAAACTTTTAGACAAAAAGTTTTGCGAAATTTATAATTATTTATAATTATAAATTAATTATACGAAACATTATCAGAAGGAACCCGACAAAAACAAAGTATCATTGTTGGTAATACAAAAAATTAGAGATCACGCAAAACTACTTTTTAAATAGTTATTTAGTTGAAAGTATTTTGTGGGCAACGAAATGTGTAAATAAAATAAAATATTATACGTTTATACAAAACGTGCCGCACGTGTACAGAAACAAATACAAAATGAGCCCAAAGGTAAAAAATAATAAAAATTATATTTTTATCATTCATAATAAAGTATTTGGAGAAATACCTCAAAATAAATTTACAAATATTAAATGTAAATTTACATATAATTGGACCCATACCTAAAATTAACGGGCTAAATACTACAATTAAAATAACAAACGACACTCTCCTGTTCTAACCCATACCTCCTTTGCCATTATTGAAGTCGTATCCCATTTCTATATACTCCCTCCCTTCCTCCTTTCAGTACATACACACATAAGCTACCACCCAACTCAAATAATTGAGTCTCCTATTTTTGAGCTGAGGCCGAAGAACGAAGGCAGCAACTGTGAAATACCATTTTCATAATCATCAAATATCATCACCTTCATCACCATCTCAGTTTCATCATCTTCATCATTGTAAGGAAAATTTTTCTTCAAATTCCCTTATAAATTATTTCAGTATTTTCATAAATTGTTGTTATAATTTTTATGTATTTGATGAATATGAAATCTTGCATGAAACTGAACCCAAAACTAAGAAATGATAAGATCGGTGATGATAATATTTAACCCAATAACTTTTGTCTGTACAAACTATTTTAGTTTGTGTATGAGTAAAATCAATGTGTGAAATCAATGGATAAAACTTGTATAATGCTTAATTACAACATGGTAAAAAGAATAAACTGAAACAACATAGCAAAAACATGATTGAATCTGGGTTACAAACTGGACATCGAACTGAGAAGAGAGCATGAACACGACATCCGATCAGCTGGGTGCATTTAGCCGATCGGTTAGGATGAAATAGCCGAACGGCTAGGTAGAGAAAGTCGTACGGCTATGGTACCTCAACTGAATGGCTAAATTGAGTGACAAAACCATATGACTAGATTTAGTCTTACATGTAATTATTTTGTCATATTGTCATTACATGTAGTTATGTTATTATTATTATTATTATTATTATTATTATTATTATTATTATTAATATTACAATTATATATATATATATATATATATATATATATATATATATATATATATATAATTACACCACGATAAATAATGTGGGTATATATCTAAATACGGATAGATATATTTTTGCAACCAATATTTATATAATATATGAATACAACAATAAACAGAATATATGGGAAAGGTAGAACGTATTGGTAAAACACAAATGTTGTGACACCTGGCCAATTAGGGCTTGTGTTAGTGCCTAATCATTGTACTTATTCATGTAATTAGTTATATTTAGGGCTAATTACGTGTATCACTACGTGTATTGATATATGTTTATATATATATACACACGTATGCGATTTGTTTAAACCGTACATTTCACTATCGGATGAATTCCGACACATTATAAATGCGGACGTTGGTGAACAAAATGTTAAATAATGTGAAATTATTTAATAAACTCAAAAATCTCTAAATATTATGTTGATAATATTTAACATGTAAAACGTAACGTATACAGTATCATAAACGCGACGAAAATGCGCGGAGCGCGCCCAACAACCAAATGAAAGCCAAAATATACTTTATAAGTTTAAAATATATCATTTCGAGTAAAACTTTTATTTAATTATATCGTATTTTAAATCGATAACGAAAAACGGCTAATTAAAACGCTACGCGATTAAACCTCCGTAAAACGAACACGCAAATCGAGGCCAATAAATTAACTGAACATTTTTATAATGTTTTTAAGTATCTAAATTAAATTTATCATGAGAAAGTATCGAAATTTAAATCGTTACTTAAATGCGCATATTAAACGTTTAACGTCTAAATAAACGTCGAAACGAGCGAGGAAACGAACACCGCACGGAGCGTAACTTAGGGGAACAAGATTTAGCACCCACATGGGGTGGGACCCCCAAAAAATATGTGAACCCCTCCCCTTTGGTTACTTGCTTGACTCAAAAACCCACCTCACACTCCTCATTTCATCATTCACTTCCATTTTCAATTTTTACACACCACCTCTTCTCCTCTCTCTCCCTCCTCCACGAATTTCATCATCATCATCACCAAAACTCAGTCATTTTTATCACCAAGAATCACCATCTATCATCCTTCATCAAGAACAAAAAGAAGAAACAAGGATCAAGGCTCAAATCATCATCTTCTTCATCATCTTCAATTTTTCTTCATCATTTCTTGGTATGAATGACCACTCCCTCTCTTTAATCTGATTTCATGTCACTTATTTACACGTTTTATTGTTCCATTAGCTTGATTATGTCCAAATGAGATAATAAAAATCGTTTTTATACAACATATGTTTTATGCACAAATCTGCCCAGAAAAGTCAGACTCAAAGAAAAATTCGTATAAAATCGTATACTAAGAGTTAGATGATGCCTTTTTTTTAAATTTGCGTATTGAAAAGAGCTACAACTTTCATGTTTTACACTTTTTCCAGATCTGTACGTATTTTTGTGTATAATCCAATCTTTGAGCCTGGTCTGAGATTTGTCAGAAACCGAGTTCGGTTCTTACGCAGAATTTTCTACCTATCTAGATGGACTCTATAATTACCGGAAAAATTCAGCTTAACAACTAGACACATAGGAGAACAACTGGTAAAAATTGTGGACTCTAATTCGAAGCATAACTAGTTAAGAAAAATTGACGAAGTGAACCGACAAAACCGAAAACCCTCTTTGTGGACTGATTTTGCAATATTTTAAAACCGACACCTCGGAATGACTCCGACACGAACCAAAAATTTCTGGAGACTCTATGAACTAATCTAAGGCTTCCCTAAAAGTTTCGGGCCAAACCGAGCCCGTTTGACCATGATACCAAAGCAAAAACGCAACAGTTGACTTTGACTTGCGAACTGAAGTCTTGCGAGTTGAGTTTGACTTGCGAACAGAAGTCTTGCGAGTTGAGTTTGACTTACGAACTGAAGTCTTGCGATTTGAGTTTGACTTGCGAACTGAAGTCTTGCGAGTTGAGTTTGACTTGCGAACTGAAGTCTTGCGAGTTGAGTTTGACGTGCGAACTGAAGTTAAGCGAGTTGACTTTGACCTGCGAACTGAAGTCTTGCGAGTTGACTTTGACCTGCGAACTGAAGTCTTGCGAGTTGAGTTTGACCTGCGAACTGAAGTCTTGCGAGTTGAGTTTGACTTGCGAACTGAAGTCTTGCGAGTTGAGTTTGACTTGCGAACTGAAGTCTTGCGAGTTGAGTTTGACTTGCGAACAGAAGACTTGCGAGTTGACATTGACTTACGAGTTGACTTTGCGAGTTGACTTTTTGACTTTGCGAGTTGACTTTTCAAGATTGACTTTTTGACCTTGAGAGTTGACTTTTTGACCCTTAGTTAATTTCCAGAAAATCACATTTTAGACTCTGAATTACAGGCCTTAACACCTTCCTACATATATATACATATATAAAAGCAATAAACACCTACAAAGATCAAACCTTTATGATATAGAATCATACATGAAACTCATATGCTTCGAGAAGTATACAACACTATAAACAAAATAATAATACTTTGAATTATTATTACATAACCACACCAACGGGCCGTACATGCTTTCAAAACTCAAACAAAACAATCAAACATTTGGACATAACTAATTGATGGACAACTAACATAGATGGTCTGTTGAGACATCTACTCACTCATATGACCTTTCGCGTTTTGAACGCCCGGCAGGTTACAGTCTGCGGACACTCATTTGGTACAACATCATACTTGCTTGCTTTGCAAACACTCTAAGACTCAGGTGAGTCTCATAGCCCCTCATTTTACTATTTTTAACCCAGGGGTGGGAATACATGCTCAGTTTTCATTTACATTTGAACGCAAATACAAAACACGATATATTGACTGCATGAGTTTGCTCTACTAATCATGAAGTCCTCTATCACATAGTTTGTTAATATGGATTTAGCGTGAATATTAGTGTATGGTACCATATGGGATTGACAATCCCCGTCCGGGGTAGTCGCGCTACCACGACTGCGGTCGAACGGATGCATTATCATTTGTTCATACGAGTGTAGATTAGGCACTCGCAGAGAGGCACGCACAATCGGGCACTTAATTGTGATTCCTAACACCTCAGTTAAGCTCGAACTATGGGCTCATGGCAGTAATATACACATTTTTATGATTGATTTCATACATAACTATATCTTGCGGTTCATACATTATTTTTACTATCAAACCTGTGAGCTCACCAACTTTTAGCTGACCCTTTTAGCATGTATTCTCAGGTACTCAGCAGCTGTAGGCTTGCACTCAGGAATTAGCTTAGCTCGAGTCAGCATGCAAACATCAGAGATTTTATTGCATTAATATATTTTGTATAAGTATTTATGCTAGGGAATCTCTCCTATTCAGAACACGAGCTAATGTATTTGGTACAACTGATGTAAAATTTTATGGAATTAATGTATTTTGTTAAAACGACGCATATAGAGTCGTTCATTATATATCTTTGTGCTTGATTACCTTGATTAGTCGCACCCAAAGTATGCTTCCGCTAATCACGAATTTGGGGGTGCGACAAATGTACATACGACGATAAAAGATATATATTGCTTATGATCTCGAATGGATATTTTTCAAATGTATCGTATGTTCAACGAATAAATTTCATATATATATATATATATATATATATATATATATATATATATATATATAATGTGTATATATATACACTTGACTACAACTATTTGCGGATACACGTTCGGATAGAGAATATCCACAAGTGATTAAGAAATATATGTATTTTTACATACTAAAATGTGTATATATATATATATATATATATATACGAGAACTTATTCCACGTATATATGTATATATAAATATATATACAACGAACTTGGAAATATTTATATATATATATAAAATCAAGTAGTTTTTTTTTTATATATATTTCTCTAAGGTTTGAAATGATAATTTTTATGGTTAAGATGTATATTAGTGTCATGTAAAGTTCAAGATGTAAAAAGATTAAGAATAAACTATTAATCTTATATGTTAAAATTAAGTTGAATATTAATGATAAACATAAGTTTAACTAAATATAAAAAAATTAAGATAAAATTTTTAAAATTAAGAAGATTGATATTAAAGAAAAATATATTGACACATGTCACCTTATTATGCCATCTCAAAATTAAGGTTTGCCTTATAACATAACTAAAGAGATATAAATATATATATATATATATGTATTATATATATATATATATATATATATATGTAAGATATACATATGCATAACCAATGAACAAAGCGCGAGATACAAATGTCTTCAACTCTAGAGACACTAATAATTCTCAAAGTATCATCACCAACGAATCGTACACAATTATGAAACAAACGATCTTTCAAAACAACCACATTATTAACATAATTTGACAAACTGTCGAATACTTATGTTAATACATTGATTGCGTATAGGTTGACCTTACTTGGACGACGTTTACTCTCACCTGCTAGCTTTCGCATCACTACATCTACTGTGAGTTCAAAGCCACTTTTTCACCATTTTAATGCTTTTAAAACTTGGGGTGAAAAACACAGCAAATATTTTTGCTACAACATGCAATAACTGTTTATAAATACTGTATGTATTACTAGAACTGTTTATAAATATTGTCATGTAGTTACTTACTACGTTTCTTTATGAAAACATATTTTCATACTGTTTTAGGAACTAGACAACGAATCCGAGTACGGACCCAGACTTACAATGTAGTGCATAAAAGTCCTTATGGCTGCAGACTATAACCATTAGCTAGGTGACTCTAGCTACTGAGTATACGGATAGTACTATCTCAGTGACGACCCTCCTACAGATATGGTGCGTATACTTACAAGTCCTATTAGGAAAACAACTATTGTTGGTCGTGGTTTGGTTATAAAGTTAGGTCGCGTTACTTTAACTCGTCATGTTTAGCTCACCTTTTGAGGGATCACAGTCTAAGTCTTCCCACAAAACTTATTAGGAAGTAATTTTACTATAAACTACTACTTTGTAAATGCTTATCCTTAATTGGATTGACATGTATTTCCTACTAGCACTTGTTTAGGAAATGTTATTCTTAATTGATTAACATGTGTTTCCTACAAACTATTATTTTTGGAAATGTTATTCTTAATTTATTAACTTGTGTTTCCTACAAACCATTACTTTAGAAAATGTTTCTCTTAATTGATAAACCTGTGTTTCCTACAAAATAAACAACACTCCCTCCGTCCCACCCAAAGTGTCCTGTTTTGACTTTTCAGAGTAAATTTTTTTGCAACTTTGACCTTAAATATCTTTGTTTGTGTTATATAATATCCGATGAAAACTATACCAATGAAAATACATATAAAACCCAACTCATTCATATATTTTGCATCAAGTATTATATAACACAAACAAAGATATTTAAAGTCAAAATTGAAAAAAATTGACTCTGAAAAGTCAAAACTGGACACTTTGGGTGGGACGGAGGGAGTGTTATTATTAGGAAATGTTTTCTCTTAATCGGTTAAACTTGTGTTTCCTACACTACAACTATTTAACGATGTATAAACAACTTGGTTTATTACACTACATACAAACTAGTGAATCACTCAACAATCATGTTGACGTTTTCTCTATGTATTTCAGGTTATTAGCAGCGTAAGTAAGATCTGCATACATTCAGGACGGACCACCCTTGAAGCCATAGGATGCCATTTATTTTGGGACACATAGGATTTCCTTTATATAACCACAAGTCATTGTGGTCATATTTACGAAATTCACTTTTGTGTTAAGTATCTATATAACACACTGTTTCAAACTCTACTACTAATGTTACAATTTTCTAAGTTGTAACCTTTTGTAAAACTTATTAACTATTGGCATATTAATATATTCCGTTCTGCAATAACCATATGCTCTGTGAATGTATCTGTAATTGTTCGGTTGAAACTGTTCGCAGCCCCGCCACATCAATAGCTTCCGCAATTACTCAAACTAATCGTAAATTAGCGTTTGGCGGGGTGTGATAATATGTATCATTCTACATTCTAATCTTCATTTTGCTTTTAAATATTTTTATTCGGATAACCTATTTGTGGAGATAGCTGATAATGAACTAGTTATTTTCATGTTTATGATCGAAAATTTTAAATGACAGCAATTTCGTGTCTAACACAAAGTTAGGTTTAATAATTTCATCATAGATTTAGGAATAGAACATGTATTATTGGTAGGATGAAAGAAAATGAGATTAATATGAAAAATAAAGTTGAGTTAGTAAGATTAAAAAAATGAGCTAAACGATTTGCAATTTTGTTTAGACCCTAAATTTTTCACCGGAAAATATTATCACAAGTTCGGTGGAGTTGCAGGTTCGCCGGAAATGTCAGTAGAGAAGAAGATGTGGATAATTTGTTATATAAGAAATGAAAAAATATGAAAAAAACTGGTAGCTTGATTTTCAAGTCAATTTGTACATACCATAAATCAAATTAATAATTTAAAATACAACCAAAAGAAGTTTAAAAAATACATCACATACAATAGTAAAATTACTAAGCATAATGCACTTTCAAACAATAAACCCTACTTCTAATTTGCTTATAATTTTGTTTGGCAACATACAAGCTTTTTTCAGTTCTCGTCACTAATAGCAAATTCTTTTATGACCGTATTGGATTAGCGTTATCTCATGCGTTGAGTTCAATTTAAAAATTGGTCAAAATACACAATAGTACCACGAACTTGGTTGACTAGATGCTCTAGTACCCTGAACTATAAAAGGTGCGGAATGGTACCCTAAACTTGGTTAACAAGGTCTCATACTACCCTGACTCACTAGTTGGCCAAATGGTTAATCAACAAAATCGGCTATGAACTGCCACCTTTCGTTGCAGATACGCAATCAACCCAAAGTATTGTTTATGTACGCAACAAACTGGTTGGTTTTGTATTTATGTAAGCAACATAGTAACCTGTTACCGGCTCAGCCGATAAACTTATATATTAACATATTTTTAGTTTTTCTTTAAATGTGGCATGGTTAATACATTAACCAGTTTGTTGCGTACATGAACAATATTTGGGGTTTTAGTTGCATATCTGCAACGAAAGGTGGCAGTTCAATGTCGATTTTGTTGATTAAGCAAAAAAAATATACGTGGTTTGTTCCGATCATCTTCTCCGGTGAAAAATCTGATGAAGACCAACAATCAACATACGACGGGTGGGGAGGGAGAAACGAAAACGAAAATGAAAGCGTAGATTCATAGTATGTAAATGAAAACGAATATGCGGATCTGGAATATGAAAGAAAGACTATGAATCAGAAACCCTAGATCAGATCATGTGACACCGGAATTTACGGCGGTTGTTGGTTCGATTTTTCAAAACATAATGAGAAACCAAAGCGGATAGAGAGACGAAAAGATGTATGTTACGTTGATCGACCAAGACAAATCTAGTAATTGAGAGAGAGACAAAGAGATTGGTCCCGTATCTACCGCCGACGAAATATGTTGGTGGTCGGGAATTGAAAAGGAGATTCAGATTGTGTGTACACGTTCAATTAAAAATGACGTGGCTACCAACCAGTTTGTTGCGTAAATGAAAAGGTAAAATCTCACTTTGCAGTATCGCAGTACGAAACCAACCAGTTTGTTGCGTACATGCACAATACTTTGGGTTGTTTGCTTTGCTGCAACAAAAGGAGGCAGTTCATAGCCGATTTTGTTGATTAACCCTTGGCCAAATTAAAGGAATTAAAAAAAATTAATATAAAAATAAATTATATTTTTTTAAAATATTAATGTGTTCTTAAAATTTAAATTAGATAATCGGAAAATAGAGAATTTCTGCAATATAATTCTTATTTTTTGTTTATGACTATTTAATAACATCATATTCTGTGTTTTATTGAAAGTTATTACTATCTTACTCTTATCTTAATACAAGTATCTTTCGATAAATTTGAGCATGTGATCAACAGTTAGAAGAAAAGAATGATAAAATAAAGATAACCCATTACTAAAAAACAACTTTTAATCACAGCTAAAAAACAACCTTTAATCCCATATTCTCGTGTTTTTATGTTATTCCAGTATTAATAAATAGAGAAAATTACATAAATCATCATCATGGTTTGTTTCAAAATTCACTGGTATTTTTTTAATTAACTTAATTACACAAATCATTGAAACGTATTATGTCGATAATCCTTTACACTAACGATTGTAAACTCCCCGTTAAAAAGGACTATGTATGTACAAAATTTATCCCTAATTTTATTTTAGTAAAATATAAATTATAAAATTTAGCATACGTATAAATACGTTGTTAGGTGAACATAATAATATTTTCATTTCTCTCACTTTATTCATCATCAAATTTGGTCGTATTCTCCTGTAATTGATCACATTTTATATTCTACCAATATCTTTCTCAATCTAGATATACATTTGTGACTTAATTAGTTCTCACTTTTCAACGTTGTTTTACTTCGAAGCTTGGATCGTCAGAATAGACGCAAAAGATAAGAGATGGTGGCCACCAAAGTCATGATGAGGTAAGATAAATGGGTAACGGAAGGTCCTTGAGTGGTGAAAGTCGTTTGCGGACTATAAAGCTTAATGTTTCAATGCGAAAGAAAAACAATTTATTGATGAATTTGCAAAGTAAAATGTTAGAAATGAAAATGATGTTTATTCACCTAATAATGTATTTATACATATGCTAAAATTTATAATTTATAATTTGCTCAAAAAAATTATAAGAACAAAAGAATTTACACATATGGTCCTTTTTAACGGAGAGTTAACAATCGTTAGTGTAAAGAACTATTGACGTAACACGTTTTAAAATAAAGGATGATCTGTGTAATTAAATTAATTAAAGGACAGCGAGTGAAATTTAGGGCAAACCATAAGGATGATTTTTGTAATTTTCTCTAATAAATGTTAATGTTAACTATAATTAATAATAATAACAAGTATGAAGTATCTAATTTCTAATGTAACTCTAAGAAGGAGGTAAACCGATTCTCGTACTCATCAACCAATCTCACGTCAAACATGCAAGAGGTAAATCGTGTAACCTACTATTAAGGAGACATGTGGACGGAATTAGAAACCCATGATCTTAACTTTAATCGTGCATTTTCCTCATCGTTAGGTTACCATCGCGAGGATGCCTATTTCTATATTTACATATTCTATAAAATAAAAATGTCATTCAACATGCCTTCTATCAATTCTGCTGGTTAATTAAATAATTATCCTTATAGTTCAATGACCAATGGTAATAGAAACCAAACCAAAAATAGAATAGTAGATTTGGTGATTAACCGGTTCAACTGAAATATATTCAATTGAATGCTACACATGTAACTTTTTGAACTGCAACTTTAGACATAGCTAGGAAATTGAAGTAACTACTAGATAACGATCGACCAATACTATTTAGATGGAGTCGTTCGGTTGTACGTATGTCACGAAATCCCTCATGGACAAGGGGATAAGTGAATCATCACTTTTGGATGCAAAGAGCCCTCGACCATCACGGTTGGGACTTCGGAGTTCAAAATTTGTTTAAAGTGTTTTGATCAGTGACGGATCTAGGATATAATATCGCGTGGGTCATTAACTTAGTAAAGATGGTATAATGAACGAGTTAACCTTATGTATTTGATCAAGTCGGGTCGGGTCATATATAAATCTTATACGGAGTATTTTATTTATGTACCTGTATATGTTAAGTAAGTTAAATTACAGAGAAATAATTGGTAAAAGTAAGTCACTAGACACATGACATTAGCAAATTTTTTTATCCTAATCTATGCTATTTATGTTGACTATGTATACTATTGGAATTGTAAAGAGGTGGTTTGGAAAGGATATATTTATAGGGGCTAAACATATGATGTACAATAATGTGAGTTTTTTTTTTTTTTGCAAACTAATAAATACTATAGGGGGCTTTTGTGAAAATGTATCTTCTCTTTCATCAACATCTGCAAATCACCATTTTCTTCGATATCACCATTAAAGTACCATACAAATTTATGCTCCTTCACTATTTGATTCCCTTTAAGGGTGCTACAAGTCTTCAACAAAGAAGATCAAACAAGATAAGGTGGTTCACATCCCGAATTTAAGGTAGTTCATCGTGAAAAATTTACTACTTTTGTAAAATAATTTTGAACTTAAGGTGGTTCACTTAACGTTGAACTGGTTGAGCCGCTAGAACATGTCATCATCGGATGCTTCATTGGAAGTTCAAGAAACAATGGAAATCGGGAATTTGGTTGGGTTTGATATGAATGGAAAAGAAGAAGAAGTCAGGAGATTAATTGAAGAAAATGGTGCCGGTATTAGTGCTCAATGAAGATACTATCGGTTAACGCAAATGGGGTGGCTTCTATTGAGAAGCAAGAGTGGTTAAGGGGTATTAGAAAAGCAAATAGAGCAGAGGTGATGGGTATCCAGGAATCGAAATCAGACTCCTTGGACTTCTGGAAAATTAGGGCATTATGGGGAGGGAATAATGTAGAGTATGATCAATTGGAATCAAACGGTGCATCAGGTGGAATTATTACCATGTGGGATCCATTATCCTTCAAAAAAGAAGAATGTGCAAAGAAACAAGGTATGTTGGTAACTTGTGGAATATGGATAAATAATGGGGTAAAATGTGGGTTTATTAATGTGTATGCACCACAAGAGCTTTCAAAAAAAAGAGTCATGTGGGGTGACATTTTAATGGTATTAAATCAAAGAAGGGATGTGAATTGGATTATATTTGGTGACTTCAATGAGGTTAGAAAGGCGGAAGAAAGGAAAGGATCAAGATTCTGTTATCATGGGGCGAGGACCTTCAATGATTTCATATATGCAGGAGGTTTAGACGAGGTAAAAAGTGGTGGACGAAAATTTACACGCTATAGCACGAATGGAGAAAAACTAAGCCTTATTGATAGGTTCTTTGTGAAGTGTTCATCAGGTGATGTATGGTCTAATCCTAATGTAGTAATTTTACCGAGAGGTAGATCGGATCATTGTCCATTGTTATTTAATACAGAAAATAAAGATTTTGGTCCAACGTATTTCAAATTATATAACTCGTGGTTGGAAGATAAATCTTTTCAGGTAATGGTCAAAAGCTCTTGGGCAAATGGGAGAAACAAACATGATAATCATCCTGTTAAAGCTTTTCTTGAGAAGCTAAAAACAATCAAGAAAGCGGCTAAGGAATGGGTGGTAAATTACAAGAAACTAAACGAGAGTGAGTCTTTGAGACTGAATAATCTGGCAATTGAATTGGACCTCAAAGCAGAGAGATCAAGGTTAAATGAAACAGAAAAACAGCTAAGAATAGATGTGGAATTGAAGAGATGGGAAATGGAAAGGAAAAAAGCGGTGGGATTAAGACAAAAAGCAAAGCAAAAGTGGGCTATCGAAGGTGACAAAAACTCAAAGTACTTTCATGGTATGATAAAGAGCAAAATCAAACAAACTCAATTCACGGGATATCAAAGAATGGCACATGGACTGATGTGCCGATGGAGATAAAGAATGAAGCTTTTGACTTTTTCTCCAAGAAGTTTGAAAAGGTTGGGGGATCTAGACCAGAATTCAAGTTATCGGATGCTAAAAGAAATGAACTTGAAAGAACCATAACAGAAGAAGAAGTTAAGCAAGCAATATGGAGCTGTGGTGATGAAAAATCACCAGGACCTGATGGGTTTTCTCTGAGATTTTACAAGGTTTTCTGGGAAACAATAAAAGCTGATCTGATGAAGGCCGTGAAGTATTTTGAGGTTCACGGGAAAATAGATAAAGGATGTAACGCATCATTCATAACCTTGATTCCGAAAGTGGACAATCCATTGTCCTTTGGTGAATTTCGTCCCATTAATCTGATAGGATCCTTTTACAAGGTCATAGCGAAAATATTGGCTGAAAGGTTTAAAAGTGTAATATCGGATTTAATTGGGAGGGAACAAACTGGTTTCATCAAAGATAGAAGCATATTAGAAGGTCCACTGATTGTAAGTGAGCTGATATCATGGGTAAAAAAGAGAAAATCAAAATCGTTTGTGCTAAAGGTTGATTTCGACAAGGCGTTTGACTCGATTTCATGGGAGTATCTTGACGAAGTCATGAATCATATGGGTTTTGGCGCAAAGTGGAGGAATTGGATTGCTGAATGTCTTGATTCTTCATCTATGTCAGTACTTATAAACGGTTCACCAACGAATGAGTTTTTACCAAAACGGGGGGTTAGGCAAGGGGATCCAATGGCTTCCTTTTTATTCTTAATTGCGGCAGAAGGTGTTAATCAAATGATGCATCGGGCAAAGCAAATGGGGGTTTTCACGGCATAAAGGTATCAGTCAATGGACCGGAAATTACACATCTACAATATGCAGACGACACGTTATTTGTGGGAGAGTGGTCATGGAGAAATATCCAAAATTTATGCAGGTTATTGCGGTGTTTACATCTCTCGTCAGGTTTGAAAATCAATAATTGTAAATGTAAATTGTACGGTTTTGGGGTGGATGAGTCTGAGTTATCTGCTATGGCAGATACGGTAAAGTGTGGGGTGGGGAAATTACCGTTTAAATACCTTGGGTTTCCCATTGGAGAGTCGATGAATAAGTGTGAATCATGGGAGCCTATAATACAACGTTTTCATAAAAAATTATCTAATTGGAAAATCGAGACTCTGTCTATTGGTGGAAGGTTACAATTATGTAAAAGTGTATTAGGAAGTTTAGGGGTGTATTACTTGTCGCTTTTTAAAGCTCCAAAAAAGGTGTTAAACATCCTTGAAGGAATAAGGGCTCGGTTTTTCTGGGGGGGTAATGAAGAAAATCGTAAGATAAGCTGGATTGCCTGGAACAAAGTTATAGCTGATCGGATAGATGGGGGTTTGGGGATTGGTAGTTTAAAGGCGCAGAATGTCGCATTATTATGTAAATGGTGGTTGCGTATATTGAATGAAAAAGAAAGTTTATGGGGTGAAGTGATTGTGGCTATTCATGGCACCAATGGAGGAGTAAGGGAACACATCGCAAGAGGCAAATGTTCTGGTATATGGAATAATATACTGAAAGTAGGAAGAGATGTGGGCATGTTCAATATTGGATTCTCAAGCCTGTTTCAGTTTGATCCAAACGCTGCAATGTCTGGAAGAAATGAATGGAATTGGAACTTAACTAAAGATGGAGAGTTCACAATAGCATCTTTAAGATATGCTTATGATGATTTATCGTTGCCAAAGTCGCCTAATATATTCTTTAAATGGTTGAAGATAGTTCCTATAAAAATCAATGTACATGCATGGAGAACGTCACATAGGAGATTGGCATCAAAAAAGAATCTGGAAAGAAGGGGCATTCAATTGGTAAACGACTTGTGCTCATTATGTAACGAAACAAGAGAAGATGAGGATCACATTTTTGTTGGGTGTAGAATTGCGAAAGACATTTTAAAATTTATTGGGCATTGGTGGAACATTGATACAGGAGGGGTGAGTGATTTAAACTCGCTACTAAATTGGCCAGGTATGGGTGGTCTCAAAGGAAGAAAGGAACTGCTGTTTTTGGGGGTAATATACACATACTTATGGTTGGTATGGAAGTGCAGAAATGAAGTAACTTTTAGAGGGAAAGGAATAATTGACTTAGATCATTTGACAATGCAATTAATGGGGAAAGCTTACTTCTGGATTAAGCATAGGAGCAAAGAGAGTGTATCTTGGATGGATTGGTATGGTTCTCCCTGGTTATTGTAGCAATATGCGGGTGGAATGGCGTCATTTGCAGGTGGGAATGGGGTGCGTGGGATGATTCACATCACAGAATGGAGAGACGATGGGGTTAAGCATGCAAATGTATTGTAATTTTTAGCTGTAATAAGTATGTGTAATGTATTCTCTTGTATACTCCTAGCATCTTGCTAGTTTGGTTCTAATATATGTGGGGTTCGGGTTAGGGGTGATGGCGGTGCCGAAGCTCCTTTCCCGTTCTCCTTTTGTTTGGCTGTTCAAAAAAAAAACATCTACTCTTAATCAATCGACGATCCTCCGTATGATAATGAAAAATATTGAGTTTGAAAGGAGAATAGAGTTGGATTTAGTTGTGGGTCTAATAAAGCTATCAAATTCGCCAAATAGCGAACCAATCATCAAGCTATTAGTATAAATAGTTTCGTTTTAAGTATTAATTATCACATTTCAATTTCTTGAGCCATAACATCATTTTTTAAGTTGATTCGTTGGTGATCTGATTAAGAGATTGAAAGTTCATTACTTATTGAGAATTGAAGTGTGATGACCTTACATTAAGTTAATTAAGAGTAGTTAAGTACCTTAAATAGAAACAGAAAATTATTATACGTTAAATAGAAGTTGATCTCAAAAGTAAGTATAGTTTCTTGTAAATTATTGTTTAGCCTTAACAGAAAGACAATAGTCAATAGCCTTGCTTGTAATCTGACGATTAATATATCCGATGGAACTATACAGTACACATCCAAGTTTGAAATCAGTAATTATAAAGGTACCGACGACATTTGCACCGTTATGCATCGTACAGTACCTTTTTAAGCATAATGGGTAGTGTATCGTTGTTAAACTATGAGAAGCAATAAATTCAACAACAAAAAAAACAATTTTGTTAATGCACTCATGAGCTTCAAGGGTTATACAGTTTTGTATACAAACGATTTTGTTTATTTGTACTGTAAAATCCGTTAATGTAGTGAATTTATCATGATGGTGGAAATATCATTACTTGACTGGGTGATATAAGTTGCAACCTTAAATGTAATCATTAACCCATGGTAGACGTTTAAGTTTTTTGTTACTTTTTTCTTTCTTCTTTTTAATCGTATTTTAATAAATTGTATTTATGTTGGTAGGGGATTTATTTTTTATTTTCTTCACATAGATATCAAATGGTTGATGAGCTCAAAATAAACGAATGAAAGTGACGTGAAAATAGAAAAAGAGTAACAAGTTTTGTGAACTCTTTAATCCTAATCATCATTGTCAGATTCAATTCTGAAGGGGATAAAATCGGCCTAGTCACAACTTCAATTGGATCAGATATGCTCTTGTTTTTTCGCATATGCCTATTGCCTAAGATGTCGTTTATTGGAAGGGAAAAAAAACAATAATATTATTATTTGGGTAAGTTTCGAGGGTGAGTTGCATTCGGAGAGTAATGTGAGGTAGACGATTTGACGATTTCAACCGTTAATTTTGTGATAACAGTTCAGATTCGTTGCATGTTAATAACATTGATTTTTATATGTAAATTGCAGTGTTGCGAATCTGAACCGTTTATCACGAAAAATCAACAGCTAAAATCGACTGACTCTTCTTCCCTTAAAATTGCAGGTGACCTTCTAATCTCACTCTTTAGTTTTTTTCTCTTAGCAAATGCTAATATCTAGATTCGAAGAATATTACATTTATAACTGTAAAGAAAAAGTGTGGTGTACGTAGTTATTTATACTTTATGAATAAATAAGAAGTTGACCGATTCTTAATTAAAACGCAATGTAATTCAAGATCCAATCAGTAGACATTACATTAGTAGTAGAAAAGAATGGTGAAGTCTTGCTTTGACCCTTATAATATTTGTTTGACAGAGTATGAAAAGTTTTGTTTTTTAAAAGGTATACATATATGTATGATGATGATCATGTATGTAATCTGGGCATGTTTGATGTGAACGAATATATTGATACCCAAGGGCAGTACTAGGGTGGGGTAGGGTGGGGTAGGGTGGGCATCCGTCCTCACGAAATTTTTACGAGTCGAGAAAAATTTCGTAGGTTTTGGTATAATTTACATATTGCCCCCATAACTAATAAATATAATACAGTTTCAATAGTCGTTATTAGTGTGTTTAGCTTACTGATTGGGTAGTGGACTTGGTATTTAAGAGGTTTTAATTTCAATCCCTCTTTACAACATGAATGTTTAAATGTATCCCTTTATGTTTAATCATTCTTTTTTTTTTATTGCATATAATCAATGTAATATTTTTTTAAATCAACTTAGATTATAAATTTTAATGATTATAATTTTTTCATTTTCTTTATAATTTACATATGATAATGTCTTACATTTTTTGTATAAAAACATGTCAAACATAAGCATATGCGATTCAGAATTTATGCTAATTATATGATTATATGTTATTCGTTGTCCATATAATTATAAAATTTGAATTTGACATTGAAACAAATTCACTTTGATTCAATTAAAATTAGGGAAATTAAAAAAAAAATGCCACTTTTTTTTCAAGTATATATCATTTTGCCCTTCGGAAAAAAAATGACGATATACCCCATGAAATCGCAAAAGCAAATTTGCGATCTCGTGATTTGCTTTTGCGAGCCGTTCACTGACCGATCCGTGGTCGAGACACCCAGTGCCATCGCAAATCGCAAATTTGCGATTTGCGATTTACCTATGCCCCGAGAAATACTTGCGATCTCCTAGTCGTTTTGCACGTTCCCGAGAATTCAGTGCCATAGCAAATGGCAAATCGCAAATCGCAAATTTGAAATTTGCCATTTGCCAAGGCCTCAAACGCCGTCAGCGACTCGGTCACGTGCACGGGTCGCAAAAGCAAATGCACTGGTCGCAATAGCAAATCTGTGATTTGTGAATGGAAGGGGCATATCGTCAATTTTTATTTCGAGAGGCAAAACGATATATACTTGAAAAAAAAATGGCATTTTTTTTAATTTCCTTTAAAATTAATTGTTTTAGTTAAAATAAAATATCAAGTTGATAACCCAGATTCAACATACACTATTAAATTTTGCCCACGATTAATTTTTTTTCTAGTATCGCCCCGTTGATACCCCCATCATACCAAATTTGACATAAACAATCAAATACAAGCACACTAGTCAAGTTGTTGCCTTTAACCTTTCATAAACAATATTAGGCTGGAAGGCTGGACCACTGGCTATATATTACATAAATTGACCCATATATAGGCCCACAGGGCCACTGCAAGTGACCTATTTTCCTTAATCTCCGATTTCTCTTGGTCCATCATCATTAGTGGTGTTCAAAAAACCCGGGTTTTATACCCTACCCAAGTTAAACCCGAAAATCCAACCCGGTCAAACCCGGTTTGACCCTACCCGATTTGGGTTTTTTGAGTACCCGACGGATAGGGACCCGGGTAGGGTTTTTTGTTTTCAAAACCGGGTTGAACACGGGTTCAAACCGGGTCAGGTTGGAAACCCGGTCAAAAATCTGTTTGAAAACCCAGAAAAACCTCGGAAATCGGTCAAAAACCCGGTCAGATACCCGGGTATGGTCGGGTTGGTCAACGAACCGGTTTTTTTTTTTGCTGACCAATACCCGGTTCGGGTAACCGGGTCAGGTCGGGTATGCCCGAAACCCAACTTTGTTCACGCCTAATCATCATTAGTGTAAAATGATTGGTTTATGTGATTGTAATTGCATACTTGAGTTGGAAATATTCAAAAGATGGATAGTGAATTTTTATATTTGATAAACAATCCCATATATATTTGGATAGTGAATTTGGATAGACAACTCGGATAGTGAAGCTGAAATTCAGATAGTGAATATTGGGTTATCTGATTTTCAGATTAATATTTATGCAATGTTTGCAAGAGTAAACGTTAACATGACCCTTACGTTGTGGCCAAACACCCTTGTAGAATTACTAAATTAATTCATTTGTGAACTAAACACCCTTGTAGAAGGTAATGGAGGTTCCATTTCCATTGGATTCCGTTAGATTCCGCAAACCAAACACAACTAACTTTTGTCGTTGACATTTTGCAAGTCTAGAGAGGCTATTCCTTGTTCATCACTTTCCAACATACTGATTACTTTTCATGCAAATTGAGTATTTTTTCTTTTCCTAAACATCCCATCCTCTCTTCTATTGGAACATTAGCAATGCCTTTTCTTTTAGATTGAATTGACTCAACGGTCTCCAACAAAGTGTCATAAATCGAAACACTATCTTCATTTGAATTTAAATCTGAATGGGGATCCAAAGACTTCAATGGAGAACCTTTCACTGGAATGTACGTGTCAACCTTTATTGGCGTTGAAAAACTTTTATTCTCAGTTTCTACATTGGTAGATTTTGATATATGCGTATCCTCATAGCTAACGTAAGTGGCAAGTCCGAAACGGCATCTATCATCTTATTTGTGGTCATGTGAACCTTATGTTTGAATTTCACAAACTAAAAATTGATACGAACAGTTTTTAATCTCCACATTCACCTCCTCATTGATATTTTGAAGAACTGTGGTCATAATCATCATATAAGCTATTTCCACTTCCTTCATTTGACCCGTAAATTCAAAAATACTTATTAATTTACCCCAACATTGAGCGATATTTACGAAAGTTGCTCTTGTCCAAGCAATCGGCAATAAACCAATTATTTCCACCCATATAAATCTTCTTGATGTCCCCCAATATCTTCTAATTGAGCTGACATTATCAACTCGGGTTTTTTTGTTTCTTGCGACAAGCCTTCCAAACTTCAAGTTGTTATTCATTTTTCAAAGTTGTTCATTTTACCGGTAAATTAGGTAATAAAATTAGTTCGTTATTAACAATGAAACAACGATGAAAGTATGTTACCAACCTGTGACTTTAAAAAAAAAAAATTATGCTCACGAAAGTCAAAGGGTGTATGTATTGTCATATATGCCTGAGAATAGATCAGATACAGAAATAATTCCCTAACAAAGTAACAGTTTACTATATTCGTCTTAATATAATTGTCCCCGTCTCTATTTATTGTTGTCACAAAATAAATATCTACATCCAATTTCAACCGATGAAAAAAAGTTTAGTACATATAGATGATATTTGATTGATAGAAGAGAATAGTTAGTTAATATACAAGTTAGTGGACGATTTGGAAAAGTGTAAATATTTAAAGTGAACCGATGAAATTAAAAAACGTAATGAGTATTATTTTAGGGTTTATTGTTTCGTTATATATTAAATTTTACACTTTTTACTATTGTACGAGTCGAATTTTGAAAACTTCTATTGTATGTATTGAACTTGTAAATATGGTTAATTGTATGTAAAATTTCCTTTTTGTGTAAGGTCTAAAAAGGCTAGTTACCTATTTTGCACTTACCCAAAAAGGAGAAAAATACATACAATAAACCATATATAAAAGTTCACTACATACAATAGAACAAATAAACTTATATCACATACAATAGTAAAAAATGAAAAGTTTCTAAACGAAATAATAACCCATTATTTTATGTGTATTCTCATAACAATATGCACCTATTTGGAAAAAGGTATCATCATGTTCAAAGACCTCGCTCGCGTCCCTTTGTGGTCAAAAATTACAAGGGGCTCTTAAAAAATACGTAGTTGATACTTGATTGTCGGCCCATCTAGACCTGCCAGCCGTATGCTTGTTTTCGTCAGAGGTACATTAACTTTCCGGATAACAAGACGCTCTTAGCTCTTAGCTTCAGTCAGGTTTTTCATCAAACACCTTGTACGCAATTGCTGTTATATGTATATGAAATCATAGTATTATACTTATGATTAGTTTGATTATTATAGTTTAGAACGTTAAATCGTTAATCAACCAGTCTAATCAACTTTTATGTGAATGTTCTAAACCGGATATCAACTTATCCTTTCGATTTAAATGTTAGTTAAGAAAATAGGTTTTGGATTACGGATCAAAACTTTAGATAAACAGTCAGGCAACTTAGGTTTTGTGATGTGTCTTAGACTCTTAGCATCTTAGAGTGCCTGAGGATAACTTATTACGAAGTTTAGTGCATTTTCAGTTCAGTGATGGATGCTCATCCGTTATTGAAATTGCAATTGGTTGTGATTAAGGATTTAGAAAAACAAAATGCTTTTATGTCAGTTAATATGTAGTAAGTACAATTTAATGTACAATGTTCCTCTATGCTATGCCTATGAGTACTGTAAATTCGCAGTTACGGTGCTATATTTGCAGTAACTCACTATTGTGAGTGACCGCAAATTGTGCCATCAACGTAAGGAAACACTAGGTTAATCGTCCCAACCCTAGCACCCATCGACTTATGTCAAGGGTGGTAAGCAATGTTTCTCTATGTAGGGATGTTAATATGCAGTTACAATGCTAGTTTATGTACAATACTACTCTATGGCCAGACTTCAGTGATCTGTCTTGTGCTATCTACGATTTCTGTGGCAGAAGTAGTCTGTCAGTAATAAAGAGGCACTATACGTGTTAGCATTTGGACCTTTTCTGTAATACGAGTACTTTCTATGCTCAATATGCTCTTTGGCGTTCATCTACCAACAAGACCTATTACTGAGCTTTTATGCATATATATCCGTACCTATACTATTTTCCTCCCCAAGAGAACTCAGTGTTTGACAAATAAAAAGAAATAACCTCATTCTCTTAATTGAGGAGCATGATCGACATCTGTCAATGCATTCTATTGAAATCCCAGCAAAATAGGAGCAAAGAATGAATAAATTTATAAGACTAATATGCTTAGAGACTTTTTGTTTAAGCATGCATTTGCTGGTAACAACTTGAAGTGCAGATTTTAGGATACGAGGAAGTTGAAATACAATGAGTGTGTATTCTGGATCACGGCCCCTGATTCTAACCCTAGTGAAAAATATATTATAATATAACCAGAAAATGCTACCCACGGGTTTTTTTTTTCACCCTGCTTCATTAGTGAGGTTGTTTGTGCTGGTTTTGTTCTTTTCTCTTCTTCATATAACCACCTTGTGACCAGAATCTAGGCCCAATGCTATGTGTTTGTTTGTTCACTGTCAGCATGACTGTCTAATTGTATATTTTGAATCACCAAAGCCAAATAGGAGGTTATATATGCTGGTAAATTCCTTGTTCCCTGTCAGGAGTAAAACAAAGTGTCATAATTAGAGATTTGATATAGTTGCCGAATTGTTTGATGGTATATATTCTATATATTGGTGAAGGCATCAGGATTGAGGGTCTCGTTGATTTCTTTTTTTGTGTATGAATGGTTTCTTAGAAGGTCACCATCGATCGTCCGTGCGGCCTGGCAGCTCCATGGAGCGTGTCTTTCTGAATTCCGTAAAAGGATGGATGGGTACACCTTATATGTATTAATTCCTTTCTTCTCTACTTGAACTATTACCATGACTACCTTTAAACAACAATTATTACAAGAAAGCTAGTTGACCGAACATCTCTCCTTCTTAAATGATGCTTGCACATGACATCTGCCCAATAATAATATTTATCCAATCAAACATTTGTCAATGAACCAATATATTTGCTTTGTCATTACTGAAAACATATTCGTTGCTTATTCTTAAGTGAGTATTATCTCCTCAAATTTTATTTTGTGACGTTTATGGATTAAAATGTCATGTAACACTAATACAGTATCTATTATTGACTCTACATAATAACATTTCATCCATGCCTCCATAATGTGCAAGCTTGGTCGATGATACTACGTTGAAATACAATAGGAACAACTTATAGTCACATTATTATAGATAGATTTGTTATCTATCTTTTTTGTCTATTTATGTTGAGGATGGGGAACTTGTAGAGTTGTAGTTTATGACTTTATGGTAATATTGAAATAGGAGATTCTTAAGGCTACATAATTTCAAAAGTACCAGGGATGGAGCACGGTAGGAGATTGTTATAGAAATGAATACGTATTTAAAGAAAATGTTGTTTAAGGTTTGCTTATAATCTTAACAATGAAATATTGCACATTCTCTTACTTCGTAATTAGAAAAAGAACTTCAAAAGGACAATTATGTTAGTTTGAGACCTCGGAACTTTTCTTTGTATATCTGTACATGAGACTGGTACAGTTGAATGCAAATTTCTAAGGCAATTATGGTTGAAATTCTAGTGACTACTCACACCCAATATTATAATGCATTGCAGAAGATATTCAGAGATATAGTTAATCGAGTTTTCAGTCTATCATTTTCACATCTGATACTTAGCAGACATTAATGACCAATAGATGGCTAGTGTTTTCTCAAAGCTTGTGAGGTATATATACCAGAAGCTTCAAGTTGTATAATAAGCTTTATGTGAATATTTCTATGTTGTTCAACCTTTAGTCTGAGTTGATAAGAGAAGAAATAGTCGAATAGATGGCTTCCCTTTATTGACTAATTTAGCATATACTTTCGTTTACATGTTTAATAATTGAACGCAGTATTTGTTGTATTGTTACTTGCTTCTACTTATGTTTTCTCCTGGTTTGACTGCTTTTATTGCCGATGTTCCATACCTTTATTTTGATGCCAACACCACAAGGAAGCTTTTATGTGCACCTCGTCATATTTCACTTGTATTACATGAGACAAGGAATCATTCTGGAATCTGATTTTGTCTGCTGACATTGAACAACCCTTGTCCAAAATTTCTTGGCAAATTTACTATACTTCTTAGTGTTAAGATGATAAATCATTTCAGTGCTGCTTTTCTTTTGTCCGTTGTTTTAAACATGAAATGTTGAAAACAATGTGTTGGTTCTTTTTGATGTTGTTGGTGTGCAGTTTATTTCTTCTCTCGTGACTTGATTGCTATATCTGTCAATTGTCATCGGATCAACAAGTGGAAGATTTGAGTTAGAGGTGTCACAATGGCATGCACTATGCAGTAACTCCTTCCACGTACCCCTATTACACATACGATATACATGTATGCATCAAGAGTTTTCTATGTTAGCAACCTAGGTGTATTACAAGTAAATGTGGCAGTATGGGCGGGTCAGACGGGTGGATAATGAATTAAAAGTGGTTGGGCTGAAATTGGCACAAACTTGTGTCCGAAATTTCACTTTCTCATTTGCAGTTATTATCATATATATTACAAATATTATGCTATTTTATAGTAATACAGTTTTTTAATAAGGGTTAAGTATCTGGAAATGTATTCAACTTGTCTCGAATGTCTATTGTATGTATCATACATACGGGGGGTATATTTAATGCATCCAACTTTCAAAAACGGTTTATTGTATGTATTTTGAGGACGTGTCATCTTCTAAGGATGCCACGTGGCATCTTAAACGGACGACACATCATCAAAATACATACAATAAACCGTTTATGAAAGTTGGATGCATTAAATACATCTCCCGTAAGTATGATACATACAATAGACATTCAGGACAAGTTGAATACATTTCCAGATACTTATCCCTTTTAATAAAGGAATTAGACGAAATATTTTCAAAATATAGTACACGGAATTTGTATATTTTTGAACTGTTTGACCTGTTGCTCCTTGTATTGCTTTAGCTTATATATTCATCAGCTTGACCTGTTAAAGAAAAACATAACCTCCGATCCATAAGTGAACACATCAAAATTTTCACCCTACTTACTAGTTAACTTGGAAGTTTAATGCAAATGTGAACAGGTATATTTAGAGGGTGGGATTTGTGACAGCGAAGATGATCGGGACTTGGAACGGCTATGGTGTTGGGTTAATCGGTTTTTGTATATGGTCATGTTCGGGTCGGTATAATCTGTTTAACGGTAATTTTGATTTGGTCATTGTTGACCAAGTTTAGCGGAGAATAAAACTGAGTGGTTAGCATAGTAATAGGAGAATGTGGGTTGCTTGATACTGGTAGTTTGGTTTTAAAAAGCGATGCGAGGCGCTAGGTGCCGGGCGCTATCGAGAGCCTCACGTAAATAAAACACCTATTATGTAAATAAAACGTTATAGATTTTTTGTTATGTTAGAATGTTAGATAGGGTTAGTACTAAGCATTAGTGGACCTGAAACTAAATCTTGAGCCTAAAAAACTTAGCCCAACAAACTTTAGTTACAAGGCCAAACTATTTTGAAAGAAAACCGGGGCACCAAGGCGGCGCGCCTGGAGCATAGGCACTTCCTTAAGGGCGCCTTATGTTGTACTATCGCCTTGAGTAAGTTTGAAGCGTCGTGGCTAGAGCCTAAAAGCGCTTTTTTAACCCAAGACCGGTAGTTACCCACGTTCTTAGGAAGTCAGTTTCTGTTATCTTTTTAAAGCTATTTTATTTCCATGTAACTCTCAATTCGAGTAATATCACAGAAAATTGTTCTAAAAACTTTTTCTCCATTTTTCATATACTTATGTTTTGCTTGTTTCTTTAAATTTCTTCTCTTTGATCTCAAACATATCGCACATGCCGATGATGATATCTTGTCCATGTATATACATCATCTGACAAGACATGTCGTAGGACTAAAGAGGATTATGAATTGGCTTATCATAGTAGTGTAATAATTCGTGCCAATGATTTTGTGGTAGGATCAATTTCCTCCGTTAAAAAGGATGATGTTTGTGGCATTTTTGGAAACTTTGAAACTTACCCTAGCTCATTTATCAACATATGTTTCTTATGGAAGTCGATAGGAACACATCAGTTGACGATAGTCTCTCTCGTTGCAAGTGAATATCGAGGAATATCACACGTCAAAAGCAATGAAAATTTGCACTCGAGAGGTCGTAAAAAAGAAAACGTCATGTGCTATCGAAGTTGTATGGTGATCAGGTGGTCAACTTTGATTAAAATCGGGCAATTGATACTGATTTTGAATTTGAATTGTTGCGGTAAAAAATTATCTTGAATTGGTTCATGACATTCCATCTCGATTTATATTAATGTATTATAGAGTTCTGTACAAGCAACTTTAACACTTAATTATGGCTTGATGGGTTAGTTTGTAAGAGGATAAATCCATAAATCAACTAGCAAGGACAAAAGGCAGCTAGATGCCTAGATATCGTTTTGTTTTCGAGTAATTTGAGACCATAATAAAGCAGATAGATGTGTATTGTTTTCATCCTTGGAATATAGCATAAATATTCTTAGGATTAGATTTAAATTGGAACCAACCGCGTCCTGATTCCCGGGCTACAGACAACATTTTTCGGCTGTAAAGTTGACTACTGACTTAAATTTCAACAACTTCAATTCTATCGGGAACAGTCCAATCTGCCACCGAAAGTTGACCAATAATTGTTGTGCCATGATAAAACTTACCATACTATAAAGTATAAACATGGCGGAGTTAGAACGGGGCAACAAGGGTAATTGCTCTCATAAGAATTTTAAAATTATATAAAAATAATTTTTCTAAAGGTATATATGATAATTTTAGAATTTTGACCCTTCAAAACTATTAAAAAAAATTATTTTTGCCACCTCTATCTAGATTTTCTTGCTCCGCCCCGGCAATAAACATATTAAAACTAATATTCAGTTATGAGTTCAATCCTCGTCGTCTCCAGATTACTTTAACCGCGGATTATGCACTTTACTATTTCCATGTTGACCGTAAGACCGGTTGCAAATGTGTGTTTTACCATCCGTTATTTAAACTAATATTCAGGTTCATATTTATATTCGAGGGACATTGAGTTTATTTTGATAAGTATACAATCGTCATTATGCATGTACGAGACCCATTTTTCAAATCCATATATTATCCTTGAACTAAAAGTTTTTAATTTAACGGTTCGAACGTAAAGTAAAATAAAAGAAGGTAAAATTGAATTAAGTTATCTTTTTACTTAAACAATCGAATGCATAGGTGATACAACAAGCCCAAAACATGTTCAAAATTAAACTCCATGTTCATTGACCAGATTTCAGCAGCAAAATGCATGTAATATCACAGTTTGATAAAATAAATATAATCCAAGAATTACATTATTTCTAATCAACTTGCCCGTAAATCTATAATTCCATCCCAAACTCGTATACATGTAAATTACATACAATAAGGTGTGCAAAACATCACGGGCTCGATTTCTAAAAACAAGAAAATCACCCTTAAATAGTTAAGACTTACGTACGACACATATATGAGAAGTAGAAACTATAAATGACATATTGATACGATGACTAAGCATACATACGTATGTCGAGTACAACAAGAAACAGAATAAGTAGCAAACCATAAAGAATTGTATGTATAAACATGGAGATTATGCTAGTCTTCATGTTCATAAAACCAATAGGTGATTCTTTTCCCGGCATTTGAACTACGAGTCCCGGTGCAATTAGCGCAAACAACGCTGAAGCGATGATCGGAGCAGCCCAATCATGCATCTTGAATTTATAGAGCAAGAAATTAAGATGAAGAAGAAAGAAAATATGTCAACTTTTGATGCAATTTAAATTAGGCCCAAGTGTAGTTGCAGTATATAATTCTCTTGTTGGTAAGTAGGATAAGGCACAAATTAAAGTAGCATGGGTTATGAGTGATTTGTTGACTTGTTGTGGGGAAGTTTCTTTTATGGGACAAAACATATCATGGTCTTTGTATAATTTTAATTAAATAATAATATATCCTTGTAAAAAATGAAAGAGATTTAATGATTTTTTGATAGGGAATTAACTAATAATCATAATTGTTAACTCGTTCTCAATTCGTGATTCAAAATGTTGATTTTTAACTTGTAACTCGATTTGACTCGTAAGTGTCAAAATTTTACAATAAATATATATATCTATATATATATATCTATATGAATATTGTTGTTTAGATTTTTATTCTTAAGTGTAATAAAATATGATAGAAAATCATTAATTAACACAAATCCTTAATTAGAAGTGATTAGTAGTCATTTCTTATCTTATTTTGTCAAAAAAATTTATAACATTAAATTAAAAGTTGTTCGATTTCTGACTCGTAAGAGTCGCTCAAGACTTGGAAGAGTCATACATGACTTGTAAGAGTCAAAATCATTTAAGAGTCAAGGTCCAAGTCGCTTCGTTTTTTGAATTTCTGAGTCTACCGGGTAAGAGTTTAACAACTATGCTAATAATCTATCAATCAAATTTCTATTCATAAAGTACAATAATTTTAAGAAGGTAGTCATTAAACCTATCATTATCATTTTCTATTTTTTTTAATATGTTTCTGCTTTTTTTTAATTGCTCGTTATCCTTAACGAACTCATGATCACAAATATACAGTTGATTAGAATGGAACAATTCACACACATGAGTGCACATGGGTGAGTGAACGTGTCAATTTAGCATGGGTTATAGTCATAAGTGTGATTAACATATCGTTTGGCTTTGTTGGCAGTTGAGTGTTATGATTTTTGTAGTTTTTTTGAAATTCTAAATTTTAATGATATAATATTTATATTAGCACAAAGCATGTTGACTTTGTCAATACAAATTTAGAAAAGAAAATCAATTTTATTAGTATATAATAATCAAAATCAATAGTATAAAAAATATATTAACCGATGATATTAGTTTTTTTTTATTGTAGTGTCTTCTTCAAAAAAATAATAATATTTATATTAATAAATTGTTAACATTCTTCGATGATTATAATAATTATTTATATCACAATCTTCTATGTTTTCTATGTCGAGAAAACTCGTCACGTCAATTCCTCTCGTCGCTATAGTGTTTCGAAACTGATTAAACTCTCCAGCTAAGTTAGACATGTCAATTTATCTACTTCCAGTTTAGCTTGTGAAGTTTGAGCCCATCTAAAGTTAAACACGTCTTAATTACAAACACCGGTTATCATTAGCTTTTTCTACCCATCAAATTCTATTAACGAAGGGAAAAAAAAGACGTTATCATTAGCTTTTTCTACCCATCAAATTCTATTAACGAAGGGAAAAAAAAGACAATATTCCGTTATCTTTTTTATTTTTAGAAAAACAAGTACTCACACACCTTAATACCACAAATATTTACATTAATCCACGAATATATAAAAATTGTCTCATCGTCATTTTTCCTATCGCGAGCTTTCTCTCGTAAAGCCAAAGACACCCCAAGACAAGTTCCCACGGTTGAGATCTTAGTTGGAAGGGTCACCACGATACTGCTAGGTCAAACTTACCCAATCAACTTCTTTTTGAGCGTGCAATAACTTACCCAATCAACTTCTATATTCTTTATTCGAAAACCGCACTAAAAAGACTAAACATTTCTTTTTATATGTAGGGTTTTGTAAATGTGTATCTTCGTATCACACGTTAAACTTTAAATAAAGTCGAAACTTTTTTTAACATCAAAATTTACATAAAAATAATAAATATTATATTGAAGTAATGAACTTTTGATAAAAAAAAAAAAAAGAATTAATGAACATTTAATGCAAAACACTTCTACTTTACTAAAAATTTCAATTCGTTGAATACATTTAAATTATGTTGGATAGCATACACACTAGTAAAACCCTTACATGTATTTAGAAAAGGTAAATAAAAACTTCTACGTATTACTTTTTGTCTTTTTGATTTATCATATTTATTTTTTTATACATCATCAAAGCCTTAAACATAAAAAGTAAAGTTGTAGACTTTTTTCCTTCACGAATAAAGGAATAATAGTCGTAACATGTTTATTTCTACGCACAGACACATCTCCAAACGGGCTAGAACCTACTCGTCTCCCACCACCGTACTTCCCTTCTTAACCAACCCAACCCAACCCAACCCAACCCAGCTAGCTTCTTAATTAATTATTAATTATAATTAATCAAAATAAAAAACAGAAATGGCAGATTGGGGACCCGTACTAATCGGCGTCGTACTGTTCGTGCTGTTGCAGCCCGGACTCCTTTTTCAGGTTCCCGGAAACGGCAAACAAGTGGAATTTGGGAGCATGAAGACCAACGGTAAAGCCATCGCCGTCCACACTCTTATCTTCTTCACTATCTATTCCATCCTCATCCTCGCCCTTCATGTCCACATCTACACCGGCTAGTCATCAAGTAATCAGCTCCAGATCTGTAATGTAATCTTCAAATTTAATTATATCAATAAAACTAAATGTTTCCTTTTCAAATTTAGAAGCTTTTATGGAGCCACTAGACTAGATCTGTGGCTGTTGTTGTTGTTGTAAGTTGAGTTGTTATATGCGATGCATGTGGTACAAGTGGTTATTGCTATGGAATCCGGCCAGAACATTGTAGATTAGTACTACAACATTTGCATCGTATTTCTCTTTTTATGGATAGATAGATAGATACATGCTTTTCGCAATCGAATCTTTTTATTTATGGACGGTGGGAGGCGGTGACTGTGTAGCACTACGTTTCCGTTTTATACCAAATTTTCCATTTTATCGTAATTCAATTCATCCAAAATCAATGGTGTATTTTCAGGAATTCCAAATACTAAAGCCTTAAATTAATAATGTATTAAATTAAATTATTAATATACGTCGTATATGTGTGATATTTATATTATCTAAACAAGTATTTGTACATTTAAACCTTAAATTAACTTTATGTCATTATTTTTTACTCTAGTGAAACCATAACACACGGAAAATTATAAGTTGAAATGGATTAACTTAAGAATTTTTTTTTTTGAAATTTTCGATTTTCAGTTCGGTTTTAACTTTGAATTCGGTTTTCGGTTCAGTTTTTAGTTTTGCTCAAAAAAAATTCAAAACCGAAGAACCCGAACCGAATAAACCGAGCAACCTGAACACCCCTGCGAGTATAGTACCGTTTTTCTTATCTTTATTTCGGTCTGATTAACAAAACAGTAAAGATTTTGATTTTTTTTTATGTGGTACAAGTGGTTATTGCTATGGAATTGTATATTAGTTCATTAGTACTACAACATTTTCACTTTATAGAAAAATATGATGAATCTCAATTCAATTCATTTAAACATAGTGACATTTTCACTTTATAGAAAAATACGATGAATCTCAATTCAATTCATTTAAACTTAGTGACGGATTCAAAATTCAAAATAAGGCATGGAAAAAAATGTCTAAAAGGAAACGAAATTAGGCATACATTCTGAGTAAGAAGTTTGTTGAGTTGTTAATGTGTGGTTAATGAGTTGATTTAATTAGACTTTAGTAGTTTTCACAGGCTTATGATAATTTATAAGTTATGTACTTTTAATAAATCTGGCCCTACATAAAAGCTTTTAATATATGTATTAAAAAGAAAATCTTATATTCTTATGCATTAAAAAAGAAAATTATGAGAGTTTGCATGAGAGTAATTAAGCTATTGAAGCTTGTTTGAAAGTTTTTATACACAAAATGAGTCAATTGTTGATTATTCTTGGTGATGTGTTATTGCTTTATCACTAATGACATTTTCTTTTATCAATTTTATTAATCTTGGTGGTCTTTAAATACTTAATTCTTGATTCAATAAAATTGTTAGACTTGATGGTGGAAATTTTATCCAAGTCATATCCGTTGTTTCGGGTTCTAAGATTTTTGTTTTGTGTTTCATCGAATCATTTATTCGCTGCATATCAAATTGGTATCCGTTGTTCTCTGTTTTCAATTTTCTGTTTTACCCATTATCAAACAATCCTACCCTCCACGTATCACTTCTTCTGTTAATAAATAAATCCAATTCAAATGGTCCTATAAATGTATGTGCATAACGTTTATCTGGACCATTTCATAGCCGAACTATGGTGGTTAAAAGTATTCATTAGCTCCATCATAATAAGGGTGTTGATATCCAAATGGTCCTATAAATGTATGTGCATAACGTTTCTCTGGACCATTGCATAGCCGAACTATGTAGGGTTGTTCATAGTTCGGATAAAGCCGGATTATCCAATTGGATAATTCGGATCAGACCATATGGTTTGGATAATTGGATCGGCTCGGATCAAAACCAAACTTATTATTTTGGATTACGGATTGGTTTTGGTTAGTAAATTACAAACCTATCCAAAAAAACAAAAAACAAATAAGTATTTATATTTCAAACATATTATATGTATACATGCACATACAAAATAGTTTATTAACTTATTAATATTCTATAAAATCCAGATATGATAGGTAGTTTATAGTTTAAAAAACTGTTTACTTATATACATGTAGGTAATTTATAGTTTCATTTTGCATTTTACTATTATATTGCACACAGATGTATATGTACTAGAAGGTTCAAATGAGAACCATCCATTTCGTATAAGTTTATTATAATATTTAACATATTTTTACTAGATATTATTTGTGTTTGGATATCCAAAAACAAAACCGATCCATCCAAATAGTAATTTGGATGGATTGGTTTGGTTTTTGAATTTGTTAGGATGGATTGGATTCATATTTTCAAAACCATAATTCATTTGGAATCATCTATACGAATCGATTTTGAATCGATCCATCCATTTGAACACCCCTGAAACTATGGTGGTTAAAAGTATTCATTAGCTCCATCATAATAAGGGTGTTGATATATCATAACTATTTTTGATAAATCCACAATTAATATGCATTATTTACTTATACAGTACAACACTATACTGCGCATTATTGTTTGATCTATCAAAAGTAAATATTGAAATATCATTACCTTTATAATAATGGATCATGATGGTTTATACTTAAATATACATACATATAAGTAATACATACTAACTTATAGTAGTTACTTTAAGACTTCCAAGATTGTACATGTTGAGTTTTAATAAGAAAGGAGTCTTATCGTCAAAACCCTACCATCCAATAACTCCAGTGTCACCATCAACTAACTGTTGTTACACACAATTTTGATTACCAAATTGAATTTGTACATGCCATATATTAAATTTCTAAGATTGGAAAGTTGGATCATATAAGTAACAAATCAAAACGAGTTTAAATGAAGTGGTTAACTTTAACTAAAGGTGGACCTGCCAATTAATTTACGATGCTACAAATAAGGGGTAAGTTATCTCTATCTCCACTATATATAAACCATCATCAGTTCATCACCATTGTACTCAACAATATCTAATGCCTAAACTATCCTTACCATATTAAATATAGAAGCCTATTAATATCAATTGTTTGACCATAAACTAAAAGAACTTGATAAAAATAAAACTTACATATAAAATTCAGACTAATATTTATTTTCAATCGTACCAACTTAAGTATTACCGTTAATTGTTTTTATCTACCATTCAGAATCGAAAACTTAATCAAATATCACAAGTAAAAATGATCACCCGCTTCTTTGCACGGGCATGTTATATAATAATAAAAGCTATACTTCGAAAATTCTTATACACATTTTAATTTTAACAAGCTTGAGTACCCACTAGCTTGATCAAGTTGACCCATTGAGAATAAACCATCGCTCAACCCAGCCGAGTTATTTTATAATGTACTAGCTGAAATCCAACCGCTCATAGACGTGGTGGGCTCAAGTTGACAATAGCCACGTTGTAATGTCCTAGAAGCTGGCTAGCTATAGCCTATAGGCAGGGGCGGAACTTGAAACTTTTAGTTAGGGGGCAAAATCATTGTCGCATAAATATATAGTACTTTTTTAATTATAAAACGGAACCATCATTTTGAACAAAAAAAGCATGAAATGTACTTCTGTGTTACTAAGATGGAACCGTCTATCAACGTATAACAGAAATAGAAATATTTTCAAAATTAAGTTACAAATAAGATCTACGACTTCTTAACGGCTAAGTTAATCATTTACAGATTTTGAATCAAACTTTTATACCAAAAGGCGATACTATTTTATGATTATCTAATTTGGCGTTAAAGTTTAGTGCAATGCACTTATGCACAAAAGACACACACATATAAGGGTTTAAGTCAACGATCGCCAACGTACTTTTCTTTTTGTTACGATATCACCAATCAACCGGTTTTATTACCATGATCATCAACGAACTTTCAAAAAATAAATTTCTTTGTAATTTTTATTGGCGATCTTAACTTTGTATTAAACGTATGTTGGCGATCTCCAACTCGTAGGTAAAAGTAGATTGGTGACTTCGACACGAAATTTGAAAGTTCGTTGGTGATCATGGTAATAAAACCGGTTGATTGGTGATCTCGGAACAAAATGGAAAGTACGTTGGCAATCATTGACTTAAACCCTACATATAACAAAGACTTATAAACATTAATTTAAATATTCACAAAAAAATTAATGTCATCTTAGTTAGTTTTATGAGGATTAGATCTATTAGACTCTTATCAAATATTTGGAACACCAACAGTTAAATTAGAGATGAACTATGAAGTCTAGATAATTGACATATAATTATCGTATTATAGATTATAGATAGATTATAGATAGATTATAGATGTAGAATTGACCTTACTTGGGCCTAGGCCATGGGTTTGTATGGCTTTTACGTAGTGACCTTGACCTTGACATTGTGTATTCATATTTTTTTTAGGGGGCAATAATAGACATATTTTTTTCAGCACACTTACTTTGATAAAAAGCTATTTATAACAGAATTTCTAGGAGGGGCTGCCACCTGTCGCACTCTCAAATTCGGATTGTAGAAGTGAATCGAGTCGGGGCGCGACTAATCAATAATCACAGCTCAAAGATATAATGAACGACTCTATATGCGTCGTTTTACAACTTGTATTAATAAAATCAAAGTTTACATCAAAATATAGTTTACATTAGCTCAGTTCCTGGATTGAGAGATTTACATACATAATTAATCTATACAAAATATAATAATGCAGCTAAATCTCTGAATGTTTTGCATGATGACTCGAGCTAATGATATCCTGAATGACAGTCCAACCTACTGCTGAGTACCTGTGATACATGCTAAAATGGGTCAGCGAAACGCTGGTGAGCTCACAGGTTTGTATGTCAACACATATTTCGTATGAACCGCAAGATTTAATTGAATTTAAATTGCAATTAAGCAAAGTAAAAATTTTACAGCCATGAGCACATAGTCTGAGCTTAACTCGAGGTGTCAGGTCCACATTTAAGGTATCCTAATCGAGGTGCCTTCCACGAGTGCCTAATCTACACTCGTCTGGACAAATATTAGTACATCTGTTTACCCAGTTAGTGCATGCTAACCCGGACGAGGAGGGTCAATCATATATGGTACCATATACTAATATTCACGCTACAATGTATTACCAAACTATGTTGAGGAGGGATTTAAAAGATTAGTGAGATAACTCATGTAGTAGTTATTTGTTTTCGTACTTGAGTTCATATAGTTAAAATAAAACGAGCAATGATATCACACCCCTGAGTAAAACAGTAAAATAGGGGCTATGAGACTCACCTGAGTCTGGAGAGTTTAACTAATTAAACTTGAGTTGATTAGCCGAGAATCGATGTCCGAAGACTTGTAACCTGAGGGTGTCCACGACACGCGATTGTTATAAATGTGAGAAGGTATCTATAAAGACTACCTCTGTAGTTGTTCTTTCAACTAGAATGTCCAAATTACTACGATTTGGTTGATTTGGTTATGTTTTGAAAACGTGTACGACCCGTTGGTGATTATTTGTAATAATAATCTCAACTATTATTATTATGATTTCGAAGTGTTATACTTAAAAGTATTTATAAACTTTAGGTGACGGGGGTCCGGGGGTAGCGCCCCTGATTAGCGGGGTCCCAGGGGTGGCAACCCCTGGCGGGGTCCAAGGGGCTGGCCCCTGGTTGGGGTCGAGATGCCAAGTCAGCACGATTTTTTTTATTTCTATTATATTGCTTTGGTGAAAAACGCACCTGGATTTGAATTTGGGTGAAATAAAATGATAAAATTTTAGGTCTCGACACTTAGTAAAATCTGTGTTTTTTTGGTTCTGTTTCATGCGACACTACGTGCGACATAAGAATTGTGTCGCTAGGTGCGACATAGTCTATTGTGTCGCAAATCATATCTGCGACATAAGGGCTTGTGTCGCTAAGTGCGACATCTGCAATTTATGCGACATAAAATATTGTGTCGCTATATGCGACGGAAATAGGTTTTGCGACATAGTGTTTTGTGTCGCTAAATGCGACATCCGAAAGGTTTGCAACATAGTCACTTGTGTCGCTATATGCGACATAAGTGGGGGTTTTGCGACATAAGGGCTTGTGTCTCAGGTGGCCTGGAGCCTCTGCGACACAACGAGCTGTTGGCCGGAATTTGAGCCAAAAACATGTTTTCCGGCGACCGTTTGGTCCGATTCTTTTACCCAACCCATATTTGGACATTTTAAGCTTAAATAACCCATAAACAAGTGAAAATGAGTAAAATCGGAGTGTTTCGGGTTTTGTTGGAAACTTACAAACTTAACGCCGGAGGAATCCGAAAAGAGGGAAATGTAGATCGTGACTCCGTGAGCGTTTTCTTCCAAACGAGCTAGATGATTTAATGTTGTTTGGTGGTGTTATTTTGGTGATTTAAGTGGTGGTGGTGTGGTGGTTATGGTTAGAGAGAAAAGAGAGAAAGGAGGTGGAAGAGAGGATAAATGAAAAAGTGAGGGGAAAAGGGGAGGGGGGGGGGGGGGGGGGGGGGAAGAGGCAGATTTTTGGGAAGAAGGGGGAGGGGAGTCTCCCAAATTTTAATCTCCGCGTTTGCGCTCCGTGCGGTGTTCGTTTTCCCGCTCGTTTAAACGTTAAATAATTATTTTATACGTTTAAATATATGTTTTAAAATACGAATGTTTATTCAATATTTTTGTTGAAGTATTTTACCAAATACTTAATAACTTAAATGGTTTCGTTTGTTTGTGTGTTTAACATTTTAATCGCGTGGACGTTTATTTGTACGATACAAACTAATTACGAAATATTATCAAAATAATATTTTGGATATAATGTTTGTACTAAATAATATTACATTATTTAATAAAATTGTTCACCAACGTCCGTATAAATTGAATCGAATTACATTCGATTTAATCAAATCACATAATTGTATATATTCATCAATATATAATTCGATACATTAATTAGCCTAATACAAAACTAATTACATGTATTAACAATTGATTAGGTACTAATCTCTGGTCCTAGTTTGACGGGTGTCACACCACCCCCATTGCCTATAGGGTTGCAACCAAGTCGCGCTCAAGCTCGGCTAGATAACACGCTCAATGAGATTTCAAGTTGCATGCTTTAGTGCGGCTCAAAATTGATTAGAGATGGTTCCAGCTCAGCTCGAAATCTCAGATTATATGTAAGACATGATCATAAGATTGATTGATTATAAATGACATCTAATTTACTTCAATAGTTTTCATGTGATATTATATCTATACTTTTATAGATCGAACATCGACTTTATATCTTTTGAAATTTCTAAGGTTGCAGAATTTTCATCAGCAATAAACAGGAATCAACATACGTCGAGAACATTCTAGCCAACTCTGCGCTTCCTCAATATATGTTACTTATAACATACACAAACTAAGAAAGCAGTTAAAACCTAAAGGCGTTTTTAATTTGCTCATTTCACCCCAAAATACACCTGCATGGAATATGTTCACCATATATAAACGATATGTTTTGGAATTTTCATGCAAAATGACCGCTTAATCATTTGAGTGTTCAAGGTAAGGGGAAACAAGCACAGGTCAAATGTCAATACTCTGATAAATTCATACCTACATATGCAACACTTAAAGGGTGTTTGGCCGTTCGGAACTGCATTTTTGAAGACATTATGTAATTATCGGATATGCAAATGATCATCATTACAATACATTTTCAGAAAATTGTATTTCTACATTTTTTTCTAGAGCGAAACTGCAGTTTTAAAAGTTGTATATCCACATAATTCTGTTTTCTAAACACCATCACAATCACAATCCCAAACACACTCTACATACTCTACAAAGGGTAGTAATATAAGTAGACACATAATCTGAGTGTACAAACATAAATGAACATCAAAAGTAATCAGGCAGCAACTTTAAGATATGAAGCAGAAACTTTTTTGTCTGAAAACGTAATTTAGAGAAAGGCTATATATTCGTTTAGACTATTTACTACTTGAGAAAGAGAATTGAGTATGAACAGAAAGATCAAGGATGTATATGAATACCGATAGTTACAACCAAAATGGTATAAATACAAAAATACAGAACAGCGTGAATTAGAATCGATATGGCACTCGTGTACATGTTCCCAAACTCTATCACCCTGGTTCTTGCTGGCATCTGAAATAGCAAACCTGGTGACAATAGTATGAACATAGCCACTGCAACAACCGCTGGACCCAAATCTATATGCATCATATTGATCATTTCTTATTAACCAATTGAACGAGCGACTTGAAAGTAATAGGTAAGTAGAAGGGAGTGATGTAGAAGATTTACTTAGTGAGTAAGGGAGTTGAAAGCATGATTTATGGGTGGTGGTGGGAGACATTAGCTAAGCTTTATGTAAGTAACAACCTTCTTTATTTCATCATCAGATTACAATAACACATATATTTTTTTTCCCATTGCTTTTGGAATACAAAAGAATGTGGTAGAGATTTGTTATCAAAATTCAAAGTCATAAAGGGATATCCAAGTGCTCTATCTTGTAGTAGTTTGTATTTTGCTTTTCTGTTTATGGGATATAATCAATGGAACTTTAATCAATCATTGGACGACTTTACGATAATGTACGACGTTTCTAATGTTTTCTTTTCGACATCTAATGTTGTTGGATTTTGGCATGTGGCCTTTGGGGCACTTGGTTAGCTTCCTATACTTGATGGCGTTTCGCTGATTTTGAATTCTGATAAGTTACTGAAATAGGAGATTGGGCAAAGTATGTACTATTGTTGTTGTTTTATTAACAACATGCATACTAGTAGATTCTCTATTTGTGTCCACAACATGATCTTCTTGGGAGCCTTTACCATCCCGCTTATAGCAATTGGTATCATTATTATCATAGGCCAGGAGAAAACCATGGTAGATATTGTGTTTTATATATCTTCTTGTTAGAGTATAACAAACAGAGGTAAACAAATTGTCACACAATTGCGGAAGCATAAACACGTATGATTTAGGTTCAAATGAGACTAAAAATTTGTGTGAGACTAAGGGAACCAATGATACCATGCCATATGTACAAAGAGAATGTTCCATACTACAAAACTCATTTACATCAATTATCTCACAAACGACAAATCGAAAAATCATGAAACTTGCACCATAATTTTCAGCGTTTTATCCTCTTCGATTTGCCGTCCCTCAAGGCATACTTCTGACGATTTTTTTTTCTTTCATTTTTTTGGTGGGTTTCATATGTTTACTAACACATGTGTTAGAGTGTTGCGTTTAAGGTTTGGAGTTTAGGGGTTAGGGTTTAGGGTTTGGGTTTTGGGGTTTATAAAACTCTAAACCCTAAATCATACTAAACCCTAAACCCTAATAAACCCTACTAAAACATAAAATCTAAACCCTAAACCATGAACCCTGCTAAATCCTAACCCTAAACTCTAACCCTAACCATAACCGTAAATAAAATGTACAATCAATCACTAACACATGGGTTACTAATTTATAAAACCCACCAAAAAACCGAATTTTTTTAAATGAAAGTATGTCTTGAGGAACGGCAAATCGAAGAGGATAAAACGCTGAAAATTATGGTGCAAGTTTCATGATTTTTCGATTTGTCGTTTGTAAGATAATTGATGTTTGGGGTACATGAATTTTGTAGTATGGAACATTCTCTTTGTATATGTGGCATGATATCATTGGTTCCCTTAGTCTCACTCAAAAATCATGGACTCATTTGAACCTTACTCAAACACATATATATAATTAGTTAAGATCTAGATGTGTACCTTTTAGCTTAGCTCCAATAAACGTTTAATAAAACGAATATGTTTCACTAATGATAAAATCCTCTACGATCGCACATACAACACATCGTTAATAACCATCCGAATGCTAGTTCGATTAACCAAATTAATCACCTTTCCTTTTGTGTTTATCGACAAAACAAACACAACAAACCCGATGGGTTTTTTTCTATCGTCGAACGAATATAAAAGCAAGAAAAGGATTTAAGTGGATTGAATGAAATTAATTTGCCAAGGAATTGGTGGGTCTAATAAGAATCGGTGGTGATTAAAAGACTAGGGTTATTATATTAATGTATGTATAATCCTTATATAATTAAATAATAATAACCTTTTATTATTAATTAATTATAAATTAGAAGTAATATTTTAGTCCTAATAAGTTTCATCTTGAACCCTATAATTTTAATAACACTTATTAAATTATCACAAATTAACTAATAAATCAATTAGTCATTACAGTTAACTTAGCTTGGTTAAATAAGCGGTATCTACGTATTAACACGTGTGACCCCGTAGGCTTAAACGTTTCCGGACATGCGCTTATTTGACATGGTCATTTCCCAACAGCTCCCACTTGAGCATGTCATAATAAAGGCAATAACATTGGTAAGCGTCTAGCAACACGCCAATGCTCCCAAAAATATTTAAGTATGGTTTCTTAAAATATATTAAAATGATTCCAGTGTTTACTATCCCTTTGTTTCAAATACCTTTGTAAATATGAATATGGATCAAAGTCATTTCATAATTTAACAATTTTGTTTCTCATTCCAATAATCAATTAAGATTACCAAATCAATCGAGACACATCTGGATTTCATTTGGGTATGGCCACACAAACATCTTAATTAATTCTAATGAGAGGGTCCAGTGGTATCAAATTTCAATAGCCAGTTGAAGGAACAAATTTTATCTTGACTACACGTGTCAGTCATGTACTTCACTACACTTTTGAAAATATCCGTTTATTACTACCTTATTCAGGATAGCTAGAACTATATCAAGAAGATGCATTCCATACATGCAAGACCTACTTGTATCTCAAGTCTAAGGATAAGTAAAGTAACCATTTTACAGGTTTCACTTGATGACGCCGATCCATAAAGTGATAATTTGTCAGTTGGAGTAGTCCGATATGCATCTTATAATTATCATGTGAGTTTGGAGGGACCATCCATACCAATCACTCAAATTTATCTTAACTTAACTATATTCCCACATAGTTAATCGATAATGGACATTTTACAATAATATAAGAATTATTCAAGGATTTAAACATGCAAAAATATGATACAATTAATTATCAAATGAAAACAAACATACGAGGTACTTTAATTCATTTATTAGATAATAATTGTCTAACATCCTTTATCCAAATACTAAAACACAGAGTTACATGAAATAACTAGCATTACGAAATCCTATGCCCTAGGCATGTAGATTAAACTTGTAAAGCTTTCGTAAATGGATCAGCTAGGTTATTATCTGTGTGAACTTTGAGTAGATTGATTTCACCTAATTCGATCTGCCCTTGAACATAGTGATATCTTCTAGGATAATGTCTGGCCCCATTCTGAACTCTAGGTTCATTAGCAATTAAAATTTCTCATGAGTTATTGCAGTATAACTCTATGGGATTTTTATTTGTGGGTACCACGTCAAGCCCATAAATAAATTTTCTAATTCAGACGGCTTCCTTCTCAGCTTCCGAAGGTGCTATGTACTCTGATTCAGTTGTAGACATGGCAGTTTTTGATTGCTTCATAAAGAACCATTTCCACCGCGTCTTCATCCAAGATGAAGGCGTATCCTGTCTGAGATTTCATATCATCTCTATCGGTCTAGAATCCAGCATCACTGTAACCAGTCACTTTGAGCTCAGCTTCAGGATTTCAACCATACACCAGGAATATCTCACTAGTAGCCCTCAGATACTTGAGAATATTCTTCACAGCAGTCCAGTGACTTTCACCTGGATTCTGTTGAAAACGGCTGGCTATGTTCAGTGTGAACGCCACATCAGGTCTAGTGCATCTAACCGCATACATTATAGATCCAACAGCCGAAGCATAAGGAACCATTTGCATACGCTCTACCTCAACAGTTGTAGAAGTACATTGTTTGCTATTTAAGTCAAGTCTTTCTAACATTGGTACATTTCCACGTTTAGATTCTTCATCTTAAATCTCTTTAAGATCTTATCAATATAAGCACTTTGACTTAGTTTAATTAACCGCTTAGTTCTATCTCTATAGATCTTGATTCTAAGTATGAATGTTGGTTCTCCCAAGTCTTTTATAGCGAAACACTTTTCAAGGTAGGATTTTACATCTTGTAACTTTGAAATATGATTTCATATGATCAATATGACCACAACATATAAGACAAGGAAGTAAAATTACTCTCACTAGCTTTTTGATATACACATGGCTTATTGGGGTTTTGAGTAAATACAAACCTTTTGATTTCCTCATCAAACCTCTTGACATCCAGTTGCCAAATCTCATAGTCATAGTACGCTGTTATAACTAAGAAAATCCTAATAGCTCTAATGTCTGCTTCAGGAGAGAAGGTTTCATCATAGTCAACTCCGTAAATTTTAGTATAACCCTTCGCTACGAGACGAGCTCTATAGGTGTGTACATTCCCATCCACATTCGTAGCATCAAGCCATTTTTCAGATTCTGGATCTAATAAGGCAACTTTGAATTAGGAGGTTCATTAAGATCCCCTAACATCAGAAGCACGTATTGTCCTCGTGGACCTACGAATTGGAACAACATCGACTTGAGGTTCAACACTTTGAATACTCCCCCCCCCCCCCCAAGTTGATGTTCGCTAGTGCGTAGAAGGTGATGCATCTTCCTCTTGATTCTCATCTAATTCTACGACCCTCCCACCGCTTTCTTGAGCTATGAGATTCTTTTCAAAGAACTCAACATATCTAGCAACTTTAACAGTATTTTCAGAATGATTACAGAAGTAGTAACCTATTATTTCCTTTGGGTATCCTACAAAAATGCACTTAACTGATCTTTGCTCGAGTTTATCAGGCGTATCCCGCTTCACAAGCGCCTCACATCTCCAGACCTTTAAATAAGATAAATTAGGGACTTTCTCATGCCACAATTCATGTGGTGTCTTATCCACCTTCTTGGTTGGAACCATATTCAAAATACGTCCAGTAGATTTAAGAGCATAATCTCAAAATGATAATGGGATAGTTGTAAGGTTTATCATGGATCTTACCATGTCTAACAGGGTTCGATTCATCCTCTCCGACACTCTATTATTTTATGGTGTGTATGGAGGAGTAAGCTGTTGGACAATCCACACGCTTTCAGATAATCCTTAAACTCTTGGCGTAAGTATTCACCATCTCGATTCGAACGAAGGATCTTGATGGTCCTACCGAGAAGATTTTCTACTTCACTCTTAAACACTTTAAATGTTTCTTAAGACTTCACGATTTTTGTTTAAGCAAGTAAACATAACCATAACGACTGAAATCATCAGTAAAAGTGAGGAAGTAGCTAGCACCTTGTCTTGACACATGTCTAAATGGATCACAAACATCAGTATGTATGATTTCAAGTAGATATGTAGCCCTTCGCGTTTGTTGCGAAAATGGTTTTCTTGTCATCTTGCCACAAATACAAGATACGCATTTATCAAAGGATCCAACATCATTGGATTTTAAGAGCCCTTCACGTTGAAGCCTTTCAATGCATTTATTGCCAATGTTTGCAAGATGATAGTGCCAAAGATAGGTAGAGTCCAAGTTAGGCTTGACTCTTTTGTTGCTAACATAATACATAGAATTAACTTTTGAAACATGATCATGCATATCAATTTCAAAAATACCATCACATGGAATAGCATTAAAATAATAAACATTATTCTTAGAAACTGAACATAATCATTAAAAACATTGATAAATCTATTATCTTTCAAAAGTGAAACTGAAACAACACCTCTAGTAATAATAGGTGCAAAATGATAACTGTCTAATACAATGATTAGGCTCAAGGGCAAAACCAAGTCAAACTTCCATTGGGTTCTACTACTTTACGTACACCATTGTACAAGTAGAGTGCCTCACCTTTCAGTTTCTCCTTTCCTCTAAACGCCTATAGGGTATTATAAATGTGAGTACCACAACCAGTGTCATACACCCAGGAATTTGATTTAGAGAAAGAATATAATTCTATTGTGAAGATACTTGAAGTTCCGGTCGAGCCGGTTAGCTTCTTCTTCTTATTTATCAACTCAGCAAGATAGGCAGGACAATTCCTCTTCTAGTGTCACACAGTGTTGACATGCCTCATTCTTTGCCAGATGCTCTTTCATAGCTGAAGGGGTTTGCTTAGGATTAGGTACAAAAGTACCTTGCTTTCCCTTGACATTCCTTTTAGCCTTTCCCTTAGTTTGCGGTTTCTTATCTTTCCAAAACTTTCCACTCTTAATTGCAAGGATTTTTGGAGTACCCGATTTAAGCTTTGTAATCATATCAAGTGGAATATGATTTTCAAATTGGTATTGAAGTTCGGGAGTCATGCTGCCGAGCATCAAACAAGCAACTTCATTATGACGATCATAAAGAGCATTCCATGCTGCTAATTATTTAACAGGACTAGTAGCAGCATCAGGAGCAAGTCCCATCGACTGTTCAATGACTTCTGTTTTCCTTTCAACACGAAGGACAATCCTTAATTGACAAATTCAATCATTGAAATTAATTCCAGAAAGTTTTTCTTTTTCTAGCATTTGCCCGAAAGTCGAATAATTCGAGTTCGGTGCAGGATTTGCCATCTACAACTAGATAAAAGTTTGAATTTAGTATTTTCGATAATACATCCTTAAAGAAAATTAAATACCCAAATATTTATATATACATATAAACATATTAATTTTTTTAAGGCTAAGATCCTACTTGACATAACACCATCACATCTGTTGATCTGCTAGCAATTATTGTACTCAAAAGGTAAGTGATGATCAATAATTGCATTACAAGTGCAATTCCTTGAAATATGAGACTTACAAATAATACTTATGAAGCAAGCATAAGTGAATTTGTAAACATGTTTCATCCCATCTTTTGCCACGGGCTTAAATATCTCACCGCTTAACTCGTTTTAAGTCGTCCAATTAAGAACTATAAATAGTCCACCACCGTCTCACGATGAGTGATAATTTACCTTGGGATTGCAATTAACCTACGTCTCACACAGAGTAAAAATAACTGCAAGTGTTCTTACGATTGGATGGCAATGACTTAAGTTTTAAATGGGTAATTAATTTGATAATGTGTATCAAATATGTACGAAGAAGCATGCACACATCTTCGTATCATAGATTTTAATAAAATTCAGTTAATCCACTTGTTAACGTGCGTCAAGATGTCTAATTTAATATTCATATTAAATTATACATTGCACTTTTATTAAAATTGACGATTCAACATGTTTTACACCTTTTCAGCCATGTATAAAAGCGGCCATGAAGAGGCCAGAGGAGGGGTTAGGATCTTTACATCGTTTATCCAACCCGTCATCTTAGACATCAAGCCGAAGATACCTCTATTATACAAGCTCCTAGTTGTGGTTTAAAACAAATTATTAACTTGCAAATCTCGTCGTGGGAGAAAATTACGGTATGTGAGCCCAACCCGAGTTGACAATAAGATTTGCAAGAAAATAATAAATCTTATTTCATAGTTATTAGTCCAACTTATTTTTTTATAAAACCATATGTTATACGAGTTACAATAATTATAAGCAATTAAATACACGACTAAACAATTAACAATTAGTTCACATGCAACATTTAGTGAAAACATGGCCAACTAGAGATAACTTGTCAATTAAACAATTTAAACAAGTAGCAAATATTGTAGTTATCACAATTAACAATTAATTTTTAATTAGCATACAATATATTTTAATTAACAATTAATTCTAACAATCATATTAACATATCAAAGTAATATCCATAACAAATTATGCATCAATTTCATGGATAACTTTTGCAAGTTAATTTAAAAGTACACAAATAATAACAAAACAATTTACATTAAACATGTTATTATTCTAGTTAAACATCAAATTTGTAATGAGATTTAAAAATTTGACAATTTAACTAACAAAGTTAATAAAAAAAACATAAATTTTTTCTTCCTTTTCCTTGATCCCCGCAACTATGGAAAGAATTTTTTTTCCCCCTGTTTTGTTGACTTTGATCCTAATCACAACAAAAAAACATTTTTTCCCTCTAACTTTGCTTCCTATGTTTAGCCGACTTGTATATCAAAACCAAAAAAACAAAAATTTTTTTCATATCCACGTCCATCGACTTGTTCCCACAAAACAAAATATAATAATAATAAAAAAAAATTCTCTTGTCCTTCCTGTTTGTCGACTTGATCCCAATCACCATTTAAAAACAGTTTTTTTTTCATGCGATGGTCGAACAAACAAACACCCCACCAAATTTAATGTTTAACTAATCTAACTAATTACAACATACAAGTGGCTCTGATACCACTGTTAGAGTATAGCAAACAGATATAAACAAATTGTCACACAATTGCGGAAGCATAAACACGTATATATAATTAGTTAAGATCGAGATGTGTACCTTTTAGCTTAGCTCTAATTAACGTTTAATAAAACGAATAGGTTTCACTAATGGTAAAACCCTCTACGATCGCACACATAATACGTCGTTGATAACCACCCGAATGCTATTTCGATTAACCAAATTAATCATCTTTCCTTTTGTGTTTATCGACAAAACAAACACAACAAACCCGATGGGTTTTTTTTTCTATCGTCGAACGAATATAAAAGCAAGAAAAGGATTTAAGTGGATCGAATGAAATTAATTTGCCAAGGAATTAGTGGGTCTAATAAGAATCGGTGGTCATTAAAAGACTAGGGTATTATATTAATATATATATATTTTTTGAACGGCAGATATAATATAATATTAAAAAACAACTAGTAAGAAACCAGAAGAGAAATAAAACAAATACAAATCTAGAAAAACATACAAGAAACAAATTCTAGATTCTTCCCGAGACTTTAACTGCTAAGACTGTAAAATGGATGAAAAAACTCTTGCCAATTACGGAAACTAAGACAAGAGAAAACCCCCCACCTACGGAGGTCGAGCCACCGGTTTTCACTCCGTAGTATTTTTGATACAGACCCATACAAGCCCCGAGAGAAATACAGCAAAAAAAGATCAATAACAAAAAAGGGAACAAGATATCCCAAAACCAATCCCGGACCTGATGTTGAGCTCGAAATAACCGCATCAAGAAATGAATCCACGACTCCCATTAAACAAATAATAGCGGGTTTTTAATCCATTCATCCCAACAAATAATCTTCTTCTTATTTCTGTAACGATACCACTGAAATGAAAAATTGATAATCGAATCAACCAATATGTGATTTCTCTTTTTGTGAGGTTGAAAGATCATCTCATTTCTGAATCTCCAAAGATCCCACCAAGTAGCATAAATAATCGTAATTAGAATATCTTTTGCATAAGAATTCAGTTGAAGATTATTAACCTCATCAAGCATTTCAATCTGTGTAAGATGATAAGGCAACGAGATCCCAAGCCATTTTATGATGGACATCCAAACCTGTTTTGCCATGTTACATTCCGAAAATGTATGTTGTATAACTTCAATACCATTGCTGCACATAGGGCAAACAAGAGAAATGTTATTAACACCACGAAACCATAAATTAAAACGAGTTGGAAGCCTGTCCATTAATATTCTCCACACATGAATGTTGACCTTGCGTGGAACAATCTTGTTCCATCTAGTGGTAATATAGTGGCTTGGAAGACTAAGTTGATCTAAATGCTTACGTACCCCGTTAACCGAAAAATTATCCATATTGCCAATATTCCATTTCCATTTATCTGGAACATTAACTATAGTAATATGTTTTATATGATCACATAACATATGGATCTGATATTCCTCCCTTCCACCGCGTATCGGACGACGCCAATTCCAACATAAGGACTTGCCATTCCAACGATCACTTACCAAGGCAGATTTATCTACTTCAAGATCATATAACCTCGATTATTGTTGAGCAAGATTGCTATCATTAATCCAAATATCATGCCAAAACGAAGTATTCTTCCCATCGCCAATCTTCTTACAGATGGAACATAACGGAACAGTCCCTGAATCATGGAGATCTCGCACCATGTGCAAAATTTTGTACCACAATCCTTGTTTATTACCCTTATATTCACAATTAGGATAATGTTGCAAAGGTGGGTACAAGTTTTTGATAATTTTAACCCATAATTTATCCTGATGATTATAGAACCTCCATCTCCATTTATAAAGTAAAGCTTGATTTAAAGATTTAAGACTTCCAAATCCAAGACCCCCTTTATCTTTGTTAGCAATAATAAGATCCCATTTGACCCAATGAATATTTTTGACCTCATCATCATCTCCCCAAAAGAACTTAGCACGCATAGCTTCTAATTTCTTGGAAATCGAAACCGACATTTGAAACATAGATAAATAATATATAGGTAAAGACCCTAGAACGGATGAAATAAGAACAGATCTGCCTCCAATCGATAACAGTTTCGCTCTCCATTTTGACATTCTTTTAGAAAACTTCTCGACCACAGGTTCCCATGATTTAATTCGGTTCATATTAGCTCCAATTGGCATCCCTAGATAAATAAACGGGATTTTCTCCCCCTTACATCCTGACATTTCAGCAATCCGTGAAATTTCAGTGTCCGAAACACCGAAACCATATAGCTTTGATTTCACAATATTCATTTGCAACCCTGAAGCAAGATAAAAACAATTAAATATATCACAAATATTAATAAAATTTGATTGAGACCATTCACCCACGACCATCACATCGTCCGCATATAATAGGTGAGATAAATTGATATCACCAATACTAATGCCGTTGAATTTGCCCGCTTCTTTCGCATCTTCCATAGCCACATGAAAGCCTTCCATAGCAAGAATAAAAAGAAAAGGGGCAAGAGGATCTCCTTGACGAAGACCGTGACCCAATGATAATTCCATTGTCGGGCTACCATTAACAAGAATCGAAGTCCGAGAAGAATTTAGGCAGTTAGTGATCCACCCCACACTTTTATGACCAAATCCCATATATCTAAGAACCGAGAGAAGATATTCCCAACTAAGAGTATCATAAGCCTTCACGATATCCACTTTAAAGAGCATGGTTTTTGTCTTTTTGGTTTTGAAAAAACTAATAATTTCATTCAAGATCATAGGACCATCAAGAATCTGTCGATTCTTAATAAAAGCCAATTGAACCGGATCCACCAATTCATCAATCACCAAAGCTATACGAGACGCCAATATCTTAGCAATAATCTTGTATAAAATCCCGATTAGGCTAATAGGTCTAAAGTCTGTAACTAAAATAGGAGATGCAACCTTCGGAATTAGAGTAATGAATGAAGCGTTACAGCCGATCGGAATTTCCCCTTTAACAAAAAACTCAGTGATAGCCGCAACAATATCCTCTTTAAAGATGTTCCAATATCTCTTGATAAAACCAAATGTGAATCCATCAGGTCCCGGAGATTTATCATTTCCACAACTCCAAATAGCATCTCTAATTTCTTGTTGAGTGACATTGTTTTCGAGTATCTCCAGATGAGCTTGATTAAGTTGTTTAAATCGGTTTCTACGAGCAACATATGGAACGATGTCAACTTTATCAAACTTCTGAGAAAAATGTCTAAGGAAAATATTCTTAACCTACTTAGGAACTTCAACCCAAACACCATTATCTTTGATGCCACGAATCAAAAGTTGTTTACGTTTTTTATTAATGATACCGTGAAAGAATTTAGAGTTCTTATCAGCTTCTACACACCATTTTATGCGAGATTTATGGATGAGATCATCCTTATTGTTTTTCTCAAGTCTGCGAATGTTATTCAAAAGAGTGGCTCGATGTATACCAAGTTGAGGGTCACCATCCCCTAAATCAACTTCTTTATCAACTTTTTTTCAGCTCATCTTTTAATCGTTTAATATCATCTTTGTTGATGCATATTAGAGTGTCTGTCAGTTGGTCTAGTTATAGTTCTGTAATTAGAATTGAGTTTCCTGACTCCTGCGACGTTGTGCACAATGTCGCAGGTGGGACGTCAGGTTTTGGGCCTGCGACGTTGGCTATGTCGCATGGGCCTGGACCTGCGACGTAGTGTGTAACGTTGCAGGATCGAGTGTTTAGTATATAAACACGTTTTGTAATCAGTTTTAGGGTTGACGAAAAACCCTAAACGCAATCAGTCAAAATTACCTGTAATCTAGTCGAATATTATCAATAAACAATCGTTCCAATTCGTTTTACTTGCTTAGTGTTTATTGGTTAGTTTGTGTAATTGATCAATTGGTGTTTCCGCAACCAATTGATTTGTGAGACTTGATTCAAGATCGATATTACGGACTAACAACTGGTATCAGAGCAACGGGGGCTCGTTTTTAGAGCATCGGATCAAGTTTTTGATTTAAACTAACGATTGATATCTTGTTTTTCGTGTGGTTTTCGTGTTCTTCTTGTTTACAGGTTAAAAATTGCGTTTTCTGGGATATTTTGAAGGGTTTGTTCGTTTGTTATTCGTAAAAAACAATTAGGATTTGATTTTTTACGAATTAGGGTTTTTTGGGCCGCAGCTGTTTGCGATTTTGCGACGTCGTGTAATTTTTGCGACCTCAACTGCGACGTCGCCTGCGACATCACAGTTTTTGACCTAATTTGGTTTTTGCGACGTACTGTTGCGACTTCGTGCAATTTTGCGACGTTACATTCTACGTCGTACTTTTGCGACGTCGTGCTATTCTGCGACGACATCAGCGACGTTATACTCTACGTCGCATCTTTGATTCTTAATTGAATCCTTATCCGTTTTGCGACATCACTTACTACGTCTCATAGACCTTTTTACGACGTCACCCTTATTGTCGCAAGTTTCAGATTATAATTAACTATACAATTATAAATGGCCGCTGACAAGGAAGATATAAGAGGTATTAAGGAGATGATAAAGCAGGGAAATGATATTGGTTCCAACAATAAACCGACACTATTCACTGCAGACATGGACTATGCATACTGGAGGGATAGATTTGAACAATTTGTGGATTTTAATTGTCCAGAACTGTGGGGCCCATTAAAACAAAGATATGAGGCTCCAGTGGCTGAAGGAAACTATCGTGGTGTTCCTCCAGCAAAATCTTTTAATGCGATGACACCTCAAGAAAAGAAGGACCATCAAATAGAAAGAAAAGCACACTCAGCTATCTGTATGTGCTTAACAAAGGATGTCATGAGACTGTTTAAAACTCATGACACAACCTATGACTTATGGAAGGCTATAGAGACTAGATGCGGGGGAAATGAGAAGTACAAGGAGGCTAAGTTGCAACTGATTAAGAAGCAGTACGATTTGTTTGACTCCTTACCCAATGAGACAACCTCTGGACTGTTTACCCGGTACTCACAATTGGTGAGTGAATTAAATGAAGGTGGATATAATCTCACTGCACTTGAGATAAATAAGAAATTATTAGATGTTTTACCAAGTGCATGGGATGTGAAAGTCCAATTCTTGAAGGAAAATCAAGAATTGGCTGGGATGACTTTGGATCAACTTATAGGAATTTTTCAAGCTCATGCTATGGAGTTGAAGAAGAAGGAGTGCAAGTCGAATGGATTTGTACAAAATCCCTCACTTTATGGAAGCCAAGTTAACTCTGGTAAGAGTTATGGAGGAATGGCATTCATTTCGGATACCAATACTCCATCTTATTCAACCGGGGCTTCACATGCAACATATGTTTCCGGTACAACCTGCACAACTCAAGGAACACAACAGCAGGTTTCAGCATCACCAACTATCCAAGAGCAAGCTGCGATTTATACAGCTTTTCTCAGCTCTTACAAAGATTTGGTTACTCAACCAAATACTACTTTGGAAATGACTAAAGAAGATTATAGTCAGCTGGATGATGATGACTTGGAACAAATGGATTTAACCTGGAACATAGCTATGATTTCAAGGAGGGTTCAGAAGTTCTTGCAGAGGACGGGACAGAAGAGCTTGGAAGGCAATGGGAAGACTGGGTTTGGGTTCGATAAAAGCAAGGTTCGATGTTACAACTGTCAGAACCTTGGTCACTTTGCAAGGGAATGTGAGAAACCCAAGATGCCATCGTCGGGTCTTACTAAGCCGGATCCGCCCAAGGCAAATGAGAAAGAAGAAGCTAAATCGTTGGCTGTGGATAATGCTTTGATCGTCTTTGAGCCAACTGCTTCTGACTGGAGTGTTCAGGCTGCTCAGTTTCAATGCCTGATGGCTCACATTACTCCTGAGGTACCAAATGAACCTAATGAGCCTTTTAATTGTGTTTCGTGTATTAAATTGACTGAATCCCTTAAGGCCTATCAGAAAGACAATTTAGATTTGTGGGACAAGTTAGTTAAACTTACTGAATCTAATAAGTTTTTGCTAGATAATGAAAAACTTTATGAACAACATCTTGAGGCTCACAAATTAGATACCCAAACCTTTAAAGCAAAGGTCTTTAGCCAACAAGATGCAATTAAGAGTTATCTTACTGAAATTGAATTGTTGACTAAAGAACTATCTGAATTGAAAAATGAGTTTGAAAATCATAAAAGCAAAATCTTAGGTTCGACGTCCGCAACTCTAGTCTTTAATGAGATCGTTAGTAAGCAAGGGACAAGTGGCAAAAAGAAGGAAGGTCTTGGTTATAACCAAGTACCTCCACCTTCTCATGCTGAATATTGTCCTCCGCTTGTTAAAGAAGGCCTTGAGGAGATCTCTGTTGATTATACAAAACTCTATGGAATCAAGGCCAAAGAAGCCAAGCAAAACAAACTGACAAAGGAGAAAACCAAAAGGCCAGAATCCTTTGCCTCAGTTTGTTAAGGCTGAAAGTAAGTCTCCAGTTCATACTGATGAGATTGTTGAGATAGAGGATATTACTGATCAGGAATATCCCGAGTTTAAGAAGGTTGAGGCTAAACCTGAAACAGAAATTTTAAAAGTTGAACCTGTAACAAAGGTTCAAGCTAAAAAGGAAAATAAAGTTTTAAATGTGAAACCTCAAACTCAACAGTCACCTGCAAAAGTTTTACAACAAAAGGTGACAAATGAAAAGGTTTCTTTTGATAAAACTTCAGCCACAACCTCTAAACCAAAACAAGCATTCTCTAAAATGTGTACGAAATGTTCTTGTTCTAGAAATGCTTCACCATCTCCTGCAGTAAATCCCCCACCTCAACAGTTTATAGAGACTCGTTCTTATTTCTACTGCAAGAGACAAGGACATTTGATCCGTGACTGTCCCAAACTTTCTCATCAGCGTTATGGGAGAGATATGCCTTGGACATCATTCTACAGAAATTCTTTTTCAAAATCACCTCCTAGGCATCACTCAAACTCTCCTAAGCTTGCTAAGAAATTAAATAATGTTGGGCAAAATTCTTTGTCAAAACCAAAGCCCGACATTACTTCCAAGCCAAATTCCGAACCATCAAAGGTTTGGAAAATAAAAGAGTCTACTGAGGACTCAAATGTCATCAATAATAACTCATCAGATACAAAATCTAATTTTTTTAAAAATAAAGTTTTATCTGATGTGCTTATTGTTGATGACTATGGTCGACCGAAGTCTGTAAAGGCTTGGGTCACCGTTTCTCACTAATCTCCTCATCTTTATGTGTTGCAGCAGTCTGAACGTGTGAAAGATAGCGAATGGTTTATGGACAGTGGCTGCTCGCGACACATGACGGGTGATGTGTCTCTCCTAGTGGATATTAAACCATACGCAGGAGGACATGTTGCTTTTGCTGGAGATACAGGGGGAACGATTTCGGGTAGAGGGACGCTAACTAATGGAAAGGTTAGCTTTGAAAATGTGAATTATGTGGCTGAGCTGCATCACAACTTGCTGAGTGTTTCACAAGTGTGTGATAAGGATTACACCACTGCATTCACTAAGACTGAGTGTGTCATCTTGAAGCCGGGGTATGTCATTCCAGAGGAATGGGTGTTAATGCGAGCACCTAGAAGAAATGACACATATGTGATGAATATGAGAACAGCGGAGACTACAAGTGAATTTACTTGTCTACTCTCCAAGGCTTCAGAAAAGGAATCACTCCTTTGGCACAGACGGATGGGACATATTCATTTCCGTAAAATGAATTTTCTGATTAATAATGACTTAGTGAGAGGAGTTCCAAAACAGTCCCTTGCTTTGAAGGATGACTGCATTTCGTGCCACAAGGGCAAACTCCACAAGAAGTCCCATAAGTCTAAGGTAGTGAATTCCATTGATGCTCCGTTGGAACTACTTCATATGGACCTTTTTGGTCCGATTTCTACGAAGAGCATTGGTGGTCGCTCTTACTGTTTGGTAGTGACGGATGACTACTCACGGTTTTTGTGGGTATACTTTCTCACAACGAAGGATGAAACTGCGGGAATTTTGGTCTACTTGTTGGATAAGTTGGCAAATTTGTGCAACTTAAAGGTGAAGAGACTACGAAGCGACAATGGAACCGAATTCAAGAACTCAACTCTCGAATTATTCTGTGCTTCTAGGTGTATTGATCATCAATTCAGTGCTCCGAGAACTCCTCAACAGAATGGAGTTGCAGAACGGAAGAATAGGACCATCATTGAAACTGCTCGCACTATGCTAGCAGATTCCAAGTTGCCTATTATCTTCTGGGCCGAGGCAGTTAATACTGCCTGTTACGTTTTGAATCGGGTGCTCTCGGTTAAGAAGAAGAACAAAACGTGTTATGAGCTATTTAATAACCGCAAGCCGAATTTGCAGTTTCTGGAGCCATTTGGGTGTCCTTGTTTGATAATGATTACCAAAGAACGTGTCTCTAAGTTTGGTGATAAAGCCGTTGAAGGGATTTTTCTTAGATATTCGGTCAACTCTCCAAACAAACGAGTATACAACAAATCAACAAACGAGATAGAGGAACACTTTGAGGTCAAATGCTTAAGGTATACGGAACCACCTCAAGGAACGGGTCCAGATTGGTTCTTCAATTATGGGAAACTCTTCAGTTCTTTCAATGTTCCGGAGGACGACTACACAGAAGAGTTAATTACAATGCTTCATGGACTCGATGTTTTTCAACAAACATCCGATTCTCTTCCTACTACATCCAATCCAATTCCCGATACGACATCCACTCCCACACCTACTCCAACACAACAAATGCCCACACCTACTCCAACACAACAAATGCCTGCACCTACATCCACTACTTCTACTGCATCTGTACCTACGCCCACACCACCAACTACTGCCATCCCTTCTTCTTCAAACACTGTCAATGCTGTCGCACCCCCAAATTCGGGTTGCGGAAGCGAATCGGGTTGAGGCGCGACTAATCAATATACACAACACAAAAGATATAATGAACGACCACTACATGCATCGTTTTACATTGATATTGATAAAACAAAAGTTTACATCAAAATATTGTTTACATTAGCCCGGTTTGAAATTGAGAGATTTAAGTACATAATTAACCTATACAAAATATAATAATGCAGTTAAATCTCTGATTGGTTGCATGCTGACTCGAGCTAATAGTTCTTGATTGAGCTGTCCAACCTACTGCTGGTCACCTGTGATACATGCTAAAATGGGTCAGTGAAACGCTGGTGAGCTCACAGGTTTGTATGTCAACGCATATTTGTATGAACCGCAAGATTTTATAATATAATTGAATGTAAAATGCAATTAAGCAAAATAAAAGTTATACAGCCATGAGCACATAGTCTGAGCTTAACTTGAGTGTCTGGTCCAATTAAGGAAATCTAACTGAGTTGCCTCCTACGAGTGCCTAATCTACACTCGTCTTCCCAAATGCTAATACGTCCGTTTGACTAGTTAGTGCGTGCTAACCCGGACGAGGATTGTCAATCCTATATGATATCATATACTAACATTCACACTATTACGTATTACCAGACTATGCTATGGAGGGCTTTAAATTGATTAGTTGAAGTAACTCATGTAGTATTTGATTTTGATTTGTACTTGCGTTCAACTTGTAAAACAAAACGAGCAATAATATCACACCCCTGATTGAAAAACAGTAAAATAGGGGTCATGAGACTCACCTGAGCCTTGAGCGATTAAATTAATAAACTTGAATTGATTAGCGGTGGATTGATGTCCGAAGACTTGTAACCTGAGGGTGTCCAAGACACACAATGGTTAATACATGAGTAGGCATCTCGAAAGACTGCCTTGTAGTTGTTCGTCCAACTTAGAATGTCCAAATTACCGCGATTTGGTTGTTTGTTTAAGTCTTTGAAAATGTGTACGGCCCGTTGGTGCTTGTTTGTAACAATAATCCCACATTATTATTTTGATGGTTTTGAAGTGTTATACCTAAAACTAAGTTCCAATGTGTTTTAGAAGTTGTGTCGCATTCGTGTTTGATGTTATACAAGTTTAACACTTTGTGTGAAAGTTTAGATGTAACACTGTTACTCGTGACCCTAGGGTAAGGGCGAAGACCGTTAATGACGGGGGTCCGGGGGCAGCGCCCCTGGTAGCGGGGTCCAAGGGGCAGAGCCCCTGGCTGGGATCGAGCTGCCAGGTCAGCTTGGAAAATTTTTATTTCTACTAAGTTGCTTTGGTGAAAAAGGCATCTGGACTCGAATTTGGGTGAAATCGAGTGGTAAAATTTTAGGTCTTGACACTTAATAAAATCTGTGATTTCTTGGATCTGTTTCATGCGACACTGGGCTAGTGTCGCTACCTACGACACTAGTTAGTGCGACACTAGGGTCTGTGTCGCTATATGCGATACTAGCTTGATTCTTGCGACACTAAGGCTTGTGTCGCTATTCCTGCGACATTACAATTTTAGGCGACACTAGGTATAGTGTCGCTATATGCGACATTGTGGATTCATGCGACATTAGGCGTAGTGTCGCTATATGCGACATTACCGATTCATGCGACATTAGATGTAGTGTCGCTATCCTGCGACATTAGGGTTTATGCGACACTAAGCATAGTGTCGCTATATGCGACACTAATCAATTTCTGCGACATTAAGCCTAGTGTCGCAGGTGGCCTGGAGCCTCTGCGACACTGCGGACTGTTGGCCGGAAAATGGCCCAAAAAGGTGTTTTCCGGCCTCCGTTTGACCTGAGACTTTTACCCAACCCATATTTGGACATTTTAAGCTTAAAGAAACCATAAACATGTAAAAATAAGTGAAATCGATGAATTTCGAGAGTTCGCTGGAAACTTACGAAGTGTCGAATGGAAATTCCGAAAAGATAGAGTTGTAGATCGTTGCGTGGTGGTCGTTTTTCTCCAAAAGCTCCAAGTGATTTGAGGTGGTTTTGTGGTGTTATCTAGTGATTTAAGGTGGATGGTGGTGGTTTGGTTTTTAGAGAGAAAAGAAGAGAGGAGAGAGAGAGATAAGTGGGAAATGAGGGTAAAAGGGGGGCAAGATGGCTGATTTTAGGGGGGGTTGGGGAGGGAATCTCCCAAAACTTTTAATCTCCGCATTTGCGCTCCGTGCGGTGTTCGTTTTCCCGATCGTTTGGACGTTAAATGTTTATTTTATACGTTTAAATATACGTTTTAAAGTACGGATAATTACCCAATATTTTTGTTGAAGTATTTTACCAAATACTTAATGGTTGCGTTATAAAATATAACTTTAACTTGTTTCGATTTGTTTGCGCGTTTAATAATCTAATCGTGTAGTCCTTGTTTGTACGATACGAATTTGAATTGAAATATTATCTAAATAATATTTTGGATATAATTGCGTTATTAAATAATATTATATTATTTAATAAAATTGTTCACCAACGTCCATATTAATTGAATCGAATTGCATTCGATTTGAAACTTGTACGATTTAATCAAATTGCATACTTGTATATATTAAACAATATATAAATTGATACATTAATTAGCCTAACACAGAACTAATTACATGTATTACACTTGATTAGGCACTAATTACTAGTCCTAATTTGACGGGTGTCACATTCTCCCCCTGTTAGAAGAATTTCATCCCGAAATTTAGTTCGTAGTCGTGTTTGAAGTAGCTTCAGTGAATAACTGAGGGTACTTGAGTCGCATTTGGTCTTCCCGTTCCCAGGTGAATTCTGGTCCACGCCGCGAATTCCACCTGACCTTGACAATGGAAATACGACTTTGTTTGAGTTGTTTGACCTCACGGTCCATTATTTCGGCGGGTTCTTCAACAAAATGGAGCTTGTCGTCAACCCGGATTTCATCGAGTGGAATGATAAGTGTCTCGTCAGACAGACACTTTTTCAAATTTGAAATGTGGAAAGTGGGATGCACGCTGCTGAGCTCGGATGGCAGCTGCAATCGATATGCCACTGGACCTATCCTCTCGAGGATCTCGAATGGTCCAATGTATCTGGGATTTAACTTCCCGCGTTTACCGAATCGGATAACACCTTTCCAAGGTGAAACTTTGAGTAGCACTCGATCCCCAACCTGGAACTCGAGTGGTTTGCGTCTTACGTCAGCATAACTTTTCTGACGATCACGTGCGGCTTTGAGTTTGTTTTGGATCTCGAAGATTTTCTCGGTTGTTTCGTGAATGAGTTCGGGACCAGTGAGTTGACTATCTCCCACTTCGGTCCAACAAATCGGTGAGCGGCACTTACGACCGTAGAGTGCCTCAAAGGGTGCAGCCTTTATGCTGGTGTGATAACTGTTGTTATATGAAAACTCGCACAACGGTAGGTGTTTTTCCCAGTTTACACCGAAGTCAACTACGCAAGCTCGTAGCATGTCTTCTAGTGTTTGAATCATTCGTTCACTTTGGCCATCGGTTTGAGGATGGTATGCGGTACTCATATCAAGACGGGTACCCAATGATTTTTGGAGTGATTGCCAAAAGTGAGAGGTGAAACGACTATCCCTATCGGAGATAATCGAGATTGGAACACCGTGTAGATTTGTGTGAGGCGTTCCATTTTGTCGGTTTCCTTGATTGCCAGAAAATGAGCAGATTTTGTGAGACGATCGACGATCACCCAAATGGTATCGCAACCGCTCGATGACTTTGGTAGTTTGGTTATGAAATCCATGGCAATTTGTTCCCATTTCCATTCAGGAATGCTGGGTTGTTGGAGTAAACCAGAAGGTTTTTGGTATTCAGCTTTGACTTTCGAGCAAGTAAGACACTTGCTGACGTATATAGCGATTTCAGCTTTCATATTCGGCCACCAATAAAATTCCTTGATGCCGTGATACATTTTGTCGGATCCAGGATGGATAGAATATTTGGACTTGTGAGCTTCATCCATCACTAAGTCTCGCAGGTTCCCAAAACTAGGCAACCAAATTCGGTTAGAGAAGTACCTAACTCCATTAGGTTTGATTTCAAATTGTTTATCCATGCCTCGCAAGGCTTCGTTTTTGATGTTATCGGGTTTCAGAGCTTCGAGTTGAGCAGTGAGAATATGAATGTTTAGATCATTGTGAATAGTCATGCTGAGGGCTCGGACTCGAAGTGGTTTCGTTCGTTCTTTTCGACTGAGGGCATCGGCAACAACATTTGCTTTGCCCGGATGGTATTTGATCTCACAATCGTAGTCGGTAAGCAATTCGACCCACCGGCGTTGTCTCATGTTGAGATCCTTCTGATCGAATATGTGTTGGAGACTTTTGTGGTCGGTAAAGATTGTGCACTTAGTGCCGTAGAGGTAGTGTCTCCATATTTTGAGGGCAAAGACGACAGCTCCTAGCTCGAGATCGTGGGTGGTGTAGTTCTTTTCATGAATTTTGAGCTGTCTCGAAGCATAAGCAATAACTTTGTCCCGTTGCATCAACACGCAACCGAGACCTTGGTGAGAAGCATCACAGTATACCACGAAGTCATCGGTGCCTTCGGGTAGGGATAGAATCGGAGCACTGCAAAGCTTTTGTTTTAGAAGTTGAAATGCTGACTCTTGTTTATTAGTCCAATCGAACTTTTTGTCTTTCTGAGTCAGGGTTGTGAGTGGTTGAGCTATTTTCGAGAAATTTTCAATGAATCGCCGATAGTATCCGGCAAGACCCAAGAATTGACGTACTTCGGTTGGAGATGTTGGTGCTTGCCAGCACTTGATGGCCTCGATTTTCGATGGATCGACAAGGATTCCTTGACTATTAACAACATGTCTAAGGAATTGAACGGATTGTATCCAGAACTCACACTTGGAGAATTTGGCGTAAAGCTCTTCGTGTTTAAGTAGCTCTAGAATGGTTTTGAGGTGTTGCGCGTGTTCTTGTTCGTTTCGTGAGTATATGAGAATGTCGTCAATGAAGACAATGACAAACTTGTCGAGATATGGATTGCACACCCGATTCATAAGATCCATGAATACAGCTGGTGCGTTTGTTAAACCGAAGGGCATCACCTGAAATTCATAATGCCCGTAACGAGTTCGGAAGGCAGTTTTCGGGATATCGGTGTCGCGAACTCGAAGTTGATGATAACCTAACCGAAGATCGATCTTTGAATAAATACTTGACCCTTGTAGTTGGTCAAATAGGTCATCGATGCGAGGGAGCGGATATCGGTTCTTGATGGTCAATTTGTTTAACTATCGGTAGTCGATGCACATTCGGAAAGAACCGTCTTTCTTCTTCACGAATAAGACCGGAGCTCCCCAAGGTGAAGAACTCGGTCGAATGAATCCTCTTTCCAGGAGTTCCTATAATTGGGTGGACAGCTCCTGAAGTTCGGATGGGGCTAATCGATATGGTGCTCGGGCCACAGGTGCGGCACCCGGCACAAGTTCGATTGAGAACTCAACCTGTCTTGATGGTGGTAGACCACGTAGTTCTTCGGGAAAGACTTCTGGAAAGTCTCGAACGATGGGCACATCCTCAAGTCGCTTCTCCTCCGACTTTTTCTCCATGATGTGTGCGAGGATTGCCGGATAACCTTTTCTCAGGAATTTCTGAGTTTTCAAGCAAGATATGATGTTTAGTCTCGTCCCACCTGTCTCCCCCTGTATGACCAAGGTTCTACCGACGGCGAGAGGAATACGAACGAGTTTATCATAACAAATGATTTCAGCGCGATGTTTGGATAACCAGTCCATACCAATGATGACGTCGAAACTTCCAATTTCAACAGGCATAAGATCGATTGAAAAGATTTCGTTGGATAGGTTTAAAGTGCAATTAGGTATCACACTATTAGTTTCTATGAGTTTACCATTTGCAAGTTCTACGGTGTACTTAACATCTAGGGCAATAGGTGCAATATCAAGTAGAGGGTAGAACTCATCGGAAATAAAACTTCTATCGGCACCAGTATCAAACAGAATAGAAGCAGATAAGTTGTTGAGGAGGAACATACCCGTGACCACATTCGGGTCCTGACGGGCATCCCCAGAGTTGAGTACAAACGCTCTTCCCCTTGCGTTGTTGTTGTTGTTGTTGTTGTTGTTGTTGCCCTTGTTCTTGTTTTTAGGACATTCGTTCTTGAAGTGTCCTGTTTCTCCACACCCAAAGCAGGATTTGGGTTGGTTGGAATTGTTGCGAGAGGTGTTGTTGTTGGATTTGGGGGCTCGGCAATCTCGGGTCAAGTGCCCATACCTCCTGCAGTTGTTGCAGGGAGTACTGCATGGACCGTCGTGGTGGTAGTTGCACTTGGAACAATATGGCCTGTCCCCAGTGTAAGCACGTTTGGGTTCAGAGTTGGTGTTGTAAACTTGGATGGTGTTGGCTTTCTTGTTCTGGTTGTTGTGGTGTTCAGAAGGTTTGCGTTTGTTGTTGTTGGAGGAGGATGTATTGGATTTCTCACAGCTGACAACCATTGCCATGAGTTCATGTGCTAGCCGGATAGCACTTTCAGTAGTGGTTGGCTTGGATGAAGCGACGTTCCCCTGGATATTTTCCGGGAGGCCGCGGATGTATCTTTTGATGCTCTTCTCCTCCGGATCAACCAAACCCGGGCATAACAGCGCAAATTACTGGAATTTGGTGGTATATCCAGCAATGTCAGTTCCCTGCATGGTCAGGTGCCAGAACTCTTCCTCCAACCGATGCAGTTCTTCTTCGGGGCAGTATTTTTCCCTTAGCTTCTTCTTCAATTCAGCCAGGGGAGTTGGTTTGCTATTTCGATGCCTACAGAGTTGGCGTGGGTGTTCCACCATGTAAGTGCACCTTCCTGAAAGGTGTAGGCAGAGAACTTGACCTTGTTTTCCTCAGCACAGTTGCAGAGGTTGAAGACGGATTCCATACGTTCAATCCATCGGATCAGACCAATGGCACCTTCCGTGCCTTTGAAGTAAAATGGTTTACAGCTGAGAAAATCCTTGTAGGAACAAGGCTTGATGACGGGGGTAATGACTGGGGTTTCGTCATTACTTTGGGAGTTTCGAGGTGAATCCCGAGTAGCCAAAGCATCAGCCACTGCTCGAGATACGATAGCAGCAAGTTCGGCATCACTGTAACTTTTCTTCTTCGGTGGCATGATTCTTCAAGAAAGAAACAAGAGGTGCATGAGAAGTTGTACCGGAACGATAATTCAATAGATGTATATATATTTAAGCGGTAATATACAACATAACACAGTGAAAATTAACAATGTAAAATAGTCGAGAGAAATTGCTGATTGATATTACGATGTTAAATGATTACAGACAATTCCAAATCACGAGTTTCAAAAGCTACAGACTTAGAAGTTTTACAAAAGTTCCGGGAATTGTTACATCCGGTCGAATTACATAGGTCCTATGAAAGCATAATAGTGTACAGGTTTAGCCTAAGCTAATCCTGACGTAGATTGAGTTGTGGAAGTAGTGTGGTGAGATGGTCCACAGATTGAGTTGTGGAAGTAGTGTGGTGAGATGGTTTCCCTTAGACGTGTCTCGCACTGGTTCAGCCTTGATTGTAGGACAGAAATTTCATTTCGGTTGCCAATCACTTGGTTGTGGACAACCTCCATAGTTTCTATGGTTTCACCCAGACGGTTGTCAAGGGTATCCATGTGGTTGATTGTATTTTCGTGGTCTTCGGAGACTTGATTGATACGTTCGAGTGATGTGAGTCTCCAGTTTTCGTTGGTTTCTTGGAGTTCGATATCCATAGTATCAAGTCGTTGCTCATGTCGGTGTAGCCTAGTGGCTAAATCTGACAAAGTGAAGTGAGTGGGGTATGGGTCAGCTCGAGGTAACCTGGTGTTCCTCCTAGCCACCCTTGGGTTTCTTGATCCATACGGATGAGAGCGTGACGAATTGGGTGGTGTGTTTGCCATTCTGAGACAAAGCGTTAGAAAGAATGAGGCCTATATTGATATAATACATATATAATATAGCCTAAGATATTGAGCGTGAGAGAGGCCTATCTATGTGTATATATATATATATATATATATATCACATAATAGCCTAAAGTGTCTATCACAGACATGTTTGAGTCCCGGTTTCTCTCGTGGTCAGAGTCAACTAATATATCCTGTTCAGTCATGACTCTTTTCAGATCTCACATCATATTCTTTTAATTGTACATAGTTGATCAGGCTATGTTAAATTAAACCAATATCATGTAGTCACTGAACCTAATCATACTTAATAAGGAATACTGCCTAACGGTCATAGTCTAGGCCCACTAAATGCAACCTAGTTCACTATAACCTTAGGCTCTGATACCAATCTGTCGCACCCCAAATTCGGGTTGCGGAAGCGAATCGGGTCGGGGCGCGACTAATCAATATACACAGCACAAAAGATATAATGAACGACCACTACATGCGTCGTTTTACATTGATATTGATAAAACATAAGTTTACATCAAAATATTGTTTACATTAGCCCGGTTTGAAATTGAGAGATTTAAGTACATAATTAACCTATACAAAATATAATAATGCAGTTAAATCTCTGATTGGTTGCATGCTAACTCGAGCTAATAGTTCTTGATTGAGATGTCCAACCTACTGCTGGTCACCTGTGATACATGCTAAAATGGGTCAGCGAAACGCTGGTGAGCTCACAGGTTTGTATGTCAACGCATATTTGTATGAACCGCAAGATTTTATAATATAATTGAATGTAAAATGCAATTAAGCAAAATAAAAGTTATACAGCCATGAGCACATAGTCTGAGCTTAACTTGAGTGTCTGGTCCAATTAAGGAAATCTAACTGAGTTGCCTCCTACGAGTGCCTAATCTACACTCGTCTTCCCAAATGCTAATACGTCCGTTTGACCAGTTAGTGCGTGCTAAACCGGACGAGGATTGTTAATCCTATATGATATCATATACTAACATTCACGCTACTACGTATTACCAGACTTTGCTATGGAGGGCTTTAAATTGATTAGTTGAAGTAACTCATGTAGTATTTGATTTTGATTTGTACTTGCGTTCAACTTGTAAAACAAAACGAGCAATAATATCACACCCCTGATTGAAAAACAGTAAAATAGGGGCCATGAGACTCACCTGAGCCTTGAGCGATTAAATTAATAAACTTGAATTGATTAGCGGTGGATTGATGTCCGAAGACTTGTAACCTGAGGGTGTCCAAGACACACAATGGTTAATACATGAGTAGGCATCTCGAAAGACTGCCTTGTAGTTGTTCGTCCAACTTAGAATGTCTAAATTACCGCGATTTGGTTGTTTGTTTAAGTCTTTGAAAATGTGTACGGCCCGTTGGTGCTTGTTTGTAACAATAATCCCACATTATTATTTTGATGGTTTTGAAGTGTTATACCTAAAACTAAGTTCCAATGTGTTTTAGAAGTTGTGTCGCATTCGTGTTTGATGTTATACAAGTTTAACACTTTGTGTGAAAGTTTAGATGTAACACTGTTACTCGTGACCCTAGGGTAAGGGCGAAGCCCGTTAATGACGGGGGTCCGGGGGCAGCGCCCCTGGTAGCGGGGTCCAAGGGGCAGAGCCCCTGGCTGGGATCGAGCTGCCAGGTCAGCTTGGAAAATTTTTATTTCTACTAAATTGCTTTGGTGAAAAACGCATCTGGACTCGAATTTGGGTGAAATCGAGTGGTAAAATTTTAGGTCTTGACACTTAATAAAATCTGTAATTTCTTGGATCTGTTTCATGCGACACTGGGCTAGTGTCGCTACCTGCGACACTAGTTAGTGCGACACTAGGGTCTGTGTCGCTATATGCGACACTAGCTTGATTCTTGCGACACTAAGGCTTGTGTCGCTATTCCTGCGACATTACGATTTTAGGCGACACTAGGTATAGTGTCGCTATATGCGACATTGTGGATTCATGCGACATTAGGCGTAGTGTCGCTATATGCGACATTACCGATTCATGCGACATTAGATGTAGTGTCGCTATCCTGCGACATTAGGGTTTATGCGACACTAAGAATAGTGTCGTTATATGCAACACTAATCAATTTCTGCGACATTAAGCCTAGTGTCGCAGGTGGCCTGGAGCCTCTGCGACACTGCGGACTGTTGGCCGGAAAATGGCCCAAAAAGGTGTTTTCCGGCCTCCGTTTGACCTGAGACTTTTATCAAACCCATATTTGGACATTTTAAGCTTAAAGAAACCATAAACACGTAAAAATAAGTGAAATCGATGAATTTCGAGAGTTCGCCGGAAACTTACGAAGTGTCGAATGGAAATTCCGAAAAGATAGAGTTGTAGATCGTTGCGTGGTGGTCGTTTTTCTCCAAAAGCTCCAAGTGATTTGAGGTGGTTTTGTGGTGTTATCTAGTGATTTAAGGTGGATGGTGGTGGTTTGGTTTTTAGAGAGAAAAGAAGAGAGGAGAGAGAGAGATAAGTGGGAAATGAGGGTAAAAGGGGGGAAAGATGGCTGATTTTAGGGGGGGTTGGGGAGGGAATCTCCCAAAACTTTTAACCTCTGCATTTGCGCTCCGTGCGGTGTTCGTTTTCCCGATCGTTTAGACGTTAAATGTTTATTTTATACGTTTAAATATACGTTTTAAAGTACGGATAATTACCCAATATTTTTGTTGAAGTATTTTACCAAATACTTAATGGTTGCGTTATAAAATATAACTTTAACTTGTTTCGATTTGTTTGCGCGTTTAATAATCTAATGTGTAGTCCTTGTTTGTACGATACGAATTTGAATTGAAATATTATCTAAATAATATTTTGGATATAATTGCGTTATTAAATAATATTATATTATTTAATAAAATTGTTCACCAACGTCCATATTGATTGAATCGAATTGCATTCGATTTGAAACTTGTACGATTTAATCAAATCGCATACTTCTATATATTAAACAATATATATATTGATACATTAATTAGCCTAACACAGAACTAATTACATGTATTACACTTGATTAGGCACTAATTACTAGTCCTAATTTGACGGGTGTCACAAATGCCGAGGATCTTCCAGATGATCCAGATATGTCTCTCTTAGAGGATGAAGAAGACATAGATTATTCTCGTTTCTTCACTAGTGAAGAGAACGAAGATGCTTCTGCCACTGAAGGTGATTTGAACAACTTGGAATTAAATCTTGTGCCAGATGCTATTCCAGTCACCTTGATACATAGGAATCACCCAGTTGAAAACATAAATTGGTGATCCTCATTCTACTGTTCAAACGAGAAATCAGGCAAAGCAATCTTCTGAAGATAAGCATACTTCAGCTGATCAGGTTTTGGGATTTATGGCAACCGTCAATTCATGCCATCTTTCCCAAACCGAACCGAAGAAAGTCTCGGAGGCCTTACAAGATCCATCCTGGGTCGAGGCCATGCAAGATGAACTGCAGTAATTTCACAAGCTGCAAGTGTGGACCCTAGTACCATTACCCAAGGGTGCTGATCCAAAAGGCACTAGATGGGTATATCGAGTAAAGAAGGATGATCGAGGGGTCGTTACAAGGAACAAAGCTCGACTAGTTGTTCAAGGGTATACTCAAGTTGAAGGACTAGACTATGATGAGGTTTTTACCCCTGTCGCCAGATTGGAGTCCGTTCGTATCTTTTTGGCCTTTGCATCATTTAAAGGGATTCGTGTCAAGCAACTTGACGTCAAAAGTGCATTCCTTTATGGTCAAATTGATACGGAAGTATATGTTCAACAGCCTCCGGGTTTTGAAGATTCGGTGAATCCAAATTATGTCTACAAACTAAATAAGGCATTGTATGGACTTCATCAATCTCCTCGCCTATGGTATGAGAGGCTTGCTACTCATCTGGTGGACAATGGTTTTACTCGGGGCAACATCGACAGTACTCTCTTCACAAAAGGGAAAAGGGATGATTTGCTACTAGTTCAGGTGTACGTCGATGATATTATTTTTGGGTCGTTGAATGAGGCTCTCTGTAAAGAATTTGAAGAGGTCATGAAGTCAGCTTTCGAGATGAGTGCAATGGGAGATCTCACTTTCTTCCTAGGTGTGCAAGTTGAGCAGTCATCCAAAGGAATGTATATTCATCAGTCAAAATATATCAATGACATGTGTGAAAACGTAATATCATTTAAGCTCTAGACTTTTTAGGTCTAATCTAGGATCAATGAAACAAAGATAATAATATGTAGCGGAATAACAATAAGAACAATGTTATCACAAACCAAATCCCTAATCTTATTATTAATCAATAATAAAGACGGATACACTTTTGCATCAGGGTTACAAATAACCTTAGGGATAACAAATTACAAACACAAAACCCTAATTCTATATGATCAGTATAGAACATGTTATCTACCTATAACAAGGATTAAAGATATCAAAGATATCTTAACCTTAGGGTGAATTCTCTAGACGTCTACATATTTCTGTGCACCCCATTTCTATATGCCTATATCTCTTTTTATACTAGAGATATTAGGGTTTACAAGAAGACCTAATTGTAGTATGAAACTAATTAAAATAATAACATTTATCTTTAGTCCCTCATCTTTAATTATTTTGTATCATCAAATCAATAATTCCCAACAACATGTTGACACGATATGATATGCTCACTTGTAAGCCTTATGGAACTCCTATTGAACTCAACCATAATCTTGGACCTGCTGATGATGATGAGGACTGCAAAGAAAAAGATTATCGTTCGATGATAGGTTCTCTAATGTACCTCACTGCCTCAAGGCCTGATATCGTCTTTGCTGTTTCACTTTGTTCAATATATCAGGCACGACCAAAGGTTTCTCATATGAAGGCGGTGAAGCGGATTTTTGGCTATCTCAAATATAGACCCACTCTCGGTCTATGGTACTCCAATGAGAAGAATTTTACGCTCTCTGCCTATTCAGATTCAGATTACGGTGGCTGCAACATCAATAAGAAGTCAACAACAGGAGGATGTCAGTTCCTTGGATCCCGATTGGTGTCGTGGCAATGCAAAAAGCAGACTACGGTTTCTACTTCAACAGCGAAGGCCGAGTACATTGCTGCTGCAAGCTGCTGTTCTCAAGTTCTTTGGATTCAGCACCAACTGCGCGACTACGGGTTACTCTTAACTATTACTCCTATACATATTGATAATACTGCTGCCATATCAATCACACGCAATCCCGTACAACACTCTAAAACCAAACACATAGAAATTAGGTTTCACTTTATACGGGATTGCTATGAGAAACACCTTATCGACCTTGTCCATATAGATACCCTAAAACAAAATGCTGATTTATTCACTAAGGCTTTTTCTAGAGCCCGATTAGATGAATTAGTCAACATGATCGGTCTAAGGTTCTTTAACACAAAAAAGTAATTTGTGACTTGGACTGTTTTTAAAGTATTGTTTTATTAAAAAAAAAAAATACACACGCAACAGCCACTCTTTATACTTTCTAGTATTATAGAAATGCACGGTTGCTACATTTTAAATTAGACGTTGAAGTTGTGTCTGTAAACAACTTGGGATATGATAGTACATCGGGTGACATGCATAAAAATGGAAATTTAAGTTTTATCTTGGATGTGTCAGTAGATTTATCTGACATATTGAAAACAGTTTTTATAAACATTGTCTTCATCATACGATATATTAGTAGGCATGTTATGCAAAACTTTTTGAGAACTATTAAGAAGCTTAATCGTTAACTGTCTATTTCAAGTGGTTCAACAACATTAGATGTATGACAAAAGTCTTAAATTCTTACTTATGCAAAACATGCTTTCGTGAAAGAAGTTTATTTGATATCATTTGGGGGTATATATTGACAGTTTCCTCTGTTATACGTAAGTATAGACCTGGCTTCTGTTAATATATACTTTAAAATTAAGCAAACGCAAGTCAAAGTACTTGAAAAGTCTTTACAATTAAGATACCTTACAAGGTCGCCAAAATGGTTTGACCAAGTCTGGTTTTGCTTAAACCTGAATCAAGCTATGTCGCTCTGTTGTACGTAAGTACAGACCTGTCACCGTTGACTTGATTCTTAAAATTGATTTTCTTATATTCTATCTGTAAATGGAAACATGGTCTATGTCTTAAGTTAAGATGTATATCTATGTTGGGAACTACAGCGAAATGTACATACCAATAATAATAAAAATATCTCCTAGATATGAGTGTAACATGTTTAAGTGAAAAATAAACTGATAATCTTCTTGAAATAATTTTTATAAAAAATGTGTTTTTAACATGTCAAGTAAATTTAAAGTGGACAAATATACTGATGATCGAAATAACACTTACTGTTCCTAATAAATGCATGTTACTCCGATATGATCCCTAACCAGATTAATTCAACTCCGTCACCAAAAATGTGTTCATTATATATTTGTAAATTAGCATTAAATTTGTGTTCATATATTTCTGTTTTTGTTAGTTAGTTTTATTACTCCAAGTTACAAGTTAGTTTTTCAAATCGCGCGTCAAAAATTTGAACTTCAAATCGAATTCAAAATTTCTGCCATGCGACGTCATTATCGACGTCGCTTGCGACGTCGCTCACTACGTCGCACGCTACGTCACATTTAGGGTTAGACTATATGTAGTCCAACCCGCGACGTCCTTAGTACACTATTCAAATTACTTTGCGATGTAGCCTGCGACCTCACATTGGCGATTGCGACGTCGTGCTTGTAGATTCGATTCTGATCTTCGACCGTTTTTCCCAGCCATTCGTTCACGATTTTCTGTTCTCCTCTCTTTACTCGACCATTAGGTACCATTTTTCTCTCTTTTAACCGTATAAGTTGCGTGTATTGATTGATTATATATTAAGGTTTTTGGGGATCTCGGTTTTGGGTACTATTTGATGCGAAATTGATAGGATTACTAGGTTTCATTGATAAACTTGCTATGCCGCACCTATTGGTATAGATAGAATTGGCAAAACCCATGTTTTCGCAGTTAGGGTTTTCTGGGTTGGGATGATGTTCATCTTTGCGACGTCGGCTGCGACGTAGCAGCCGATGTCACATTTCTTGGGTGATTTCGCATTTAAATGCGATGTCCTCATGCTACGTCGCATAGAACTGTGACGTCCTTATGCTACGTCGCAGTTATTGCGACGTCCTGTGTTATGTCGCAAATTAGTGCGACCTCACAAGCGACGACGTGTTCTACGTCGCAATTTTCCCTAAAGTGATTAAATTCACAATTAATTGCAAAATGCGACGTCCCCTTTAACGTCGCTCATTTGGTATGCGACATTAGGCTCTACGTCGCTATGAATTTTGAGTTGATTTTTGCGACGTCTTTACAATTTTGCACTTTCATGTGCGACATCATACGTAACATCGCAGAAACCAGAAGGTTTTCAACAAGTTAATTACATGTGTTTGTTGTTTATTCTAACGTGTTTCGAGTCTATATTCTGCTCTGTTTACAGATATGGCGTTAGTATATGAGCCTCGTCACAACACGGTGGCGTTTTTGGATGATACGCATAAGAACGCGGCTCCTTTTCGAGAGATGATCGCTTTTCTCAGGCGTTCACGGATCTATCATGCTATCACTGATTCTACCATAGTTTACAAGAATTTGGTGGGTCAGTTCTGGAGAAATGTCACGGTCGCCACTCAGGATGACATTCCGCGATTGGTTTCCATGGTTTTGGTATCCAGATCGTCATGACTGAGCAGGGTATTCGAGATCTGCTTCAACTCAACGATCGACCTGATATGCCAGTTCTCTTTGATAATTCCTTTATCACTGGCGGGATGCACAGGATAGGGTATCCGGGGGTTCCGACTGATCAGTATCGCAAGTCGAATCTTACGCGAGTTTGGAGATACCTGATGCATATATTTATAGTGTGTTTGGGAAACAGGAAGGCAGGAACCGATGGTATCAGCCATCGTCTGGCCTCGGCTATGCTTGCTTTGGTATACAACAAGCCCTACAATTATTCTGGGCTCATCTTCAAGGCCATGGTGGATAATGCCAATGCTGGAGCTAACAAATGGGGCTTGTATCCACGATTTGTGCAACTTTTCATCAATCATCATCATCCGGAACTTCAACAACAAGGCGATATGGATAATGTCCTAAAGATTGCGTCGATGATGAGTAGAATCTTTGCTGTATGTTCTGCTCAGGAACGGGGGGTTCAGGCACCACCAGATACTCCTTTATTTGGTGCGATTACCGATGAACATTACGTGCCACCTCCAGATCCTCAATATATGGATGTTCAAGCACCCCAACAACCGCAGCAACCATTCGTTGATATTCCGGTTCAGGCTGCGGGGGAGGACATTAAGGATGACTTGGCTCAGATAGAACAATTTGGGATTGTTCAGCAACAGGACTCACCGCACAGAGTCACCGACGAATCTTCTTCCTCTGATTCGGATTCGGATTCTGTACGACCGCAGGATGGCGGTGAGACACCCACGGATTCTGATGGTGAAGTGCCCCACCCATCGCAGATGGAACGGATTAGGGTACACGATTCGCGTCGATATTTGAGAATTCAACAACGTATTCGTGAGGGCAAACGTTATATGGGTAAACATCCACGTGCTGACGATGATACTGAATTTCAACCTTCTTCTCGTCGTGCACGTCGTATTTCTACTGCTACGACTCCTCAACCATCACAAGAAATGGTTGTTGAGCCCACTCCCGCATTCCTGCAACAGATGATGGAAAATATGCAGAAGATGCAGCAGCAGATGCAAGAACAAGCTGAACGGAATGCTTCCCAGTCAGCAATCATTGAAGTCCAGTCCAAGCTGATCGCAGAATTGCAGACTAGGGTTTCTGTTTTGGAGGCTAGGTCTATTGCCTCGGGGGAGTCTGGGTCTGGGGTACCCAATGTTGAGTCAATAGGACCAGAGTCTGTAACTCCTACCCCTGTAATTGAAAATATTATTAATGAAAATGTTCAACGTTTGGATTATTTCAGTGTTGATGATATTCCAGGTCAGCCAAGACCATTAGCGGTAGATTACTCTTTTGCTGATTTGACATATATTCAGAGAATGGTCAATGATACTGGTTCGGAGACTGAACAAGGATATGTATTTGACATGGATGATGATGTATCGGTTGATGATGAACATTTGGGATCAGATGAATATTATGATGATGCACCTGTTATTGAGACTGACTCATCTGATGATGAAGGGCCTGCTAGAACTTTTCATGGAAAATCTAGTTCAATTCAGGCAGCGCCTACTCAACAAGATTCTGCATCTGCACAACCAACTCAAGAGGCGTCTGAAAGTTTAACTGCTGAAGAACGAATAGAAAGAAATAAGCAATGGTGGCCTCAAGGTAGATCTGCAGAACCAGTGTCGGTAACTTGCAAAACATATAAGGTTCGTGGAGATTATACCGGTGTAATTAAGAGTTGGAAGGATTGTCAAAGGATGATCATGATTAAGAGATTGGATGGTATTCAATACTTCAAGCTGAGATTTAATAAATTGAGTACTTTACTAAAAGGGGAGATCAACAGGTTAGCTCAGTTGAATTTGATTAATCCGGTGAATGATGATTATGCTTACTATGTTCAAAGGACATTGCGTCAAGAGGTCAGAACTAAAAGATATAATAAGTTGAAACCGACGCTGGGAACGAAGTATACATATAAGAAAAAGTTGGATCCTACGACAGGTCGCCCTATGGTTAAAGTTCATCATCCACCGGCTGACTGTCTGACTGAAATACCTCTGGAGCAGGTTCCTTATGATTTTCTACGAAGATTTGTTTATTGGGAACTTGATCCACATACTGGGGAAGCTGTGATTGTTTTTGTTCCCGATTCTGAGCCGCAGCTAGAATATGGAGGTATTTGGAACTTAAAGAAAGTTTCATTTCGAGTTTTTGATCCTATGAGTTTGATAAATCTTCACGAAAAAGATTTGAGAAAACTCTTCGATAATAGGATTCGAGTGAATGAGAATAACGAATTCAACAAGAAGCTTGCAAGACAATATCAGAAAGTTGTTGAAGTTTGCGTTAACAATGGGATTCATGCAGATGGGAAGTTTCCTGCAAACTGGGTTTGATTGAAGATTCTTTTGAAGACCAAGCTGAAGACACGGGGGAGTTTGTTGATGCATATTAGAGTGTTTGTCAGTTGGTCTAGTTATAGTTTTGTAATTAGAATTGAGTTTCCTGACTCCTGCGACGTTGTGCACAATGTCGCAGGTGCGACGTCAGGTTTTGGGCCTGCGACGTTGGCTATGTCGCATGGGCCTGGACCTGCGACGTAGTGTGTAACGTCGCAGGATCGAGTGTTTAGTATATAAACACGTTTTGTAATCAGTTTTAGGGTTGACGAAAAACCCTAAACGCAATCAGTCAAAATTACCTGTAATCTAGTCGAATATTATCAATAAACAATCGTTCCAATTCGTTTTACTTGCTTAGTGTTTATTGGTTAGTTTGTGTAATTGATCAATTGGTGTTTCCGCAACCAATTGATTTGTGAGACTTGATTCAAGATCGATATTACGGACTAACAATCTTTGTAAGCTTTCCTATCACAATTCCATCCCCTGATAATATCTTTCAATGCCTTCAATTTATTTTTGAAATTGATCATAGAAGATGAGGATCTCCTATATTGTCCGGATTCCCAGAAATTAGAGACCATTTTATCAAAATTCTCCTCCTCAAATCACGAATGATAGACTTTAAAAGGGATTGGGCCATAATCAGCAATAAATCTATGAAGAAGGATCGGATGGTGATCAAAGATATTACGATCCACAGCCAACGATGATAATTGCCCAATATGATTCCACAAATTATTCGATATCAAAAATCTATCAAGCTTACTCCCTTTAGTGCAAGACCTGTCAACACGCGTAAACTTGTATCCTCCCATAGGGACGTCAACAAGATGACCATTAGAAATAAAAGCATTGAAATTAAATGCATTAATATTAGAGAAACTAGAACCAAACCTTTCCGACTCTTTCCGTACAGAATTGAAATCTCCAAAGACAATGTAGTATCCCGGATTAAAAGACATAAAATCAAGAATGAATTGCCATAGATCCTGTTTCCCATTTTCCTCTTGAGGAGCATAGACATTAACCATGAATATATCACACTGAATATAGATCCAACGTCCCTCTATAATAAGAACATTATTCCTAACCACCATACGATGTTTCACAAACATACCAGGATTCCAAATCGATAAAATTCCACCCGAATGACCATTCGATTGAACAGAATCAAACTCAAATGAAGAGTTGCCCCAAATGGATCGATATACAAACAAATCATCATACTGCATAAATGTTTCTTGCAACCCCAGAAAATTCACCTTGAATTTGTTAAGTAAACTACAAATATTTGAAATTTTATTTGGATCACGACCCCCCGTTCCACAAATATTCATTGATAAAATATTCATAGATTCAAATATTCATTGATAAAATATTCATAGATTCACATTAATTTCACTATTCCTTTTTAACAACCGGTTAACAACTTCAAATGAAGAAGGCATTTCTAACCCAATAGTATTCCCGAGTTCTGTAATCCTATATATAATCCTTATATAATTAAATAATAATAACCTTTTATTATTAATTAATTATAAACCCCTTAAGTAATTAGAAGTAACATTTTAGTCCTAATAACTTTCACCTTGAACCCTATAATTTTAATAACACTTATTAAATTATCACAAATTAACTAATAACTCAACTAGTTATTACAGTTAACTTAACTTGGTTAAATAAGCGGTATTTACGTGTTAACGCGTGTGACCCCGTAGGCTTAAACGTTTCCGGACATGCGCTTATTTGATATGGTCATTTCCCAACACTTTTATACTTTGTTATCTAGTTATGTTATATTGCATCTCTGATATTATACTTACCAAACAATTTGATTGTACTCTATTCTTGGTATATGATTATTGTGACAATTTTGTTTCAAGGACGTTGAATAAAGTAATGACAAATGCGCATAAGATTAGATGTTCATATCGAAATTTCATTACACTTCTATTGGCAATCATGTGATGTGATTAACCTTGCTTGTATCATAATCATTACCAATAATAGCATTATCATCATTTGCCTTACGGATTTCATCTTTTTAGATTTTATAAATAAAAGAGTAGATTCGAGACCAAAGCTAACTAATGTAGATACCTACTCAAGAATATATATACTTTATCGTCATCCAAAACTAACTCAAAATTAAGCCTTTCTATGATAATCCCTTACCCTCAAAACTAAACACATAATCCTTTTTTGTAAAGTGTCTGTGGATTGCATACTCTGGTGCAAAATACCACTTCATAGTATATCAAGAAGACCGTGTTAGACTAGGCACATACAGTTACGAAGTTGATAAATGGTGAGTATTTTGTGACACCCGTCAAATTAGGACTAGTAATTAGTGCCTAATCATCAGTTAATACATGTAATTAGTTCTGAGTTAGGCTAATTAATGTATCAATTAATATATATTATTGAATATATACAATTACGCGATAGGCTAAATCGTGCACGGTTCAATCGAATGTAATTCAGTTCAATTAATACGTATGTTGGTGAACAATATTATTAAATAATATAACATTATTTAATAACGCTATTATATTAAAAATATTATGTTGATAATATTTCAATTCTATTTCGTATCGTACAAATAATGTCTACGCGATTAAAATATTAAACGCGCAAACAATTAAAACAAAGTTAAGTTATATTTTATAACCCAAACTATTAAGTATTTGGTGAAATACTTTAACAAAAATACCGAATATTTAGTCATATTTTAAAACATATATTTAAACGTATAAAATAATTATTTAACGTATAAACGACCCGAAAAATGAACACCGCACAGAGCGCAAACACGGGGAAACAAAAATTGGTGAAGTCCACACCCGTGGACCCCACCATAACCGGCCCAAGGGAGCGGACATCACCCCCCTCACCTCATTCATTCAAACACACACACACACACACACACACACACACACATAATCATCCATCTCTCACTTTCTTTCCACCACCACCACCCCTAAGTGCCGCCACCTTATGCGACACTTCCTTAAGTGACGCCAATAGTTCAGAACTTACCATTTTATGCGACACTTCCTGAGTGTCGCCAAAATCATTAAGTGTCTCTATAAGTGACGCTAAAAACAGAAAGTTTACAACTCATTTTTATACTAAGGGTCAAACTTGTATAACCTCAAACCTTTATACGATACGACTTCTAAAACACATTGGAACATACTTTTATGTATAACACTTCTAAATCATAATGATAATGTTGAGATTATTATTACAAACAATCACCAACGGGTCGTACACGTTTTTCAAAACTCAAATCAATCAACCAAATAATAGAAATTTGGACAAGTTAATCAACCAAATCGTAGTCATTTGGACAATCTAGTTGGATGAACAACTACAAAGGTAGTCTTTTAAGATACCTACTCACATTTATAACCATCGCGCGTATTGGACGCCCTCAGGTAATAAGTCTTCGGACATCAATATTCGGCAAATCAAATCAAGTTTATTAAGTTAAACGCTTCAAGGCTCAGGTGAGTCTCATAGCCCCTATTTTACTGTTTTACTCATGGGTGTGATTACATTGCTCGATTTATCTACAAGTGAACGCAAGTACCATTTAAAATCAAATACTACATGAATTGTTTTCAACTAATCAATTTAAAGCCCTCTACGACATAGTTTCGTAATACATCTGTAGCGTGAATGTTAGTATATGATATCAAATAGGATTGATAATCCTCGTCCGGGTTAGCAAGCACTAACTGGTCAAACGGACGTATTAGCATTTGGGTAGACTAGTGTGGATTAGGCACTCGTAGGAGGCACCTCGATCGGAATTCCTTAAATGTGGACCCGACCCTCAAGTTAAGCTCAGACTATGTGCTCATGGCTGTATAACTTTTATTTTGCTTAATTGCATTTTCAATTCAATCAAATCTTGCGGTTCATACGAATATGTTTTGACATACAAACCTGTGAGTTCATCAGCATTCTCTGACCCATTTTAGCATGTATCACAGGTACTCAGCAGTAGGTTGGACTGCCCAAACATGATTCATTAGCTCGAGTCAGCATTCACACAATCAGAGATTTAATTGCATTATTATATTTTGTATAAAGTAATTATGTAATGTAAATCTCTCAATTCAGAAACTGAGCTAATGTAAACTATATTTTGATGTAAACTTTGATTCAAATCAATACAATTGTAAAACGACGTAAGTAGTGGTCGTTCATTATATATCTTATGTGTTGTGATTATTGATTAGTCGCGCCCCAACCCGATTCGCTTACGCAACCTAAAATTGGGGGTGCGACAGATTGGTATCAGAGCATAAGGTTATAGTGAACTAGGTTGCATTTAGTGGGCCTAGACTATGACCGTTAGACAGTATTTCCTTATTATGTATGACTGGTTCAGAAATTACATCATACGACTTTAATTTAACATAGCCTGATCAACTATGTACAATTAAATGAAGATGGTGTGAGACCTGAAACAGTTATGTTGAACAGGGATACACTAGTTGATTCTGACCTCGAGAGAACCGAGACTCAAATATGTCCATGTTAGACACTCAATAGGCTATTATGTGATATATATATATACATAGATAGACCTCTCTGCAAATCTTAGGCTATATTATATATACAAATATAGGTCTCATTCTTTCTAACGCTTTATCTCAGAAATAGCAAACACACCACCTAATTCGTCACGCTCTCATCCGTATGGATCGCGAAACTCAAGGGTAGCTAGGAGGAACACTGGGTTGCCTCGAGCTAGCCCATATCCCACTCAAAACCAGCTCAAGAACCAACCCCAAAGGAAAACAACAACTAGCCAATGGCGATGGTCATCAAACCGACTTAACACCTGGAGGGACGAGGAAGGAATCCAACTTCCCACCTCAAACAGAGGATTTTCCAACATGGAAGTCTCTCCTTATACCCAAGAACCTACTCACTTCACTGTTCCTGTGTTAGCTGCTCGAGTGCACCATCACGAAAGCAAACTACACGACATGAACAACGTAATATTCGCTCTAACTGGATGGAACAAACTCAAGACGGTATCGCACAAATGTACATAGGTCAGGCAGACATCTCTGAAACTTTGATGCAAACTCACGACCAAATGAAAGATACCACGCAAACCATGGAGATCATTCATAACCAAGTAATCAATAACCGAAATGATATCTCTGTATTACAATTAAGGCTTCAAGAATGCGAGACGCGTCTGCAGGAAACCGAGGATGCTCTCAGAATGGTTAGCAGAATTGCAGAGTCTGTGGACCATCTCACCTCACTGCTACCACAACTCAATGTACACCAGGATTAGTGTAGTAATTATCTTGTAATCTATTGTGCTTCCGTAGGATCTATGTAAATTCGACCGGATGTAACAATTCCCAGCATCTTTTGCAAACATGTAAATCAAAATTGTCTGTAATTGTCTGACTCCGTAATATCAATTGACAATTTTTCTCGTTTATCCTGCGTTATTGATTGTTACATTGTGATGTTGTATATTACCGCACTTATATATATACATCTATAGTAATTATCATTCTGGTACAATCTCTCATGTGCCTCTTGTTTCTTTCTTGAAGAATCATGCCGCCAAAGAAGAAAAGTTACAGTGATGCTGAAATTGCTGCCATCGTTTCCCTGGCTTTTGCCGAAGCCTTGGCTACTCGGGATTCACCACAAAAATCCAGGAGGAGTAATAATACTTCAGAAACTACTCCTGTCATCAAATCTTGCTCTTATAAGGACTTTCTCAGCTGTAAACCGTTATACTTCAAGGGCACGGAAGGTGCCATTGGACTGATCCGATGGATAGAACGTATTGAAGCTGTCTTTAGTCTATGCAACTGCGCTGAAGACAACAAAGTCAAGTTTGCTGCCTACACCTTTCAGGAAGGTTTCCTAACTTGGTGGAACACCTATACAAGTGCCGTGGGAATCGAGACCGCTAATCGATTGCCCTGGACAGATCTGAAGTAAATGTTGAAGGATGAGTATTGCCCGAACGAAGAGCTTCAATGTTTGGAATAAGAATTCTGGAATTTAAGGGTACAGGGCACCAACATCATCAGTTACACCACCAAATTCCAACAGCTTGCCCTCCTCTTCCCGTCTATGGGGATCCGGAGGAGAAACGCATCAAGAGGTATATCCGCGGACTCCCGGAAAACATCCAGGAGAACGTCGCCTCATCCAAGCCAACCACCATCCAAAGTGCTATCCGGCTTGCCCATGAACTCATGGCGATGATTTTCAGCCGTGAGGCATCCACCACACCTTCCAACAACAAACGCAAATCTGCTGAACACCATGATCAACCAAACAAGAAACCCAATGCCTTCCATATGTGTACACCTCTAACTCTGAAACCAAACGTGGGTATACTGGGAACAAACCCTATTGTTCCAAGTGTAACCACCACCACGATGATCCATGTAGTACCCCTTGCAACAACTGTAGGAGGTACGGGCATTTGACCAAAGATTGCCGAGCTCCCAAATCCAAAAACAACTCTTCCAGCAGCAACACCAAACAGCCCAAATCTTGCTACGAATGTGGAGACACTGGGCATTTCAGAAATGAATGTCCTAAACTGAAGAACAAGGGCAACAACAACAATGCTAGAGGTAGAGCCTTCGTACTCAACTCTGGGGACGCCCGTCAGGACCCGAGTGTGGTCTCGGGTATGTTCCTCCTCAAAAGCTTATCTGCTTCTATTCTGTTTGATACTGGTGCTGATAGAAGCTTTACCTCTGATGAATTTTATCCACTACTCGACATCACCCCCATTGCTCTAGATGTTAAGTACACTGTAGAACTAGCGAACGGTAAACTCATAGAAACCAATAGTGTGATACCTAATTGCACTTTAAACCTATCCAATGAAACCTTTTCAATCGATCTTATGCCTGTTGAAATCGGAAGTTTCGACGTCATCATTAGTATGGACTTGTTGTCCAAACACCGTGCTGAAATCATTTGTTACGATAAGGTCGTCGCATCCCTCTCGCCGCCGGTAGAACTTTGATCATACAGGGGGAGACCGGTAGGACGAGACTAAACATCATCTCCTGTTTGAAAACTCAAAAATTTCTGAGAAAAGGTTATCCGGCAATACTCGCACACATCATGGAGAAAAAGTCAGAGGAGAAGCGACAGGAGGATGTGCCCATCGTTCGAGACTTTCCAGAAGTCTTTCCCGAAGAACTGCATGGTCTACCACCACCAAGACAGGTTGAGTTCTCCATCGATCTCGTGCTAGGTGCTGCACTTGTGGCCCGAGCACCATACCGCCTAGCCCCATCCGAACTTCCGGAGTTGTCCACCCAATTACAGGAACTCCTGGATAGAGGATTCATTAGATCGAGTTCTTCGCCTTGGGGAGCTCCGGTCTTATTCGTGAAAAAGAAAGACGGTTGGTTTAGAATGTGTATCGACTACCGAGAGTTGAGCAAGTTGACCGTCAAGAACCGATACCCACTCCCTTGAATCGATAACCTGTTTGACCAACTTCAAGGGTCGAGTTTTTATTCAAAGATCGATCTTCGGTCAGGTTATCATCAACTCCGAGTTCGCGACACCGATATCCCGAAAACTGCTTTTCGAACTCGCTACGGGCATTATGAATTTCAAGTGATGCCATTCGGTCTAACCAACACACCGGCTGTATTCATGGACCTTATGAATCGGGTATGCAAACCTTATCTCGACAAGTTTGTCATTGTCTCCATCGACGACATTCTCATATACTCGCGAAACGAACAAGAACACGCGCAACATCTCAAAACCATCCTAGAGCTACTTAGACACGAGGAGCTGTACGCTAAATTTTCTAAGTGTGAGTTCTGGATGCAAACCGTTCAATTCCTTGTACACATCATCGATAGTCAAGGAATTCATGTTGATCCTTCAAAAATCGAGCCTATCAAGTGCTGGTAAGCACCAACAACACCAATCGAAGTACGCCAATTCTTGGGTCTTGCTGGGTACTATCGGCGATTCATTGAAAATTTCTCGAAAATAGCCCAACCACTCACGACAATGACTCAGAAAGATTAAAAAGTTCGATTGGACTGATAAACAAGATTTGACATTTGAACTCCCAAAACAAAAGCTTTGCAGTGCTCCCATTCTATCTTAACCCGAAGGCACCGACGACTTCGTGGTATACTGCGATGCTTCTCATCAAGGTCTCGGTTGTGTGCTGATGCAACGAGACAAGGTTATTGCTTATGTTTCACGACAACTCAAAATCCATGAAAAGAACTACACCACTCATGACCTTGAGCTTCAAGCTGTCGTTTTTGCTCTTAAAATCTAGAGACACTACCTTTACGGCACTAAGTGCACAATTTTCACCGACCACAAAAGTCTCCAACACATATTGAATCAGAAAGATCTCAATACGAGGCAACGTCGATGGGTCGAGTTGCTCATCGATTACGATTGTGAAATCAAATACCATCCAGGGAAGGCAAATTTTGTTGCCGATGCCCTCAGTTGAAAAGAACGAACAAAACCACTTCGAGTCCGAGCCCTCAGTATGACAATTCACAACGACCTAAACGTTCAGATTCTCGCTGCTCAACTCGAAGCTCTGAAACCCGATAACATCAAAAACGAAGCCTTGCGAGGCATAGATAAATAATTCGAAATCAAACCTTACGGAGTTAGGTACTTCTCTACTCGAATTTGGTTACCTAGTTTCGGAAATCTACGAGACTTGGTGATGGACGAAGTTCACAAGTCCAAATATTCTATCCATCCTGGATCCGACAAAATGTATCACGGCATCAAGGAATTTTATTGGTGGCCGAATATAAAAGCTGAAATCGCTACATACGTCAGCAAGTGTCTTACTTGCTTAAAAGTCAAAGCCGAGTATCAGAAACCTTCTAGTTTACACCAACAACCCGAAATTCCTCAATGAAAAAGGGAACAAATCGCCATGGATTTCATAACCAAACTACCAAAGTCATCGAGCGGTTGCGATACCATTTGAGTGATCGTCGATCGTCTCACAAAATCTGCTCACTTTCTTGCAATTAAGGAAACCGATAAAATGGAATGCCTCACATGAATCTACATCAAAGAAATTGTTTCTCGACACGGTGTTCCAATTTTGATTATCTCTGATAGGGATAGTCGCTTCACATCTCACTTTTGGCAATCACTCCAAAAATCATTGGGTACCAGTCTTGATATGAGTACCGCATACCACCCTCAAACCGACGGTCAAAGTGAACGAACAATTCAAACACTAGAAGACATGCTACGAGCTTGCGTAGTTGACTTCGGTGTAAACTGAATAAACATATACCTTTGTGCGAGTTTTCGTACAACAACAGTTATCACTCCAGCATTAAGGCTGCACCTTTCGAGGCACTCTACGGTCGTAAGTGCCGCTCACCTATTTGTTGGACCGAAGTGGGAAAAAGTCAACTCACTGGTCCTGAACTCATGCATGAAACCACAGAAAAGATCTTTGAAATTCAAAACAAACTCAAATCCCTACGTGATCTTCAGAAAACTTATGCTGACGTGAGACACAAACCAATCGAGTTCCTGGTTGGGTATCGAGTACTACTCAAAGTTTCACCATGGAAAGGTGTCATTCGTTTTGGCAAACGCGGAAAACTAAACCCTAGATACATTGGACAATTTGAGATCCTCGAGAGGATAGGTTCAGTGGCATATCGATTGCAGCTGCCACCCGAACTCAACAGCGTGCACCCCACTTTTCACATTTCTAACTTGAATAAATGTCTGTCTGATGAGACACTTATTATCCTACTCGATGAAATCTGTATTGACAAAAAACTTCACTTCGTTGAAGAACCCGCCGAAATCATGGACCGTGAGGTCAAACAACTCAAAGAAAGTCGTATTCCCATTGTCAAAGTCATGTGGAATTTGCGGCGTGGTCTAAAATTCACTTAGGAACGGGAAGATCAAATGCGACTCAAGTATCCTCAGTTATTCACTGACACTACTTCAAACACGACTCCAAGCTAAATTTCGGGATGAAATTCTTTTAACAAGGGGAGAATGTGACACCCATCAAATTAGAACTAGTAATTAGTGCCTAATCATCTGTTAATACATGTAATTAGTTCTGGATTAGGCTAATTAATGTATTAATTAATATATATTATTGAATATATACAATTATGCGATTGGCTAAATCGTGCACGTTTCAATCGAATGTAATTCGGTTCAATTAATACGGACGTTGGTGAATAATTTTATTAAATAATATAACATTATTTAATAATGCTATTATATTCAAAATATTATGTTGATAATATTTCAATTCTATTTCGTATCGTATAAATAATGTCTACGCGATTAAAATATTAAACGCGCAAACAATTAAAACAAAGTTAAGTTATATTTTATAACTCAAGTTATTAAGTATTTGGTGAAATACTTCAACAAACATACCGAATAATTATTCGTATTTTAAAACGTATATTTAAACGTATAAAATAATTATTTAACGTTTAAACGACCCGAAAAATGAACACCGCACGGAGCGCAAACATGGAGAAACAAAAATTGGTGAAATCCACACCCGTGGACCCCACCATAACCGGCCTAAGGGAGGGGACATCAACCCCCTCACCTCATTCATTCAAGCACACACACATACATAATCATCTATCTCTCTCTCTTTCTTTCGATCTCCACCACCATACCACCACCCCTTACAACCTCAAAAACCACCATCAAACTTCACCAAATCATCTTGCTCATTTGAAGAAAAAGAACCGCGACGTCACGATCTACATTCCTATCTTTTCGATTTCATCTCGCGTTAATTCGTAAGTTTCTGACAAATCTCGAAACTCTTCGATTTCATCCATTTTTACTTGAATGTTGTTAATCTAGCTTAGATATGTCCAAATATATGTTTGAAACTCGTTTTCGGAAACATTGTCGGAAAATATCGGTTTTGGTCATTTTAAAGAAAACGACTCTAGAAATGCAACCAACACAAAGTAATGATTTTTATGAACTCTTTAAACCAAAATATGGGTTGGGAAAAAGAATAAGACCAAGTGGTGGTCGTTAAACACGTTTTTGAAAAATTTTGGATCTGACGAGACGTAAGTGACGCTAGGACCAAAAACGGTATAGCGTCATTTCCGTAAGTGACGCATTACGTGTCGCCAAAAACCCTCATTTTGCGTCACTTGCTTAAGTGTCGCATAAAACCCTCTTTTTGCGACACTTGCCTAAGTGTCGGTAACCACCATACCCGACACTCATACCCGACACTTGCCTAAGTGCCGCCACCTTATGCGACACTTCCTTAAGTGACGCCAATAGTTCAGAACTTACCATTTTATGCGACACTTCCTGAGTGTCGCCAAAATCATTAAGTGTCTCTATAAGTGACGCTAAAAACATAAAGTTTACAACTCATTTTTATACTAAGGGTCAAACTTGTATAACCTCAAACCTTTATACGATACGACTTCTAAAACACATTGGAACATACTTTTATGTATAACACTTCTAAATCATAATGATAATGTTGAGATTATTATTACAAACAATCACCAACGGGTCGTACACGTTTTTCAAAACTCAAATCAATCAACCAAATAATAGAAATTTGGACAAGTTAATCAACCAAATCGTAGTCATTTGGACAATCTAGTTGGATGAACAACTACAAAGGTAGTCTTTTAAGATACCTACTCACATTTATAACCATCGCGCGTATTGGACGCCCTCAGGTAATAAGTCTTCGGACATCAATATTCGGCAAATCAAATCAAGTTTATTAAGTTAAACGCTTCAAGGCTCAGGTGAGTCTCATAGCCCCTATTTTACTGTTTTACTCAGGGGTGTGATTACATTGCTCGATTTATCTACATGTGAACGCAAGTACCATTTAAAATCAAATACTACATGAATTATTTTCAACTAATCAATTTAAAGCCCTCCACGACATAGTTTCGTAATACATCTGTAGCGTGAATGTTAGTATATGATATCAAATAGGATTGATAATCCTCGTCCGGGTTAGCAAACACTAACTGGTCAAACGGACGTATTAGCATTTGGGTAGACTAGTGTGGATTAGGCACTCGTAGGAGGCACCTCGATCGGAATTCCTTAAATGTGGACCCGACCCTCAAGTTAAGCTCAGACTATGTGCTCATGGCTGTATAACTTTTATTTTGCTTAATTGCATTTTAAATTCAATCAAATCTTGCGGTTCATACGAATATGTTTTGACATACAAACCTGTGAGTTCATCAGCATTCTCTGACCCATTTTAGCATGTATCACAGGTACTCAGCAGTAGGTTGGACTGCCCAAACATGATTCATTAGCTCGAGTCAGCATTCACACAATCAGAGATTTAATTGCATTATTATATTTTGTATAAAGTAATTATGTAATGTAAATCTCTCAATTCAGAAACTGAGCTAATGTAAACTATATTTTGATGTAAAATTTGGTTAAATCAATACAATTGTAAAACGACGCAAGTAGTGGTTGTTCATTATATATCTTATGTGCTGTGATTATTGATTAGTCGCGCCCCGACCCGATTCGCTTCCGTAACCCGAAATTGGGGGTGCTACATATTTCTCCTTAAAGACAAGGCACACATAATTGTAAGTTTGGCTCATTTATCCAAGAAGGGACACCCAAGAAGGAGGTGTCCTGGAAGTTCATTGTATGATAGAAAACCATACAGACCATAGAAAGAAGAAAAAGTTAATACCAATAGCCATATACAAAAAATTAATCATCACAAAACTTGATTCACATAGTAATGGCTTATTGAAATTGAAATCTAAATTGTAAATTACGTAATGATAGATTGTATTTAGAACACGTCTTTATCACAAATTTAGAATTCAGGTTACGGAGCGATTTAATGAATCATAACAGGGATATCAATTACACCCAAGGAGGTGTCCCTAGGTTCATTATATGATGGATAGTCGTGCAGACCATAGAAAGAAGGCTTATTGAAATTGAAATTGAATTCTAAATGGTAATTTACGTAATGATTTATTGTATTCAAAATGCATCTTTATCATAAATTTAGAGTTCAGGTTTGGCTCATTAATCCAAGAATTATAAATTAAAAATTAATGCAAGAATTAAAAAGGGCGATCGTATAGGAATTTAGATCTCTGAGTGTTTGAATGAAGCCACAAATTACTTAGTATTGTAAAATAACATATTGGGCTTTTTTCCATAAGAAAAATAAAGAAGATTGAATGAAGAATTTGAATTATCCAAGAAATAATGAAATAGTTATTAAATTAAAGTTTTTCTAAAATATTTGGAGGAGTGATCTATTAAGAAAAAAATAAAAAATTTATTTATATTGTAAATATATAAGGGTGTGTATTGTGAATACTAGCAGTTACCTGCACGATGTTGCGTAATGATATTAAAAAATTGGCAGAAAAAGAATAATTTTAAATCAGAAGATATTAAAATGCAATTTGATAAGTCCGAATCATAATATAGTATAATGTATTGTATAGTATGTGTTAAGAGTTGAATGCATTATAGTTAAGTGTAGATAATGTGTGATAATTAATTGTGTATGTATTTATGAGTTGTACATTGAGCATAGAAAGAGAGTGTTGAATGCTTTTTAAGGGATATAAATAGGTGGGCATATTAGTTTTTTTAGCATTAATAAATAGGAATTAGTATGTCATATTTTAGATCAAAGATGTATTTAAATAGAATACTCTTCCATCTAAGGGTTAATATTCTTCCAAGATTTTTCTTATATATATATATATATATTGGAAACGTTAGTATTCATCAAGAAGCATATTACCTTCACCCATACTAATCTCAAAAAAAACAAACTGAAATTTAGTAAATGTTCATTATCTCCCTAAATAGAGACTTATGACAAGCAAGTCTACAACTATGTAAAAAATATGAATATATTTAAAATAATTAATTAACCTCTCATCTATTTCAAGACGGCGAGGAAAAAGTAATAGAAATTGAAGCTAAAATCGATATATCAGATCTACTAATTGAAGGTAGAGTGGGTAGGTGTGAGGTTATGTGGTGGTCACTAAAACATAAAGAGATGAAAAGATGTGCGAGTTCGTCGGAGATGGCGAGTTCTCCACGGTCGGCATCCACTGGTTCTGCTGCTAGGAATTTTAGGGAGCAGAAAGTGTTTCAATTTTGAACGAAACCCCATATCTATTGTGACCGGAGTACGAAACCGCTAACGCCTTTTCTTTCGATTTTATACCGCTAGATCTGAGATTATGAAGAACCCGACAAGTTGGAGAGTTGAGGCGAGAGGGAGGAAGATAGGTGTGAGATTAGTGTGTAGGAGGGAGATTGATGGTGACGGCGGTCTGATTGAGGGGCTTGATGGCGGCGCTTGTCTGATGGACGAAGTGATGACGACGACGGTGACTAGTGACTCGAGTGAACATATTGGTCATGGTGGTAGTGATGCGGTGATGCAATCAAAGAGACAGATTGGGTGGTGCTTACTCGCTGGAGATGACGGTGGTCCCGGTTGGAGGTAGGTGGCGACGGAGCAAACTAAGGGAATATGATGGATGAGGTGCTGAAGATGATCGATATACATGTAAAGATTTTATTATTATTGGCCTTTTAATATTAATATTGTAACACCCGCCAAATTAGGACTAGTGATTAGTGCCTAATCCTTTGTTAATTCATGTAATTAGTTCGGTTTTAGGCTAATTAATGTATCAAAATATATATTGATGAATATATACGATTATGCGATTTGATTAAATCGTACGTGATATCGCGTAAAAAGTCATGTTTTTACTACCGATATCTCTCTCATTCTAGAACGATTCTTGGCATTTTAAACTCAAAAACAATACAAATCAATGATATTATGCCAAGATGGTCAAAATCAGGTTGCACGATAAAAATGAAGCAAAACGGATGAAAAACGAAGATTCCACACACGTTTGAAGATTCAAGGCATCAAAACGCAGAAGAAGAATCAACAAAGACGGATAAAGAATGAAGATTCTACGCCCGTCGGAAGATCCAAATGATTCGTACGCAATATCTTGAGATAGGAGAAATATTTTTGGGATATCTTTACATCAAAGTCTTCGTTTTTGAATTACGAATCCAACGCAAAAAGAATCAACGCAAACCGACGCATAACGAAGAAGATACGCACAAATTAAGCAACGCAGCGAAAGATGACAGACCGGGGCGGGTGGCAGCCAGCCGCCGCCGGACAACCACCAGCCGCCGGCGGCCAGGTGGTGGGCGGCACCGGCCTGCCTCCCCCCGTCTTTTTTCCGCTTTTTCATCCTTGCGTGTACCCGATGCACCACCTTTCGCTACTTTTCTGTACCCGGTGCACCACCTTTCGCTACTTTTTCGTACCCGGTGCACCACCTTTCACTCTTTTTCTAATGTGAGCCTAGGGATGCTAATGTGAGCCATATTTTCCCTATAAATAGCAGCCCTTATACCTCATTTGAAGCAATCTTGAATATCATCTTTTAGCATCTTCACACATTTACTTAAACACTTTTATTTCTTTGTAATTTTTAATTCTTCCTAGTTAATTAGGCTAGCTAATTAACTAATCAAGGAATATTTGTATGGAGGTGCTCCGGGACGCATATTTTAGCTACGAGTTATTGTACTTCTCTCCAGGTGTTAATCTATCTTCCATATTTAATATGTTTGTTCTTTCTTTAATAAATTTAAATATGCATGCTAGAATTACCATGAGTAACTAAATAACTCAATTGTCTGCTATGATAGTCGTTTAGGGAAAGTTTAAATATGTGATTGTATTGTATGTTATGAGATTGCGGATGCTTTATATTATAAATAGATGTAGGAATTGAATCTTTATCGTTTATCTGCCCAACTCATGTTATGACTAAAACCTTATCCAAAAATGAACGTAGCTAACTCATAGGATATAGGTCACTTAGTTATACTATGTTAGATTTAATCATTGAGCTCGACATGGCCGGTGTTCTCTAGACCACATTAGGATCTAAGAAACACGGAATATGGGAATAGAGGTAGATTAAGATTTAATTCAAACAGACGATATTTTTGAGACAACTTTCGGAATATCCTCGACTTAGATAACACCTTTGTATGCTCAAATCGAATCATTACCTTGATTGTCTTATTGCATGTTCTTGTTTGATTGTTGCCTTAGGATTGTCATGATAATAAAATATATTTAGCCTTAATCGTCGTGAAATAATGTGACGGCCCCTATTCGACTGTTCTTTGATATAGTACTGGAAACGCTTATGGCTGAGTACAAATGTATGGAAGTCGAGAACGACCGAAGGTAGTCATGTTATGAATCGATTAACAAACGTGTTACTTAGGTTTCTATTCTTAGTATAAATCATCCCTGTTTTCTTGCATACTTGAGTAATGTTGATAATTTGTATGAATAAGTGATGACATGCTATCCAACCGTCTAGACCGGTTATTCCAACCTGTTCTGGCGAGGGTAAAACCCGTTTACAAGATTGTTTATTCAACAAACTGTGCCATGATTTGGACGTCTCTGATGACCGAGATTGGGGAATAGGAATTGAGATTAACTGTTGGATAATGTGAACATGCATTTGAGAGAACTTTCGGTGCATGTTTTAATATATTCTGCAACCCATGTGGCATTCTATTTGCCTGATTGTGGACACATCCGCGTTAGCCCAATAGAAGGACTGTAGAATAGCTCACATTAACCTACAAATTTATCCTCGTTAGAACTCCTCTTATTTAACTTTACATAAACCACTTCATAGTAGACAATCGCTTTAAATTGATGAACGCCCGAAGTAACCTCCAACCTTTTAGTTTATCTTAAATTTAATTTTTAATTTAGAAAAACCCAAAATCAAAACCATCTTTCTAAGCCTCAGCTAAGTTCATAAAAGTTCCTAAACCCTCTTAGTTTCAATTCATCGTGCTTTGAAGAACGACTCTAGGTCATACTAAATTAAAAATCCACTGTTGTGCTGCATCTCCATAAGAAATTCCAACGACCGGTGTGCAGTGCAACAGTACTCAAATCAAATCGAATGTAATTCGAATCAAATAAATACGGACGTTGGTGACCAAATTTATTAAATAATATGACATTATTTAATAACTCAATTTTATCCAAAATATTGTTAAAGTAATATTACAACTCAAATTCGTATCGTACAAACAAGGATTACGTGATTAAAATATTAAGCGCGCAAATAATCAAAACGAGGTTAAAGTATACCTTATAATTCACTTACTAAGCATTTGGTAAAATACTTCAAACAAAATATTTATAAAACATTCGTATTTTAAAATGTACATTTAAATGTATAAAATAATTAAATTAACGTTTAAACAATCGGGAAATGAACACCGCATGGAGCGCGTACACAGGGGACCAATTTTGGAGACTCTCACCTCAAGTGGCCCCCCTAAACCGGACCAACCCACCCCCTTCTCCCCTCACCTCCTTTTCCCCTCTCATTTCTATCTCTCACTCTCTTTCTTCCACCCTTTTCTCTCAAACATCCACCACACCACCATCACCTTCATCTTAAAAATAACATCATCAAACGACCTTAAACCACCGGAATCCTTTAGAGAAAAACGTTCATCTCGTCACGATCTACATTTCTACCTTTTCGAATTTCTCCGGCGCTAACTTGTAAGATTCCCGACAAATCTCAAAACTCTTCGATTTTGTATATTTTTACTTGTTTGTTGTTTATTTAAGCTTGAAATGTCCAAATATGGGTTGGGTAAAAGAATCGGACAAAATGGTCACCGGAAAACATGTTTTTGACTCAAATTCCGGCCAACAGCCTGTTATGTCGCAGAGGCACCAGGCCACCTACGACACAATCCCTTATGTCGCAAAACCTGTACTTATGTCGCATATAGCGACACAAAAGACTATGTCGCAACACCTTCGGACGTCGCACATAGCGACACAAGCCCTTATGTCGCATTAAATTGTGGATGTCGATGATTTGACGCAAAAAGTCATGTTTTTGTGCACCTTTTCAAGCCCATTTTGGTTCAAATCTATTAATAAATATCAAATAATTAATGGTTTATGCTAAAAATTTAAAATGAACCAAAACTTAGACTTCCTTTCAAAAAATCACTTAAAATGCTCAAATAACGAACAAATCAGAGCTAAAACGATCCACTTGCGATTCTGATATATAATTAAGCTAAACTGGCCTAATTGGTGTCATATTGATCTTCAGGAAAATATGAAACCATGGGCGTGAGAATCGTTTGAATCTGACAAGTAACGAAGAAGTTAGAGCCAACCGAAGTTCACAAGAACTACGACCAGTGCACAAGACTTACGATCCAGCACACAAGAACAAGACCCAGGGTACACCACCCCCTTAGGGGCCGTATACCACCCCTAGAGGGCCGTATACCCCCTCTAAGGGGTGGTATACCCCCCTTTTTGAATTGGGAAAAATGTCACTTCATGGTGAAGGAAGGAATAGTGTTAGGACATCGGATATCTAAAGCAGGAATTAAAGTCGATAAAGCTAAAGTTGATACTATCTCGAAACTTCCAGCACCTACTTCTGTGAAAGCCATCCGAAGTTTTCTAGGTCACGCCGGATTCTACCGTCGCTTTATTAAGGATTTCTCTAAGATTTCTCGACCTATGACTCATCTTCTCGAGAAAGATACTCCTATTGACTTTACAGATGACTGTCTTAAAGCTTTTAACTACTTGAAGGAACAGCTCGTGCATGCACCAATCATGGTTGCCCCCGATTGGAGTTTGCCATTTGAAATCATGTGTGACGCCAGTGATTTCGCAGTTGGAGCTATACTAGGACAACGGAAGGAGAGACACTTTCAACCAATTTACTACGCCAGCAAAACTCTCACATACGCTCAAGAAAACTATACAACCACTGAGAAGGAGCTGCTAGCGGTAGTATTTGCTTTTGATAAATTTCGTTCCTATCTTATTTTGTCCAAAACTATTGTCTATACAGATCATTCAACTCTTAAGTATCTCTTCAAAAAGAAAGACGCTAAGCCAAGACTGTTGCGCTGGATTCTGCTTCTACAAGAATTCGACATAGAAATTAGAGATAAAAAAGGAGCAGAAAACGTTGCAGCAGATCACCTCAGCCGATTAGAAAATCCTGCAATGGAGAAACTTGAAGAAAGAGATATTCAAGACCAGTTTCCGGATGAACAACTCATGAACATCGAAAAGCATCCCCAGGTACCTCAATCATCATATTATCCCCGGTATGCTGACATTGCCAACTTCCTGGTGGGGGAATTGTCCAGAAAGGAATGTCAACTTCTCGAAGACGAAAGTTCTTCCGCGACTCAAAGAATTATTTTTGGGACGATCCTTTACTCTTTAAGGTCTGTCCCGATCACATCATCAGAAGATGCGTCGACGGAAAAGAAGCCGAACATATCCTCTACCAGAGCCACCATGGACCAACTGGAGGCCACTATGGAGCTAACAAAACCGCACGGAAAGTGTACGATGCCGGCTTTTATTGGCCAACCATTTTTCAAGATTCTTACAACTTGGTGAGACGCTGCGATGCTTGCCAACGATTTGGTAATGTGTCCGCACGCAATGAAATGCCACTGACCAACATCCAAGCTTGTGAAGTCTTCGACATTTGGGGATTAGATTTTATGGGACCCTTCCCTAAATCTAACGGTAAAGAATACATTCTGGTTGCTGTTGATTACGTTTCCAGGTGGGCTGAAGCGCAAGCTCTCCCAACAAACGACGCCAAGGTCGTCACTAAGTTTCTCAAACAACTATTTTTTTCAAATCTCTATTTGGAGCTCCAAGAGCTATAATCAGTGATCGCGGCACACATTTTTGCAATATTCACCTAATGAAAATATTGCAACAGTACGGCGTCACTCACAAAACTTCAACAACTTATCACCCACAAACCAATGGGCAAGTTGAAGTGACAAATAGGGCTTTGAAATGAATCTTGGAACAAACGGTGTTCAGTCATGGAGAAAAATGGTCCGATAAATTAGATGATGCGTTGTGGGCATTCAGAACAACATATAAAACACCATTAGGAACCACACCATATCGTCTGGTTTATGGTAAGGCATGTCATCTACCGATAGAGCTGGAATATAAAGCATACTGGGCGCTGAAGAAATGTAATTTGGACATTCCCACCATAAGATCCCATAGGAGAATGCAGCTTAATGAACTAGCTGAGTTAAGAGATAAGGCGTACGATAGCTCCCTGAAATACAAAGAAAGAACCAAGATGTTCCATGATGCAAGACTCAAGCTAACAAAGTTTAAACCAGGGGATAAAGTACTTCTCTTTAACTCACGCTTCAGGAAGTTCTCTGGAAAATTCAAAGTCAGGTGGAGCGGACCATTTATAGTCTCAAAGGTATTTTCCTTCGGAGCAGTTGAACTCGAAGCCCCGGAAGGTAACTTTAAAGTTAATGGTCAATGCTTGAAACATTACATTGAGGACTTCCCCATTAATGAGGAAGTCTACATTTTCGAGCCACCTTGAATTATTCTCAGGTATCAAGAGTCAAGCAAGTGACTCTCTCTTAAACAAGCGCTCTTAGGAGGCACCCCAAGCTTATCTTAGAATAATTTTTTTCTTTTTGATTTCTTTTATCTTATCTAGTATTATCATTCCTAACTAAATAATGCAGGATAGCTACTTATCTGACAGCCTTTGAAATTTACAAATATGAGATAAATCTTCATTATTAAATATGCAAATGCAGAAGTCCTGATGACACTTACAAATTAAAATCTTTTACAACCATCAGTCCTTTTCGCATTTGTATATTCTTATAAACTTGAATGTTACCTGTTTTTGTTGGTGCATTTTGTGTGTCAGTCAGTTGGTCAAACGTTTGTAATCGTTAAAGTCAATTAGTCTGCGTATGTATAGTGTTTAGTGTGTATATGCAAGTTTGTAAATTAATAGTGAAATAGAATATATACACAAAATAAGTGTTTATGCGACACTAAGCAAGTGTCGCATATAGCGACACTTGGCTAGTGTCGCATATAGCGACACTTGGCTAGTGTCGCTATAGGGTTTGGACAGCCTATAAATAGAAAGTTATGTTTCAGTTTTAGGGTTGGTCATCAGAGATAGAGTGTGAGGCGTTTTGTGTGTGAGAGAGAGAGGAGAAAAAGCTTGTAACGTTTATACTCAATTGTGAATACAAAGAAAACGTTATAGAAATCGTGTTTTTGTTTATTCGTTCAATAATCGCTAACCAAACGGATTCTGCACGTTTGGTTGATTAAGACGATCCGATAGATCAGAGATTAGGGCACCTACAAGTGGTATCAGAGCCGTGAATCAAGGATTCGACGGTTTCAGATCGTGTTTTGAACGTTTTCGGTTGATTCGCGAAGGTATTAATCGATTATAATCAGTTTCTAGGTTATTTGTGTTGATTATATTGAGTTTTGGGTTGATTTTTGGTGCAAATTCATCTGTCGTTCGTCAATTTTCGTTAGGGTTTCGAAAATTTCGATTTCTAGGGTTTTTGGAGCTGACAGCCGCGTTTTTGCGTCACTCGTTGCGTCACTTGATAGCGTCACTTACCTTCAAGCGTCACTTCGAGCGTCACTCAAGTGCGTCACTTCGTAAGTTCCAACTAGGGTTTTGCCGACACTCAAGTGCGTCACTTAGTGCGTCACTTGCCGACACTTAGTGCGTCACTTACCAGTGCGTCACTTACCATCTAAGCGTCACTCCCTAGCGTCACTTACCCTCTGGCGTCACTTCAGTGCGTCACTTTAGTGCGTCACTTCATATCGTCACTTGTGATTTTTAGCGACACTTACCTAGTGTCGCTCTAGATTCGGGAAAAAAAAAATTTGTAAATTTTTGGCGGGAAACCTCCGAAAATTTTTTGCGTTTTCAAAACTTTTTCATAGGCTTAAAAGTGTTCAATTTTAGGTTGGAAAAAGTTTCATTTTACTCGGTCATTTTTGACGTTTTCGGATGAAATTTTGGCGGGAAAAACGCGAAAAATTTTGTAATTTCAAATTTTGTTTTTAAGCTTAATATAACTTAATTTTAGTGTCGGAAAAGTTTCACTATACTCGGAAAGTTTACGAAATTTTCGAATTCAATTTTGGAGGGAAAATCAGAAATGGCTTTCGGTACGAAAATGCCTCCTTCTACATCTTTGTTCTATAGTGATTTTGCGAATTGGAAGATTAAGCTATGCAATTTCATTGAACATAAAGATCCAAAGGTGTGGAAATGGTTTAACGCGATTGATCGATATGAGCAACCAAAACTCAATGGGGTGCTTAAGTCAAGAGCACAAATGTCCGTCAAGGAACGGGAAGAGCTTGACAATAACAATAGAGCATATGAGATGATTACTATGTGTTTGCCAGAAGTTGTGATAAGTAAATTTGAAAATCAAGCAACTTCTACAGAATTATGGGACGCTCTTATAGAGGCTTATGGTCAAAAGAAAATAGTGGTAACTAAAGAAGAGGATCAACATACTCCAATGATAGCTCACATCACACCCGAGGTACAAAATGAACCTATTGAGCCTTTTAATTGTGTTTCGTGTATTAAATTGACTGAATCCCTTGAGGTCTGTCAGAAAGACAATTTAGATTTGCGGGACAAGATAGTTAAACTTACTGAATCTAATAAGTTTTTGCTAGATAATGAAAAACTTTATGAACAACATCTTGAGGCTCACAAATTAGATACTCAAACTTTTAAAGCAAAGGTCTTTAGCCAACAAGATGCAATTAAGAGTTATCTTACTGAAATTGAATTGTTGACTAAAGAATTATCTGATTTGAAAAATGAGTTTGAGAATTATAAAAGCAATCTTAGGTTCAACGTCCGCAACTCTAGTCTTTAATGAGATCGTTAGCAAGCAAGGGACAAGTGGCAAAAAGAAGGAAGGTCTTGTTTATAACCAAGTACCTCCACCTTCTCATGCTGAATATTGTCCTCCGCTTGTTAAAGAAGGCCATGAGGAGATCTCTGTTGATTATACAAAACTCTATGGAATCAAGGCCAAAGAAGCCAAGCAAAACAAACTGACAAAGGAGAAAACCAAAAGGCCAGAGTATCCTTTGCCTCAGTTCGTTAAGGCTGAAAGTCAATCTCAAGTTAGTGTTGAGGAGATTGTTGAGGTAGAAGATATACCAGAAGAGTCTACCATTAAGGTTGAGAAAATAGCTGTCAAACCTGACTGTTTTAAATGCAAAGGCAAAGCTAAAGTTGATAATGAATCTTTCAAAGTTAAAAATGATAAAAGGGATTCAAAATCTACTAAGTCAACCTCGGGAACATCTACTTCAACATGTACACCTAAGAGTGCATGTTCAACAAATGTTCCTGCTAATAGACCTTCTGTGTATTGTCCTCCATCGAAACGATTTGAGGGAACCCATTGGAATCGATCTTATGTTGAGAGACGTTCTTGTTATCGTTGTGGTCAACAGGGCCATATTATTAGGGATTGTAGGTTATTATCCCTAGATAGGTTTGGTAGAGGGATGCCAAGAACTTCCTCTTTCAGGAATTCTTTTTCAAGGCGTCGTTCGTATACGTCTGTATCTTGTTGTGCATCAAACTCTCCAAAACCTATGGCAAGAGTAAACAAAGTTGTGCCTAGTAGACCTCAAGTTCAACAGCACAACATTGTTGAAAACAAATCATCTGACCCTAAACAGGTTTGGAAACCCAAATCCACAAACAACGCATCAATGCAATCTTCTGAGTTCTTAAAATATCATAAACTCATTGATGTGATGATTATAGATGATCATGGACAACCCAAGTCTATCAAGGCTTGGGTGTCCCATAAGTACTAATGTTTTATTGTTTGTGTTGATGCAGTCAGTTTCTTGTAAATTAATATTTTTAAAGACTGCATGGATGTGGATATTGTTAAAAAAATGTTATGATGATTTCTGAAGTTTCTGAAGTTTCGTGGTGGTAAAAATGCTACAAGGCATTTGATTTGACTTGATATGTGATTTTGATACTTTTCTTTTAAATTTTATCATTATTGCAACAGCCATTCTTTGTACTTTTTAGTATCAAAGAAATGCAATGTTGCGAAATATCTTAAATCAAAAATTACATAAATATGTTTAATGTTTAAGGGGAGTACTTTTGAATTGAATTTTCGAAAAGAATTTGCTGTTCAGGGGGAGTAATTAAAATTTTGATTAAAATTCTGATTAATTGGATATAATTAAAATTCTGATTAAAATTCTGATTAATTGGATCAGAAATGTGAACAGCAAGATTCTTATTCCTCAAAAAGTTATTGGATTGTGTCTGTAAACAATATGGGAATGATTGTACATCAGATGACATGCATAAAACGGGAAATTTTAAGGTTTATGTTTGATGTGTCAGTAGGTTTATCTGGCATATTTTAAATAGCTTTTATAAACATTAGCTTCATCATATGATGTACTGGTAGACATGATACACACCGGTTTCTGGGTTCTTAAGAAGTAATTCTAATACGTGTCTATGATCTTGTGGTAAACACCATATGATGTACGACTAAATGTCTTAATTCCTTAACATAGCATGACATATTTCTATACTTGAGGTTTATCTGAAATCATTTGGGGGTCTATACTAATTGTTTCCTCTGTTATACGTAAGTACAGACCTGGTCTCAATTAGTATATGCTTAAAAGTTAAGCAAATGCAAGTCAATGTACTTGAAAAAGTCTTAAATCATAAGATACCTAACAAGGTCACCAAGATGGTTTGACCAAGTCTGGTTTTGCTTACACCTGAATCAAGTTATGTCGCTTTGTTGTACATTTGTACAGACCTGTCACCGCTGACTTGATTCTTAAAAATGATATTCTTATATTCTCTCTGGATTAGGAAGCTATGCTCATGTCTGGGTTACAGGGGTATGTCATAGGTGGGAACCATGGAAAAATATTCATTCTAACAATAAAAGGTTAACTCACAGACCCGGATGTAACATGTCTAAGTGGACAAACAATACCAGTAATCGTCTTGAAATAATTTTTATAAAAGGTGTTTTAAATATGCTAAGTAAATTTAAAGTGGACAATTATACTAATAATCGAAATAACACTTACTATTTCCTAATAATTGTATGTTGGCCTGATATGATCTCAAAGCAGACGTAAAACAATCTTATCCCCAAATTTGTTTTAATCTTTGTTCTTTACTTTTCTTTATAAAGAAAATACAAAAAGATTTTATTTCTATATTATTTTCTTCAAACATCACATATCTTGTTAAAGTCAAATTCTGAAGATGTAAAGGATGTTGGTTATTCTCCAAAGATTGTGAAGATAAATTCTATCGGAGAAGCTGCTAATGATTGAGAGATGGTCACCTAGTTTGAAGATCTTATTGTATGATGAATTTGTGTCAGTCACATGAATTTGGACATTAAGATTTCTTTGAAGACCATGCTATCTCAATGGGGGAGATTCTTATTGTTAAAGACATGAAAGATTTCTGATTGTTGAAGATATGAAAGAGTTTGTTGATGAAGACTAATTAAAGACTTATTTGACCAAGCTGCTGACATAGGGGAGTTTGTTGGTGCATTTTGTGTGTCAGTCAGTTGGTCAAACGTTTGTAATCGTTAAAGTCAATTAGTCTGCGTATGTATAGTGTTTAGTGTGTATATGCAAGTTTGTAAATGAATAGTGAAATAGAATATATACACAAAATAAGTGTTTATTCGACACTAAGCAAGTGTCGCATATAGCGACACTTGGCTAGTGTCGCTATAGGGTTTGGACAGCCTATAAATAGAGAGTTATGTTTCAGTTTTAGGGTTGGTCATCAGAGATAGAGTGTGAGGCGTTTTGTGTGTGAGAGAGAGAGGAGAAAAAGCTTGTAACGTTTATACTCAATTGTGAATACAAAGAAAACGTTATAGAAATCGTGTTTTTGTTTGTTCGTTCAATAATCGCTAACCAAATGGATTCCGCGCGTTTGGTTGATTAAGATGATCCGATAGATCAGAGATTAGGGCACCTACAGTTTTGTTTATGTTTTTCAGATGAATCCAGCAGAGACCAGTAAGGAGAGCAAGAAGCGAAAGAAAACCCGCAAAGGCAAGAAAAAGAAGAAGACTTCTATTCAGGATGAGAGTATGACAGATGTGCTAACTACTCCGGGGGAGCATTTGAGTCCTGCTGCACCACAATATGTCCCATCATCTGGGACGATCCCGGCCTTGGATTATGGGATCACTACTGTTGACCCAGCAGCTGCTTGGGTGCTCTTTCAGACATTGTCCATTCATCATGATTCAATAGCTGAGATCCGTGAGGCAGTTGGTCTACCGAGACTTCAGGACATCCCTTACAGGCTAGGGTCTGGTCCGAGAGCTTCTTGTCCACCATGGTCGTTCCTCCCTCATGTACCTAGCACTACTGATGCTCCAGCTCAGGATCCGGGTCCTTCGAGTTCACACGTTGATCTTGCTGAGATGCTCGCAGCTGCTAGCAGACTTGATATACCATCACCTTCTTCTGTCCTCCAGGATGCTGCCATTGCTGCCCTTTACCATGTTGCTGTTGCTGAGTTCGATCCTGATATGGATGATCTTCTAGATGATTAGTCTATCTTTACTTTATTTTAGCTTATCTACTTTAATTATGTCTATCATACTACTATTCTGTGAGACCTAGTGATTATGACTCTATTTATGGCTATTTGCTGTTTTCAGTATTCGTAGGAATGGATGATCTTAAAAGAAGTCTGGTCCAACCAAACTCCAGCAAATCACCCGCACCACTCCTTCACGAATCTGATCCTACATCCAGTACCCATCAATCGTAGGGAAGTGCCTGTCTAGTTCTTATGATCTTTATTATGATAATTTATGCTCACGCCCACTTAAAACTCTAAGTTTGGGATTAACACCCCATAATTAGAAAACTTGAAATTTATAATTGACTTAATGCAAAACCCTAAGTGTGGGATTCCCCTTACTTTGTGTAGAAACATTGAGGATAATGTTTATTTTTTAAGTGTGAGATAGCAGTATATTCTTCGCTCACTTGTTTAGATCAAATTTTTCGAAAATAGTCCTCAATAGACCCTTACTTTGTCCAAAAATTTTTAAAAAAAAATCGCTATAAAAACAGTCTTGCTTCGACAGTAGTCGAACTACTCATTCAGCAGACTGACTTTTTCAAAGGTTTTTGAGTCAATAAGTTAAGAAAGAAGTACAGATTTTTTTACAAGTATCAAAAGTCGGTAAAAAGAGATCGGAACATGTCAGACTCTAACTAAATTTCAAATAAAAGTCTAAGAGGGGCATCGCGTGACTGGGCACATACAACCTATATTTACGGTGAGGTAACTTGAGCCTAATATAAGCATTCATTTTTAATGCTTCACTTTCATTTGTTGTGTGTGACCGGTGCATGCATTCGGAATTAGAACTTGCTCCTGGTATGCATTTCGAGACCACATTGACAGGTGCCATACGTGGCATAGGTGCAATTAAATGACCTAGATATTTACTTAGGATAAAACCCATTTTTGTCATATCTCTTCAAGCCTAACCCTGCCGATACTCACTTTTAGTATCAATGATCCGCCTAGAAAACCCTGTTAAGCCTTAACCTTTTCATTTCTTATAAACCCAAATTTTTAAACCCACTCACTTCCATACCCACCAAAACCTTATCTTAGAATTTTTAAATTTATTGAAAAATGCTATTTAGATATTCTTTTTGCTTTCCCTCAAATTTCACAAAATTCGTGTTTACTTAAAACTTCTTGCATGCGTTCCATGATCAATATTCAAAAAAAATCAAGAGTCGTATGGTGCAAAAAACTGGCACCAAGTAAATTCGAAATTGTTAAAAGGATTGAAAAATGAAAGGATCTTAAAATGGGTAGAGAAAATATAAAAATCTCTTAGAAATTCCTTGGCAAAGAAGTTCTGAGCAAAAAAAAAAATTTGTATGAGAAATAAAGATAAGTGCTTCAAATCTCTCAAAAACTCCGATTCCTAAAAATATAAATCTTTATTGCGTTCTTGAGGATAGAAGTCCATATAGCTATCTTCTTCCCTATTGATTATCCGTTTCCGTTTTCATTAAAAAGTGTATCTAAATAAAAAATTTCAAAAAGTTTAAAGATCCTAAGATAAACAAAACCCTTTAAAAACCTACTTTCCATACCCTTTCAACCCCCACTTCACAACTCTCTCAAATGTCTGGTGATAATTAGTGCCGTCCCTGTCTAAGTGGTGGAAATTTGATTCTCGATCAAGCCTATGACGATGAGTGTTGCATCACTGGTATATGAGTGATTTCGTTTGTTTAGAATGATAGGAAACCCGATACACTTTGAGTGAATTGAGTGACCACCTGGTGAGATCACCCACTCATGTATATTCCAAGATCGCGAGAATTGAAAGCATGCCTAAGATATTCATTTTATAAATTCTTTAGACACGACATGGGAACATCTCTCTTTTCTGTGTCGGAACAATATTTGTTTCAAATCCGTGCCTTTTTCTTTTCTTAAAGAATGTTTTTTTTCTCAAAAATTAAAGTTTTTGACAAATGACAGTTTGGAGTTTGCTTGAGGACAAGCAAAAGTCTAAGTGTGGAATACTTGATTTGACGCAAAAAGTCATGTTTTTGTGCACCTTTTCAAGTCCATTTTGGTTCAAATCTTTTAATAAACATCAAATAATTAATATTTTATGCTAAAAATGTAAAATGAACCAAAACTTAGACTTCCTTTCGAAAAATCACTTAAAATGCTCAAATAATGAACAAATCAGAGCTAAAATGATCCACTTGTGATTCTGACATATAATTAAGCTAAACTGGCCTAATTTGTGTCTTATTGATCTTCAGGAAAATATGAAACCATGGGGGCGAGAATCGTTTGAATCTGACAAGTAACGAAGAAGTTAGAGCCAACCGAAGATCACAAGAACTACGACCAGTGCACAAGACCTACGATCCAGCATACAAGAACAAGACCCAGGGTACACCACCCCCTTAGGGGCCGTATACCACCCCTAGAGGGTCGTACACGCCCCCCTTTAGCGCCGTATACCCCCTCTAACGGTGTTGGATACGCCCTGTTTGCTACCAATACGCCCTATTTGCTACCGAATACGCCCTATTTGGTGTCGAATACGCCCCTGTAGGTGTCGAATTTCATAGCTCGAGGGTGTATTTCAGTGTAAAATATGGGTGAGGGGTGATGTATGTAAATTTAGTTCTTGAAGTCTATAAATAGAGGTTTAACCTCCTCATTTCCATATCCCTCATTCCACACAAATCACAACACACACATTACACATAGTAGTAGCTTTCTCTCTCTAACACTTCTCTAAGGAGTTAGAGGAGAAATAGTAGGAGTAGAGTAGCAAGCTTACGAGCTTTGTACGGAGCCGCTCCGAGACTACGATTGCATAGATTTGTTGTAACGCCTAACAGGTTCTATTATATTATCCTTTCTTGTTATTTTTAAATATGTTGTGCTATTGTCATGATTATTTAAGAATGCATGCTATGATAATTGCTATGTTAGGCTAGACAAATCTGTGTTTGCTATGATAAAAGTTATGCTAGGGTAGTTATGCTTTAAACAATGCTGTTACTCTGCCTGTATGAAATTAGGATATGTTTGAATTTATGAATTAATTCTCTATTGTTTATTTATCCAACTTATGCTGTGGTTTGAAACCTATTGATATAATCCGGCCAATTGTAGAAATAGGTCCCTCAACTATTCTGTGTCTGAATGATTCGATGAACTCGGCATGGCCACTGTTCTCCAGATTGAAATAAATCATAGGAGACACGGAGCATAGGATTAGAGTTAAATTAGAATTAATCCCATATATCGGATGCTTTTGAGAGAACTTTCAGAGCATCCGTGACTTAATTATTTATCCAGAAACTCTGCCTGAAACAAACTGATATTTATCCATGTTACACTACTGCATGTTCTTGTTTGATTGTTGCTCTAGGGTTTACATGCTAGTATCTGTTTGTCTACTACGGTTGTTGGGTTTATGATTAGGTTTTCAAACATAGAATAATTACATAAAACAGTTTAACATGCTAGAATAATTACAATAATCTGTATGAAATAATGTCGAACAATTTAACCGATCGTTAGACAGACTTTCCCAACTTATTACGCGAGGTCACTCCTGTTCACTTTATTGTTTATTCAACAATTCGTGCCACGATACGGAAGTCTCAGACGACCGAGACTGAGGAATAGGATTCGAGGTTAGTTGTCGGTTAAATTAGTACTACATTTGGGAGAACTTCCGGTGTAGTTTACACTCCATATCTGTTATCCATGTGACATATTATTTATTTGATTGTGGACAACTCTACCTTAGATAAGTAATAGGATAGAAGTTATGGCCCATTAGGACATATACAGTAATGATACGTGATCTCTGGGCGAGGCATCGGAAATACCGTAAAATGGCTTAGTACTTGGTATAGCGCTGGAGCCACCTCTGGTGAAGTACAAATGCGTGGAAGCCACGAAAAGGCCGTAGGTATAGTACTATGTTGAACATCGTTCAAAGACCCCAAATCAGCACTGCTAGGATTCATTATAATTAGAGCCTTAATCCTCATAACTACCCCTAAATAGCATATACTGACATCATAGCAAACACTCACGTAATCGATAGATCTCTCTGCGAATACACTCCTCATTTACTTTTCTGTTAAAGTAGAATAGAAAACAAAACCCCTCAAAAAGTTTCAAATCTCAGCTAAATTACCAAAGATAATTAATCCTCCTAAGATCTCATGCCCGTTGTGGTTTAAGAATGACACCTGAGTCATACCTACCGCTTATACAAGTAGTAGTGTAACTTAGGCTTCCCAGCAAAATATAAATTTTTAAAACCCTCTGATCTGCAACCCGACTGGACAGTCAGCAACGACAAGGAAGCAATTCCTTGACCGACCGTTGGGAGGCGATCAGTCGCACATAGCGACACAACGACTTATGTCGCAGTCAAGATCGACACAATAGACTATGTCGCACTAGAACTACAATGTCGCACCTAGCGACACAAGCCTTATGTCGCACCCAGTGTCGCATAAATCAGAACTTTGAAAACATGGATTTTTAGTAAGTGTCGAACTTATGTAACTTCAAACACTTATACGATACGACCTTTTAAACACATCGAGATACATGAACACTTCGAAACCATAATAATGATAATGATATTATTGTTACAACCAATCACCAACGGGCAGTACGCATTTTCAAATACTTAAACAAATCAACCAAATCGTAGTAATTTGGACATCTAGTCAGACGAACAACTACAAAGGTGATCTTTTGAGATACCCAATCATGTTTATAACCATCGCGTGTCGTGAACACCCTCAGGTTACGAGTCTTCGGACAATCACTATCGGCTAATCAACTCACGTTTATTGATTAAACGCTTCAAGACTCAGGTGAGTCTCATGGCCCCTCTTTTACTGTTTTTACTCAGGGGTGTGATTAATTGCTTATTTTTAACATGTGAACGCAAGTACAAACACTTTCATATACTACATGAGTTTTACACAACTAATCATTTCAAAAGTCCTCCATCAACATAGTTTGGTAATACGTTGTAGCGTGAATATTAGTATATGGTACCATATAGGATTGACCCTCCTCGTCTGGGTTAACAAGCACTAACTAGGTAAACCGATGTACTAATATTTGTTCAGACGAGTGTTGATTAGGCACTCGTGGAGGAACCTCGCTCAGGCACTGATTGTGATCCTGACCCCTCGAGTTAAGCTCAGACTATGTGCTCATGGTTGTATACATTATCATTATCTTTATTTGCTGGATGCAAATTAGTACTTAATCTTGCGGTTCACACGATATTATTTGATACTTAAACCTGTGAGCTCGCCAGCGTTAGCTGACCCATTTTAGCATGTATCACAAGTACTCAGCAGTAGATTTGGATTTGCCCTCATGATTACTATAGCTTGAGTCAGCATGCAGACAATAGAGATTTCCTTGCATTAGTATATTTTGTACAAGTATTTATGTATTGGAATCTCTCATTAAATCGAACACGAGCTATGTACGGATTCAACTATTGTAAACATTTTAATATTAATATATTTTGTTAGAACGACGCATATAGAGTCGTTTGCTATATATCTGTGTGCTTTGATTATTGATTAGTAACACCCAAACTATGCTTCCGCCAAACAGTAAATTTGGGGGTGTTACAAATATTATTAATAAATAATATAAATCAAATTCAATCCAATATTATTATTATTATTATTATTATTATTATTATTATTATTATTATTATTATTATTATTATTATAAAGAAATAAGTTAAGGGTATTTTAGTCATCTTAGGTTGATGAGAACAATTTTCGAGCCAAACTCAAATTTATTGGATTGAAAACAAGAAATAAAAAGTATAGGGATGATTTTCGTAAATCAGTGTAAATCACAATGACCATCTATGGAATTTACTCTATATTTTATGTATATAAGAATAATAATGATAAGAATAACTTATCACCACATGACTAAAAAGATGTACGTGTACTTGGAGAAGTGGAGTTTGAGTTGATGACAAGATTAAAAGAAATAAGGGATTCCATCACTTTTTAACTTCCACTACTCCATTCCCCTAAGGTCTAGTGGTCTACATAGCTTACTACTTCACTACGGATCTACTTTCTATACCATTTTTTTTAAAACATAATCATTACTGTACTTATTCTTTACCTTTTTCATCACTTTTTCTTAACATTTTGTACTTTTTTGTATTTTTTAAAAAAATAAAAAATGGTATACTTATCGGGAAAAAAATGGTATACAAAGAATAAGCCATGTCATTAAAGATGCTATTGATGCTATTGATTACCATCTGATATTGGTAGTGCAAAATTCTTTCATTAAAGATGCTATTGATTACCATCTGATACTGATTTGAAACCAACAAATATACAAGCATGCCCAATTCAAAGTTTTATAAAACTTTTTACTACAGTAGTTAATATAATAAATGAATATTAATAGCATATTATAATAAATAAATAAATAAAGGATTTTGCTAAATAAAGTCCTTAGAGTTCTTTTTAAGCCTTTTAAATATGTTTTATGAGTTAACTATACTAAAAACTACTTCCCCTGTCCTACTTTTATTGTCCACTTTTGACTTTTGAAGTTTTTCTTTTACAACTTTGACCTTGAATATTTTTGTTTGTGTTATATAATACTTAATGCAAATTATACCAATGAAAATACATTCAAAACCATTTCCATTTATATATTTAGTATAATACAACTCTTGAATTTTGATTGACCTTGGATTTTTTTCTATGATACAAACAAGATATGCATGTTAATGAAAGCCCTTAGGACTTCATTTAACAAAACCCGTAAATTAATTAATTAATTATATTTACACTACTTTTTATATGTAAATAATGTTTTGTACTTTGGCTTTCGTTTACCAAAGATTAATTCAATTCTCTTTTGTTGAAGTTGAAATACGAAAAACATTACAATATGTAAATTTATAACAAGGTCTGTATCAAAATTTTATGAAATAAGAATGAACATATGTGTTGCTATTAGACTATTCGTAATGAGTTGCATTAACTCTATATTTTTCAAAAACAACATTTGACCAACAACCACTGTGTATTTTATTTTTCACGCTGCAAAGCGCGGTAATCAGCTATCTTTCAAGGCCTTGAAACCCAATTATTTATGATGAAATTGAAATTTTTGCATATATTAAAAACCCAATATACATATGTACAATCATCAAATTCAATCAAACATACACATTTATATTTATTACTTTTTTCAAAAGATAAAAAATAATGTACAAAACATAACTACCAGGTACAAGAATAGAAAATAGTTGTGGTTTATGGTGGTCGAAGGAGCAGTGGAGACGGAGGTTGATGAAGCAGCAACAGTTGATGGAACGGGGTGGCTACGGTCACCTGAGGTTAAGGGAAAAACATACATATATATTTATTACTTTTTCAAAAAATAAAAAATAATGTACAAAACATAACTACCAGGTACAAGAATAGAAAATAGTTGTGGTTTATGGTGGTCGAAGGAGCAGCGGAGACGGAGGTTGATGAAGCAGCAACGGTTGATGGAACGGGGTGACGACGGTCACTTGAGGTTAAGGGAAAAGCATTAGTCCATAATTATTGGTGTTGTGTTTTGTGATTTCTAGAAATAGTTAAACAATTAAGCAAAATTGATGGCTAGAAAATTTTGAATAGTTTTTTTTAGAAGATAGTGGAAAGGGTAGTTTTGGGAAAAAAATGACTGGATGGGGACTACTCCAAGTTTGTGGATGTGTGAATTAATCAATCTATCAATCTCTTGGGCCCGTCCATCTTAAAAGTCACGTACAAAAGAAACGAGGGCCCGTCCAACATAACCCACACTTGTTTTTATCTTGTTAAATCGTGAGTTGATTACCTGTCTATGTGAATATATAATGTTTGTTCCGCATAAGTAGTAGATAAAAATAATAACTGTTTATTTGATGTGATGAATAAATCAATTAAATAACTCAAATTACCAATTTAACCCGTTACAATAGTCAATTAAAGACATTTATAGAAACATATATTTTCATAACTAGAACTATTGAGACATATTTTTTTATTACGTCAAGAAAAATTAAAAACAACCTTCTCAATTAAATTCTATATATTCATTAAGTTAAAAACAAACCTCTATCACCTTGTATTTTGAAACAATCCTCTAACATTTATTACATTGAATCTGATGGCCGAAACTAGTAAATTCAAATGGAGGGAGAAAAATATATTTTTATATTTTTATAGTTTTTGTGGGGTGAAAGTTTTATAATGTAATTAATACCCTAATTTTTTCGCATATTAGGTAATTAATTTTTTTTTATGGGGGCGATAACTTACACTACCCCGCTCTGCCTCCGTCTATGTTGAATCTTGTTATTCGTGTAGAAAAGAAAAAAAACATTAGACAAATTCTTTTGGCAAAACTTGTAAAATATTGTGAAATGAGGAAGGACTAGTTAGACCACTCCCATTTTCGACATCTTAGTGACACGTTAGATTTTCTGATTAAAAAATTGATTCATAACCGATTATCTACTGCCATCAATGACTATTCACTTCATTTTTATGGACTTCACATTAACCAATATACCACATTTTTATACATTAAAAAAAACGCGGCTTCACTTTTTCCAACCGATTTGTAATCGGTTAAGCGATTGGAATGGAAAGTGATTAAGAAGTGATGTAACGGATGACACCAAATCACCAATGACTTCCTAATTGGTTTGAACTGATTACTCCCGATGGGAGCACCCTTAGACCATTGCCATCAGACGTTGGTTCCTTTCGTCGATTTGAAGTGACGAAAGGGTCATTGATGGCACCATATGTGTGGTTGCCTCGTCACTTGATGCTTCTTCTTAAATCGAAGAACGGAAATAAAGTTTTCGCGAGGCTCAACTTATATTTAATGTATTGTTATTTTTTGTTAAGACAATGTAAATGTAGGTATATTGGTAAATGTGAAGTTCAAAAATTGAAGTAACGAAATCACCATTGACACCCTTGTATGTTTCTTTTATCGGTTTTTGATGTGCTAATGTGGCACTATTGATGAAAGAAGTGACGAAATTACAGTTGTAAGTGATTTTATACAAATGGGTATACTCAGTTCCCAGAGTATTTTATTTTATAAAAAGAAAAAGAAGTGAAGTGAAAAGGATAGAATAAAAAAAGAAAAGAAGTGGGGGTGTGCCCATAATATTTACGCATCTGCCATACAAGCTTAGTCACAAAACACGTGGCATGACACGTTTCAAAATACCCACGTCTAGTTAAGTAGTTTTTTTCACCGGCAACCGCCACACATGTCAAAATACCCACGTCTAGTTTTTGCTCGCCGGCCATTAAACAAACATACAATTAATTCAAACTTCAATGGCAGATTTAATCATCAGAAGTGAAGAGATCGATGCATCTTTTTATTCAGAGATTATGTTATTGGTACTAATACCACCGAAGATTTTGATTGTCGATCTGTAATTGTTCAGATATTTTCAAAAAAAAAAAAAAAATGTTTTTTGCGCTTGTGTTACGGGTGCATATAAAAGTAATCATCATCATTATCATTACTATGTATACAAAATACATATAAATTATATGTATGGTATGTATAGGTAGAGTTTATTTATTTGGTTATTATTTATTTATTTACGCATTTGTTTGAACTTGTATTTCTGACAGGGCGACATAAAGTAAAAAGCTAAGAGGGCGACGATGATTTTTCATTCACTGGACATGTTGGGTTCGCGTGTTGGAAGGAGTTTTGTGGTAAGATAAAACCTCATTTATTAATTTAATTTCGTTATGTTATTAAGGGTTCTGAAAGTTTGTAATTCGATCGGATTAACTCACGAGCAATTAAGCATTTTGTTTGATAGTTTGTTTGTTGTGGATTAGACCGTTATTATCTCATTTTGCTATTGGAAATGCAACATAATAGGCAATTTTAAGTTATGATAAAGGTTATTAAAGGCGTGTGAATGTGACACTAGTTCTTGTTGGTTTTGTAAGTTTTTTGAGTCGGTAGCTTAAAAAATGCGGGGAAAAGATTTACCGATGAGAATAGTACCTATAAGATAGTAGTGTATAGCCCATCAAGGAGGCATGATTACATAACAAGATTATGAGAGAATGAAACTAGGATGTTTTAGCCATTTGGGACGGATAGTTGTGACAAAGATTGAATATAAAGATGGGTACTAGACGATAATAATAGCTTGTAGAGTTGTAGGTACTTGTATCGCTGTAGATCCTACTTAGTAATTTGTGAAATCATGGATTTATATTCTCTGCCGACATACAGACTGCTCCTTATGTCAGCAATATATGATGATAAGTCGATAAGTCGATAACTCAGACTCACCAGCACAAAGATAGGTCGATGTACCGCTTATCTTGAATTCAGTTGTGTTGCATATAGATAGAAGTGTAAATATGCTCTTTACCAACAACACACGAGACCAAATCAATGTCCAGGTCTTGCATGCCATCTACCACATTGCCGCTGCTTGATGGTTGTATATAGTGATGTCACTATTAGATCTCAAGTAACAGAATAGTATAAGTTGGTGCTGTGTCCGGAAGCCAACACTTTGCATTTACATCCTGCAAGTTTCCAGAGGTATTAAAAGATAATGCATTTGGGTGGGGTTGGAATAAAAAAAGGCAAAGAGATGTTAAGCCTAGAAACGAGGAATCTATTGCGGAAGACATGTTACATTACATAAGGGCATATTGGAGATAGATTAACATTACATTATTATATATAGAACAACATTGTGGGAGAACCACATTCCACTACATGCAAGAAACAGCTTATATCTTGGGGGGAATACTTGCTCTTCTTGCGTTACAGGAACAAGATAGAGGATTCATGGAACAAACCATAATATAATAAATTTAATGATCACTTTGGTAAGTTTTCTTGGCGCCTCAGTCAAACTGCATCGCTATCATTCAGCCTTGCTGCCATTATCTGTGTGCATATCACAAGAGAAATACGTCAATAGCAGCACTTATGAACTGCTGTCTAATCTTTAAGTTCCAATCAGTAAGTTTGCACATAGCTAATCATCCTTACCTCTCCTACCATGGACTGCTTCTCTTTGTTTAGCTGATTTTGCTGTACATGCGTAGAGGTCAGAAAGTTATTTGTTACATGTATAACAATGAGAAAATAAGTAAATCAGATGATAACAGACTTAAAAGGTTGTACCAACACAAGAAAGGATCGACATAAGAGCTTGTTGCCATTTTTTTATGTATGTTATGTTTGGAGATAGTACTGGTCATAATCTTTGGTACATCGTTCAAGTATATATTTGAATATTATGAATTAAAAATGATCAATTGCTCTACGATTTAACTTGGTTTGGCAAACCGTACTGACATATAGGGAAAACAATCATATGTCTAGGGACCCGGCAAAACTCTTCTCCCACTGCAAATCAGATTGCATTGTAAGTTTCTAAAAGTTGGGTTGTAGTTTAAAGGGACTTGTTTTATACTACTGCTCTGTCACAGGCTTCCCTTTGAGACATTGAAGTAATTTAGAAAGTTAATGTTATGCATGTTGTATTATAGAGAAGGAGAGAAGCTACTGCCAGTTGCGTATATTATATGATACCATCTGACATCTGAATGTTATATGTATTTCATCCATCTATGTATTATAAATACCGGAATTAAAAACTGAAATTCAGTTAAATGGATCTGTAATTAGCTGCCACAGACAAAGTCATGACTTTTACCTCCTGAGGTTTATATGTTCTGCATTCATGTGTGTAGCACAAAACACTTGGTGTGGGTTAATGCTTCAGGAGATATCTCATTGACACGATATCTAGTTGTAGAGGCACTTGAATAGTGAAATACATACTTCGATCTGACCAGGAGTGTGGGACGCTTAAGTTTTCTATCCTAAACCCTCAGTAATTGTCAAAATAGTGGGAACACAAGGGGGGGATAACTGTTGCATTGTTCAGATTATGTGCGTTAAAACTGCATGACATCAGTGAGGGAGGCACAGCTTTTATGTTTATGCAAAGTAGCTGACTAAATTTACATGGTTAACTGCGGATGTGTTTAGTAAAAATAATCAGTTCTGAGAAGCATACCTTTTCTTGCATGGCCTTCACAGCTTCCAGCATCAACTGATTCTGCACATCAGAGTTATGAAGCCATTACACATGTAAATGTATGCATGCTAATTAGTTTATGAAACATAGTGTTTCCAGTAAGTGCTGTTCAAATCTCTTGGAATAGTGATGATCTAAGCATCACCATCTTGAATACATATCAAGCCTGTATACTTGTACACCACCTCCTAATACTCCCTTACTAAGTCTTGGTCTATCTGTTTCATGCCCTTGGATTACTATCATATATACATGGGCAGAAAAATCCTTGGGGTAATACCCCTTCTCTCCAAGGGAGAAGTCATATATCCTATTTAATTTGTTAATACTTTAACTTTAAACTGTGTTAAAGATAATGTTGTATAGCTGTTAGGATTAATTTTAGGCATAATTACAGGCTGTAATATTAATGTACTTTAATGACCTTCCTAGAATAGGTGATGTATTCATGTATAAATAAGCTCCTTTTTCTCTATGAATAAAATACAGAAATCATAAAACCAATCTCTTGTTTCAAACTGATTACTTTGTGTGCTCAGAAAGTTTTCATTCTTCTAGGTATGAGGTTAACTATCAAATTATGGCGGACACAATTCGTTGAGGAGGATGGGTATATTACATTTGAGAGGGCCTAGCCTGTGTCAATTTATAAAAACAAGGCGGGTGTCTAGTCTGGTGGATAACTAGTGTTCTAGCTAGCTTCTAATCGTGCTTTATTTTGGTTGCTTTTCCAGACAGCAAATATAGGACCGTGCAGCTTCGGTCAATATCATCAATGTTGGAGATGAGGCAGCCTCAAATAAAAGGTGACAACCTACAGCATAAGGAAGTCACAGTGACTCCCGGTATTATCATGTGCTTGCATATCTGTAATTTACTCCTGGGTGGTGCTCTATTTTATACAGGTCATCATAGCATTAATTTGAGAATTGTAACAACTGCGATTGTAGTGTCACATTTATTAACATTGTGAAGTCTAAGCTGACCTTTCTATGTCTGACCACATGGAGAGTACTTTCAATTTGTTTCTCCAACTCACAGAGCTTGGTGACATCTGCCTGCTGAACGTTCTGCTCTTCGAGGTGGCTGCAAGGAAAAGCAAACTAAGTTCCAGTTCTTCTACTGAAGTGAAGCTAGTAGCATAAGCTGATAAAGTATAAAGTATAATTACCGCTGGATCATCTGCGTTAACTCATCAGCAGTCCACACATCCCTATACTCTAACGCGAGCTTCTGTCAGAAGCACCCAGAGGTTTGTACTCGTTAGGATCTAGTTAAGTATACCAAAATGACCTGGAGACCTTCACTAATATGTGTGATGTTTCTATATTCACAAAAACTCGATTCGGCAAGATGGGATGGGGTGGGGTGGAGTGTGTGGGTGGGCGGGTCTGGATGGGGCTGTGGTGGTGAGTGGGGGGTTGTTCCGACTGCAACACATTCTGTTGAAAGTCGGTCAAAAAAGTTTATTTTAGTGTGTCAAATATGGTCACAAATCAGTGTTAATTTGAATAGTTTTTGATGAAACAATTTACGAGGTTCAAGCATTAAAAAGCAGCTTGGGCAGCTTTCAGCCATTTTAACCCTCGTTTTTAATTCTTTGTATTTTTGTTCACCCATAGAACCGTTTAAGATAAAACACAACCTGGATCGACCCATTTTTTAGTAAACTAGCTAAAATTTCCGCCTCTCTATGTTTCCAGTTCCTTGCAAATGCAAAGTTCTTGACTTTTCGATTTTAAGCAAGCAGATATCAGAGAACCCAATGTCGAGCTTTGGTCTTGTGTATAGAAATGTGTATGTGCTGTTACTAGTCCTTTTCCTCTATAAATGAGCTTGGTGCGTTTAATAGGTGTCAGCAGTCGGTGACTATAATCTTCCATATTAGGGCAGAACTGGGTTCTAGGTCATGACTTTAACTTTTTTATGTAACTGTGAAAAATTAGTGTGAGAAGAAACATGGCAAGCACTTTTGTAAGACGTGAAGAACCGATGTAATGTATAATTGTTTCTTGCTAACTACTTCTGGATAAGTTCACTAGGAGTATTAAATGCAAGATTTTGGTGTACAAATAAATTGTCATGAATTTTGAGTAGGAGGGGTTTTGCAGCAGAGCAACATTGTACCTTCATTGTATCTTGTCAATGAAGTATGAAATGGGAAATAAGTATGGTGTGTCGCTAAATGCTCACATACCTCACGTACTGTTCTGCGGACAATCTCATCTGCGTTCCTGTAGTCCTGGTAGCGAGTCAAGATCTTTATCATACTGTTTCACAAGTTCATAAAAGTAGGCTTTAGAGGTTAATAACAATGATCAAGTTCAATATTGACAAGCGTTTACATAGAACTAGTATAAAAAAGGAGTGTCTATGTTGTCCGAAGGTTTTAGCATAGGAAATATATCATGCAAGTAAAGCAAGTAACAAGATAAGTAAAGGTCGACGGGAAGCAAATGAAAGAGGGGTGAAAGAGTTGTAATATTAGTCCGGTTTCTTAAAGGTATATATCCGGCGGTTGAGTTAGCCTTTCCTTTATGGACCGGCCAAAAGTATCCTTAGTTATCAGGTGTCCAACGTGCACTAATGTGAAATAGATGGAAAATCTATGTTAATTAGTCTTTTTGCAAAAGATGGTCAATATCGCTATTTTGTGTGTTATAGGCCTATATACAGGTTCGACAACACCTTGGGTCAGGTTAGGTTCGATGGGCTTCCAAATTAGGATCCTTCGTCAATCGTCATGGTATATTCTCTGGTAGTCATCTCATCCACATTGGATAGATCAAGAAAATGTTTAGTAAATGTTGGAAATTGCCGGGATTGGGCATGTTTTGGTGATTAGAATTGGATTGACATGGTGCTTGTCAATGCTAATGCTAACATATTTGATCCATCTATTGGAGTAGCCCTCAGGGTTGGCACAATGAAGAATAGGCTTACTCGTGCTAATATGAAATAAGATGGTAGGTAGGCTATGTCCTCTTTCAAATGAAGCATGCCCAACATTTCCACTAGTCGGCCAAGCCATGAACACAATACGAAACGTAGGCTATATTTTCTTTGTAATGAAACTAGCATGCCTACCACTTCCGGTAACACTTCCATTAGCTGGCCTATTGTGGGCTTAAGTGATACCTATGCCTAAATGAATATTGTTTTTGTTTTTACAAAAAAGTGATTATGTAGGCTATGTCCTCTTTCAAATGAAATCAAGTATGCCTAACACTTGCATTAGGTGACCCATTGTGGAGTAAAAGGTTGATGGCTATCCACCTAAATAGAAATTGGAAACACCTTTTACAAACTTAGAAATTGCGATTCCCATTATATAGACTTAGATTTTGCGAACCCACATCACTCAACATTCATTCCAATGGGCCATCTCCTATTTAGGGTACACTATCACTTCTATGAAACGTAAGCTATATTTCCTTTTAAATGAAACTAGGCATGCCTAACACTTCCATTAGTTGGCTTATTGTGGACTTGGGTGATGCCTATGCACCTAAATGAAGAATATATATATATTTTTTTTACAAAAAAGTGAATTATGTAGGCTATGTCCTCTTTTAAATGAAATCAAGCATGCCTAACACTACATTAGGTGGCCCATTGTGGAGTAAAAGGTGATGGCTATCCACCTAAATAGAAGTTGGATTGAAGAAAACGTTTTACCAACAAGTTTTCATTATTACATCAAATCACCAGGAAGAATATGCAAGAGTATATGAGTAAAGCGACGTCAAAATTACCTAAACACTTTTTACTTCGATCGATACGGATTCCCATCATATAGACTTAGAAATTGAAAACCCACGTTACTCGACAATCATATCAATGGGCCATCTCCTATCAATGGGCCATCTCCTATTTAGGGCACACATCACTTCTAATCTTGTCGAGAGGCCATTAAGTAATGAATTGAAGGCACTCATATGAGTTCCCTATGTGGCTTTGTGATGGATCTACACTGCTTGCTTTAGCAGAGCACTAAGCCACTATTCGTAGCCTTAAATGGTTAATGGGAGCTATCATACTCTTATGGAGATAATTGAAATGAAATCGACGTGGTTTAATCGCTTTTTCTTTTGAGGCAAATGAATTCTAAATAAAGGAAGGAGGTCGAGTTGGGCCGGGAATGTGGCATCCCCAGATACCTCTTATGTTGTGTTGCGCCTTAGCGAGTTGGCTTGGTCGTGAATTCTACATTTTGGCTCACTATCTAGTCGGAAACCTTATCGACAAGTTGGTAGCTTCGGAACCGTAATGCTCATAACTCGTAGATATTAGGCCTAAGCATATTCATAGTTCTTCGTTTTTGGTGCCTATGCGCTTGCCAATTCTATATACTGGTCGAGGGAGGAACCACCAATATAAGTTGTGAGTCGAGCTAATCTATTCTTGAATTTTGAAGGGCATGATTTGGAAATCCAGATTACGTAGTTGGTTTTATGTTCAAATATTAGACTTCCTACTATCTTTAATGGAGTGTAAAGTAGGGCAATTTCCTAAAGCTTATAGGGGGCGAATAACTTGGGTTTCCTCATCTACACAACTCTCTCCTGCTAAGATGTATGTAATAGATACTTCCCTACGTAAATGCCATAGAGATCAACATCCGGTGACTTATAAAGGCGTTGCTCCTTATGTCTTTCATAACGGTGTGCACTCTTTATGTTAGACGATGATGTCAAATCCAGCTGGGTCGGTGACCCGATTATAAAGCCTTGCCCATTTCGAGGTACATACATGAAAAAGCATGAGCGCACTCGTCAAACACATATCCCCATCACTAGGTGTCCTCACCATTGAATGCAACTATTCATGAATTTCTTCATTTGATCGGGGCGCGTATGAAGCGTTAGTTTGAGCCCTTTGTTCTTCTTTAGTTGTGCCTATGATATACTTGGACCCTTTTTATGACGAAAGACTTTTTAGGTCATTCACCTAATTGGGTAAATTTAGTTGACTTGCACGCCATAACTAATGCTCCAACTCTAGTTAACATTTACCGTTATCAGGTGGTATCATTGATCTCCAACATGTTTTGTTATTTCTAGTTTTTTCCAAACTCTAGGGTACGTTCTATGTTTCTCTTTGTTACATGACTATATCTCGTAGCAGCAGTATGAGACTTTCTCATCATTGTAGGAGTTTGTGCTTGTTAGTGAAATTGTGAGAGATCTCTTTTAATTTCTCAAACTTTCTTCTACTTATATCATTTAGTTTAATGGCTAATATTATGGTCTCAGTGTTTGAAGATGAACACCATCTTTTTAAACTCGTCTTGTATTTGCATAAGGCTATCATTCCCCTTGCAAGTCGTGGACTTCTTAAGATGGCACATATGGCACTCATTTATAGAAGTGAACCTAATAGTGCCAAGCTCAATAGAACTTGGCTAATAGATGAGAAAATAGAGCGAGCTTTTATTAAAGTTAACTATCTAACAAACCAAAAGATCCTCAAATGATACGAGGGTCTTCAATATATCCCATAGAGAATGCTTATCAAAGAACACATACTCCTATTTGTGTGAGATAGAGAATGTATACTTGGCCGACTTCTTATTGAGGGATATATAAGAAGAAAATACCAATTTGTCTTCTAGTCTCAACACGTCAAACTCGAGTAGGGATATAAATTCCAAATTTTGTATGGCTAGTCTCTTGTAATAACCACATTTGTTTATTATATTTTTCTTCAATATACTATGCAAAATGGAAAAGATCACACCTGTTTGAAATACGGGCACAAAAAGATATATCATTATGATATATACTTTATGAGTTTGTTTATATGTTATAACTGTTGTTAGCAGACATTGTAGCCCAGATATGTTAGCCCATTGAGTATCGAGAGGGTTATGCCCATTGTTAGATTAGGGCTTCGTATTCTCATATATATATTTGTATTGTGTATTTGAGATGTTCAAGCAATAATAATACATTACAACATGGTATCAGAGCCTAACATTTATATTGTGTGCTCCATGCGGTTGCTGATGGTACATTAAGTCGTCACAAAGCGCGACTTGTTGCTAATGGTCGTAGCCAGCAACAGGGTATTCATTTGTGATGAGACCTTTAGTCCAGTTGTTAAACTGGCCACTATCCGTGCAATTCTCAGTCTTGCTGTATATCTCGACAGTGGCATGTTCACCAGCTGGATGTGAAGAATTCCTTTCTTAATGGTCACGAATTCCTTTCTTAATGGTCACTGAAGAATTCCTTTCTTAATGGTCACCTGTCTGAAACGGTTTATATGCATCAGCTAACTGGTTTCTCAGCACCCTAATCATGTTTGTCTTTTGAATAAGTCTCTGGTCTCAAACAAGCCCCTCGTGCTTGGTTTCAGCGCTTTGCAAGTTATGCCACTCGTGTTGGTTTTCAACACAGTAGATGCGATTCATCTTTATTTATATTCAGACGTGGGTCGTCAGAGATTGCTTTATGTTGACGACGTTGTTTTTACAGCTTCATCTTCAGCTCTTCTACAATGAGTGATATCTTCTCTTCATCAGGGCTATGACTGACCTTGGTCCACTCAACTACTTTTTAGGCATCTCGGTTCTTCACAACACGACAGGGATGTTTCTTTCTCAGAAAAAGTATGCTATCGAAATTCTTGAGCATGCACATATGCTCAATTGCAACCCGTGTAAAACTTCAGTCGATAGTATCGACTGAGACTAAGCTTGGCCCCAATGGTCCACCTGTTACGGACCTGATTTTGTATCGTAGTCTTGTCGGGCTCTACAGTACCTTACATTCACAAGACCGGCCTTGACCTACGCAGTTCAACAGTTATGTCTCTTTATGCATGATCCTCGTAAACCTCACTTTTTTGCTTTAAAGCGTGTTCTTCGCTATGTCCATGGGACAATTAATCATGGTCTACAGTTGTACTCGTCAAACACGACCCAACTCACGGCTGCCTCTGATGCCGATTGGGCTGAGTGTCCTACTACACAAGGTCCACCTCAGGCTATTGTGTGTTTCTTGGTGACAACTTATTGTCTTGATTCTCAAAAAGACAACACATCATTTCTTGCTCCAGTGCTGAAGCTGGGTATCATAGTCATAGTCGCTAATGCTATTGCTGAGACTGCCTGGATTCGTAATCTTCTTCGAGAACTTCATACACCTCTCGTTAGAGCCACTTTAGTTTATTGTGATAAGATTCGTAATCTTCTTCGAGAACTTCATACACCTCTCGTTAGAGCCACTTTAGTTTATTGTGATAATGTCAGTGCAGTATATATGTCATCTAATCCCGTGCAACATCGAAACACATTGAGATTGACATTCACTTTGTTCGTGACAAAGTGGCCATGTTCTTCATGTTCCGTCTTGTTATTAGTATGCTGATATCTTTACCAAAGATCTTCCTTCTTCATGGTTCTTGAGTTTCGATCCAGTTTGAGTGTTCAAAGACCTCCCGCTCCAACTGCGGGGGATGTTAGTGGACATTGTAGCCCGAATATGTTAGCCTATTGAGTATCGAGAGGGTCCGTCCCATTATTAGATTAGGGCTTCGTATTCTCCTACATATATTTGTATTGTGTATTTGAGATATTCAAACAATAATAATACATTACAATAATAACGATCACACCATATAGATTTAGTTCTAAGTCGATGACCTATAACTAGTAATATATAGCAACCTAAACTCAAAGAGGGTATAGTTCGTATGTTGTGTGGGAAAAAGCACATAAATATAGTAATATAATGCACGAGAGGTAAATAACCCATGGTCCCTAAGACGACTGTACTCTTAGGAGATTAGCTTATTTTTGGTGCTTATAGTAGCCTATATAAGCTCCACTAATCTCTAAAAATAGAGCTGAATTTCTTGACTTGGTAAATAAGCCTACCCAAAAACAAAAATGAGCATATTAGGTTAAGATAAAAGCCCAAAAAAGTAAGTTGATTCAAACACCTTTTAGTTGTTAACTCTTTCAACTCACATCTACCAATCAACAATTTTCACGATCTCATCCTCACCGACACAAATAACCACAGTGGTGAAACAAATAACCACAGTGGTGAAACGGAGTTGGTTTCCATCTTTAGTGGGAAAAAATCAACAATTTTCACGATCTCATCCTCACCAACACAAATAAGCACAGTGGTGAAACAAATAACCACAGTGGTGAAACGTTGGTTTCCATCTTTAGTGGGAAAAAGAGGGTATCCTTTGGATGAACATCACGGCCACCATAAACAACTTAAAAGCAAGCAAAAACAAGCTAATATAATATGTATCCACTTGAGGAATTCTCCAGATGTTACACAAAGCTATTAAAAAAACTCTTACCGTGCCGGCCATTGGTTCGTTTAATATGTTACATCAGGTTTAAGCTATAAAAAAACTCTTACCATGCCAAGCATTGGTTCGTTTGATATTTTAAAAGCTCGAGCTAGACTTCATTACAAAGTACTATTTATTTTATCTATATAAACATATTTTAGCTATTCATGATAATGGAAAAATGCACAGGATTAGTTCGTTTGACAACTTTTTAACTAGCAAGTGTTTTCAAGGTCGAGCTTGGTTTATTTGACAACTTTTTGGCAAAAATGCATGGGAATTAGTGGAAAAAAATCCGAGCTTTTAACTATTCACAATAAAATACAAGTACGTTGACTGAGATGTGGGTTTAGCAGAATTATTATATCAGCTAGCTGTGACTACAATCTACCCTTCATTAATCTTAATACCTTCAGAGAAGGTGAACATATAACCGAAGGTGAATTTAGCCCATAGTTACTAAGGAGTGTTCTTCAACAAAGAAAAGATGTTTTGGGTTTGGTTTATGTAACAATGAATTGTTAGGCCAAGCACAAGCTTAGAGATCAGCACTTACTAAAGCACTATAAAAATTCTCATAGGCTTACCTTTAGCAAATCAATTAGCTAACATCCTGTGTACATATAATGCAAAAAAAAAAAAAATAAAAAAAAAAAAAAAAATAAAAAAATAAAAAAATTTAAGCTTGGTATTATGCATTGAAGTGTAATCGTTAAAACTAGCTAGCGAAAACCGGATTATGCAAGAACAATTCACGCTGACATGAAGCATTTTAACCGCAGTACTAAGACTATGAGTAGACCACTTGAAATTCTCTTTGTATATATTTGCAATTTGAGTGGCGCTCTTCATATATTTTCGCAATATATGTGATACCTTCAGTTAGGGTATTATTTGACACAGTAATTTTAAGGGCCTGTAAATATCAGGTTATAAGCGTATGAAGTAAGGCAGAACAAGGCGGTTACATACATCTACCCTAGTTGGAGAAATAAAGGTGGTATATTAAGTCATTTTGACGAACTATTCAACTGGGAAGTTCGTTTATATCTGTTGGTTGAATGGACATAAACAAAAATATTCATTCGTGAAATTTATAAATGAACCTACATGAACATGAGTCGTTCACAAAAGTTTACTAATGTCTTTTGATGTACGTTTGATTATCATTTTATTTATGTCTGCTCGTTATAGTACTTCACTTATGTTCATATATATTTGTATATTGTTTCTAGTATTAATTAAAATTTGACAAATATAAATTCACATTTATTATATTCCTGATTGGGTAACAGTTTTAATACTTTAACCTTCATATTTTAAATGTTTTGACATGTTGACGAACGAACATGAACACAATTTTTGTTAGGATACTCGTTCATGAACCTTTCTTTGAGTGAGAAAAGTTAGAATCGAGCATGAACATGAACAAGGCTCGTGCGTGTTTGTTTAATTTATTTACGGGCGTAGGTATATTATCTTATACTGGAGAGACCAAAGGACATCATGAAGTTGAGGATACATGCAAGATACGTTATCTCAAGGCGCATTTTCCTCGTTTGCTATTATCCTTTAAAGAGTCACTGCAAAAACTCCTTGGTTATAGAAGAATGTGAAAGGAGGAAACACTCATACCATGAAGACTCGTAGAGAAAGCAAGATTGTAAAAGATGGTGGCACGATTTAAACAACTTTTAAGTCTATAATGACAACTCAACTTAACCCGGTCATTACCGGTGCTATCCCATGTCCTAAAGAATCTCCAAGTGTGTTGAACTGAAATACGTTTTCAGTGCGTTCGTTGCTAGCATGACCCTTCCGTATAGTGGAAAAGATTGTACACTTGGAAAGAACCTATAGTTCCAAAAAATAATTGGAACTGCACGACAACATTATAAGTCTTACTCTTCGCACCATCATTGCCTCACACAAAACCAATTTGACTCATCTTTAGTTGACTTGCTCATATTAAACTTAAAAAAATATAGGTAGATCTACAATAAACAGATGTACATATAGAGATGTATGGCAAAGCGAGTTCTACAATATAGGGATATACATATAGAGATATGTGTGGCAAAACGTTTACGTCAATGACATTGTTTGTTTTGGCTTTCCTTGAAAGCCAAATTGTTCTCCTATGGGAAAATTGGATTGTTAACAAGAAGCACGCAAAGTGACGCATGGCCTAATGACTATCAACTAACTAAGCACCTACAGTAAGTTACACTAGACATACGTGAGGCCTGCATATATCCACGTCAACTGGTACCGATGCAATATGAGAACATCATCAAATCCATAAGTTGAAATGGAGTATACCCAAGGGTAATGGAGTACATCCGTGTACATACAACATAATGAAAGACCTTTCCACTTGCTAAGTAATATCATCCCAAACTTTAAGCATGACAATGCAATACGTTACAACAGGGTTATTGGTTGAACACTTCAAGAGTGTCTTAACTAATGTTGTAAAAGTTCGAGAGATTATATGAGTTTGCACTTACAAAAAGACATGTACATCCATGAAACTTTATTATTAGTGCATATCCTATAGAACATGTTTTAGGGTAATTGATCTTCTAGCATTATTGCTTACTCTTTAGGCATGTAGGCACTTTTGACATTAATTTCTTAGCTCAAAACAAAGTTTTCTTTATCAAACAAAGGATAATATGTTGAACACTTAAAAATCAAAACTAATGAACTTTACATATTTTCTACTACACACTTGGAGGTTTGTTTAAGGTGTTATCTTGAACCTAACTTGTTAAACACTTGTAGAAATGAAAGTAACCAACAAATAACCATTACATATTTCTCTACTATGACCTTAATAAGAGGTTTGTTTAAGGTGTTATCTCAATCACAGGTTGCATGGGTGTTTGAGGAACAGAACTACTTAGTCTGGGAAGAAAGATTACTCAAAGTGGAATACTGAACTTATTTCTTAATCATGTCAACATATTCTTATATATATTTGAATAAGGATAGGCCCTTGGTTGAAATGAAATTGCATCAAAGAGAATTCATTGTGGCAATTACCAGTTGCTTGTAACTAGACATATTATTATATGTATTTGTCTATTCATTTCAGCAAAAATACAACGATGTTGGCTTTTAAAAATTACGATGATAGACAATTGTTTTTTTTCCCTTCATAAAATAAGGGTTCTGAGCTTTTCATTTCAAAATGAAAAACACCTGAGCGTCACAATCATGATATCTACTTGATCAAACATAAGCAACGAACAATTCTCATATCTCAACGTAGAGCTTTATGTGTAAATGGTTTTTTTATTTGGAGGACTTCATAATGATCTTATGTGACGAATTGTAGGATCCATATTTTCATGACAATATGTTAATTATATATTTAACTACTTATAAAGTATCTTGGTGTTTTATTTTTTGAAACTAAAAAGAACTAAGACTCAACATTTCTAAAATTAAGATTTTATAATTTTCAAATTGTAGCAACTTAACTTTTTCTATTTTTTCACTTTAAACCCACATTTCGTATTCCGGAACTTCAATTTTACAAATAAGCTATTGTTGTCGATTGAACATCAAAAGTAATATATTAGTGAATAATTACGAATTACAATATAGTATTATTTCCGATGCATAGCGCGGGTATTATGTAAGAATATCTATCTCTATCACATATAAACCATCTTACTACTCTATTTATAGAAATCTTAAAATATTAGTAACTAACATTTCTAAATTTAAAATGTTTAATTTTTATATTGTATTAACTTCTATCAAAAAATTTACTATTAAGCCTTCTTAATCTGAACATTTACCTTTACACACTAAAATATCATTATCGATTCATCATCTCAAATATTACATTAGAAAATAGCAAACACAATTATATATACAACTACCGTTGAGTTATAATTTATTATACTACGTGGGTATTAACATGTATTATGCTAGTATATATACAAAACACATGCATGTCTATCTAAAAATACATACATATATCTATATACACAAGCTACTATTATACATCTCTTGGAAGAGAATTGATACAGTATGATATATCCAACACTCAATCCGACAGATGATTTCAAATTATTATGTTAACAAATTTCGTTGTATTTGCTTTATAATAGATAAGTAAATACGGAGTATTTCATAAATAGGTAACAGCAAATATAACCACATCATCATCAAATTAAATCATAATCATAATAAATAATAAATAAAATAAAAAACACAATAAGTAGATGTAAATTTAGCATATCAGTCCACAGATCCAGTAAAGAAATGAAGCAAAATCAACAAACAATAGAATAAAATAGCAGTAAATTCAACGAAGTACGGCGTCAAAACCCTAAAATACACGGATATTATTTCTAATTTTAAAAAGGTCAATCAATACGCATGGAGAGAGACATAAAATCCAGACTCCATGTCCACGTACAGCCGAAGCTAACTGTCGAATTAATTTTGTTGCTGAATTGAATCAGAAGAGGATGCCTCTAGTTGACGATAAACACAAAAACCGAATCTTGTGAATAAACTTCTTTTAAATCCGTAATAATTTTACCGATTAAACATAAACTAAAAATGATATATATATATATACACACGCACATATACACGAAGCAATTTAGTATTATTTTGCTTCGGCTGTGTACCTTTCACCGCTGGAATACTCAAACAGACGATTCTTCCCGGAGAAAACGAAAAGTGCGACATCGACGTCGCAGAGAACGGCGAGCTCGTGAGCTTTCTTCATCAATCCGTTCCGGCGTTTGGAGAAGGAGACTTGCCGGCTGCTTTTATCTTCGATCCGTTTGAGTTCAACCTTACCTCTCCCCATCGGAGATTCAAAACCCTAGAAAAGTTCGTTTTGTACGGATGCTAAAGTGATATTTTTTTTGTGATTGAAGTTAGAGTATCTTGCGTGGTCACGGAAATAAACATCCGGTCCCGTTAGCAGGAGTAGTAATAAAACATGGTATAATTACGTGTCACCGGCCAGTTGGAAGTGAGAGCAATTTAAAATTAACTAAAATAGAAAAAATAAATAAAAACTGTAAATTGAGAAACGTGTATATGATAGATCTCTTTCGGTACGGTGCTAGCTGTTGAAAGGGAATTTACACCCCACTAGTATACCGAAACATGGTTAAATGACGTGTCACACCGGCCGGTTGGAAGGGGAGCGATTTAATTTAAAATTAAAATAGAAAAAATAAATAAAAGTTGTAAATTGAGAATCGTGTAAATCAGGAGATCTCAAGTGGTGTAAGATAGTAGATATGTTTGGGTACGGTGCTAGCTGTTAAAAGGGTATTTACACCCCACTAGTCTACTCTACACTTCTCTTATTTTGTTATCACAGGGGCAACGTATTACCACCTCCTCCTTGATTTTATTCTCCATATCTTCTTTCAATATATTTTTAAATAAATAACTATTCACTTTCGATTTTAATCCATCCGAAAGTATTTGATTGATCGATCAATGACATAATTACTGTATGATAACAAAATAGAACTATGTGCAAAATTGTATGTCAAGATTCAAGATGGTATTGTTGTTTCCATTTCAATGGTACTATGTCAAGATGTAGATTTCAAGAGTTCATGATGTACTATCTCAAGTGTATCTTCAACCGGGGATTTTCTTAATCTCCTAATCAGTATATTTTATTGTTTTTCGTAAAAAAAATGTGCAAAATTGTAGTAAAGCAATGCTACACATATAAAGAAAGTATACTAACAAAGTTCACAAATAATGTGTTACAAGTGACATGTTCTCACTTTTATTTTTCTGTCTTCATATTACCGGTGGCACATCATTTCGTAAAATAAAATTATAATATTAGAAACTAAATCAATTTCCTTTCTACTAATGGGTTAAATTGAAACGGAGAGAGTATTATTATACTTTATGTACTCCCTTGATCTGAGAATGAGTGTTCACATATCCATTTTAGTTTCTTTCAAAATAAATGTTCACTTCCGAAAGTAATATATTAATTACCATTTTACCTTTAAACTTTTTCTTCAAAACTGATATACAAAAGTATGTGCAAAAAGGAATTATAAAGTGTAATCTTTCTATTAGACAATGTAATTTTTTAAACTTTGTAAAACCTAATTGTATATATGGATGACAATGGATCGAATATGAATCGGGTTTATCCGATCTTTACTCATTTATATTTTAATTTAATCATCCATATCAATATCCGCCGGGTTGAGCGAGTTAATGGTTTATCCATTGGATATCAACAATTATTTTGATATCACTTTTTAAATGGTAATGGTCATAGTTATTACAAATATGATCACAATAATAATATCAAACTATCATAAATGATACTAACAAGTGTTTTATTTGTCCGCGTGTTGTGACGGGATGAAAGTTCATTTTTTTCATTTTCATATTCGATTTCGTTGGTATGTTTCCTTACGAACTCAAGCAAATTTTAACATTTTTTCACTCACATTAGTCGTCGGTAATAATAAACAAATACAAACCGGTTAGATCCAATCTTATATGTCTATTAAGATATAAAATACCAATAACAATATAGACAAAATTATAATAATAACAATATATAATTAAATTGGGAGGAAAGAAATAAATATTTATTTTATGCAACAGCCAAGCAAACCTTTTACTATTTTGTAGTTTAAATTTATATATTTTATAAACGTTACACATAAACAAAATTGAAAAAGATTATTTAAGAAAAGGTAAAAAAATTGACTAGCAAGTTGAGTCAAACCGTGGTGGTTGGTACGTGAAAGCATTGCCACAACAAACAATCCAAAGTGCAACTTTGTGTTATGTTTGTAAAACTTATTATATATATATTTTGAGATATGCTGCCTAATAAGACAAAAAGTATTATTCATAGTAGTAACTCAATTCATATTAAGGGGAATGAATTTTTATATGATCTTTTCAATGCACTAATTTCATGTTGATGCTCGAAACCAATTAACAAAGTATTCCATTTTACCTCTTTTGCCTGGAGTTGATAGCGATACGAGTCAACGGATGTTGTTTCTCTCAATAATTGGGTGTGTGATGAAGGTCATTGGTGTTCAAGAATATGTTATACATAGAATGCAAAATTGTGTAATTAGAAGTGTTTTGCTTGGGTGAAGGCGCAAAAGATAAACTTGTGAACACTAGGCGAACATAAACAAGGAGTATCTACGCTCACTAGCAACTACATTTGCCATTTAGAGGGGGTACCAACACCGGTAAATGGGACATATGCGAACATTAGTCTTAGCATCTTGGGATCAGGAATGTGGATGAATCATTAGATTGGTTTGCGATCTTAAGTACATTCGTGTTGTATTTCGGGTGACGAGATGCCTTAGTTGAAACTTGTTTGTTCACCTTGACATACGAAGCACTCATTAGACTCTTACGACGCCTATCATAATTGAATTGACATTAAAGTATAGTACTCTAAGGTTGTAGGACTCGCTAAAAGGTACTAGAGCGGCTGAGGACTTTGTAGCGGGTCCTCGGCCTATGCAGGTAGTACTCGGTAGTATGTGGATGGTATTATCACATATAAATAATAATATTAGAAATTATATGTTTAGATATAGACTATAATCATAAATGTAATTTTTTTTAAATGTATACAAATTCATATAATTGTTTCAAGCATAGTATTAAATGCAGTGTTGCAAAAGTCGGTCGACTAGACCGATTAGTTAGCGATTAGTCGGTTTCAGAGAAGGTCACGACTTGACTTGGCCAAGTCGCTCAAAAAAGTCGGGTCAACGAAGGTCAACATCGGTCAACGGCGGACAACGTGTCATAATCGTTCGGTCTGTGGCTTAGATGTGTTTATCCATTGTTTTTTTTTTGTTGCTAAATATGAGAGAAAATAAAGAAAAAAACGATAGAATTGGGTAAGAGATGTCGAAAATGAGATGTAGGAGAAGATGATAAATTAATGGAGAAGATGATAATTAATGGAGAAAATGAAGATGACATTTGATTTCAGATTTGGAAAAGGGGAAATTGGAGAGAGGTTGTAGTTTTCAAGTAAAAGTTTAAAGAAATTTACATTATAATCCCTTATTTTTAAAATATATAAGGTTCTCATCTATACTTGCACATAATTTTGAAAGTTATTATTTAAATGTATAAAAAGTCAACAAAAGTCAAAACCTGACTATTCCCCGACTAGTCCTTTCGAGGTACCGACCAACTCGACCCCGACTTCTGACTTTTACAACCTTGATTAAATGGACTCAAAACTCTAAATGTATATCAGATTAAAAAGTCAAACAAGTTTGACTTTTATCGAGTTCAATCGATTAGCCCAAGTAATTCCGGGTATTGCCAATTAATTTTGAGTAATGCCGAGTTTAACATATTTTTTACGGGAGTTTTGGAGTTTCGACCGTTGTTCGAGTTTGACTGATTTTTCAAGCGTCAAACCACATGAGTAGCAATTCAAAGCTTAGTACTCGGCTGCCTAGGCAAAGATCTACAATATACTGTGATATACATATAGAGATATGTATGGCAAAGCAACATCTACAATATACTGTGATATACAATATACTGTGACTGGTGTTAAAGGCACACAGGACTAGGGAGTTTTGACTTTTTTGCAGGAAGTTCTACAATATAGGGATATACATATAGAGATATGTGTGGCAAAACATTTACGTCAATGACATTGTTTAAAGCCAAATTGTTCTCCTATGGGAAAATTGGATTGTTAATAGGAAGCACGCAAAGTTACACATGGCCTAATACCTATCAACTAAGTAGGCACCTACAGTTAGTTACACTAGACATACGTGAGGCCTACATATATCCACGTCAACTAGTACCGATGCAATTTGAGAACATCATCAAATCCATAAGTTGAAATGGAGTATACCCAAGGGTAATGGAGTACATCCGTGTACATACAACATAATGAAAGATCTTTCCACTTGCTAAGTGATATCATCCCAAACTTTAAGCATGACAATGCAATACGTTACAAGAGGGTTATTGGTTGAACACTTAAAGAGTGTCTTAACTAATGTTGTGAAAGTTTGAGAGATTATATGAGTTTGCACTTACAAAAAGACATGTACATCTATGAAACTTTATTATTAGTGCATATCCTATAGAACATGTTTTAGGGTAATTGATCTTCTAGCATTATTGCTTACTCTTTAGGCATGTAGGCACTTGTAACATTAATTTTTTAGCTCAAAACAAAGTTTTCTTTATCAAACAAAGGATAATATGTTGAACACTTCAAAATCAAAACTAATGAACTTTACATATTTTCTACTACACACTTGGAGGTTTGTTTAAGGTGTTATCTTGAACCTAACTTGTTAAACACTTGTAGAAATGAAAGTAACCAACAAATAACCATTACATATTTCTCTAGTATGACCTTAATAAGAGGTTTGTTTTAGGTGTTATCTCAATCACAGGTTGCATGGGTGTTTGAGCTGAGGAATAGAACTACTTAGTCCGGGGGAAAGATCACTTGAAGTGGAAGCCCCAACTTATTTCGATAGAGATTAATCATGTCAACTCATTCTTATATTTGAATAAGGATACGCCCTTGGTTGAAACGAAATTGCATCAAAGAGAATTCATTGTGGCAATTACCAGTTGCTTGTAACTAGACATATTATTATATGTATATGTCTATTCATTTAAGCAAAAATACAACGATATTGACTTATAAAAATTATGATGATTATAATGATAGACAGTTGTTTTTTTCCCCTTCATAAAATAAAGGTTTTCGAGCTTTTCATTTCAAAAATGAAAACTCCTGAGCGTCACAATCATGATATCTACTTGATCAAACATAGCAACGAACAATTCTCATATCTCAACGTAGAGCTTTATGTGTAAAAGGTTTTTTTATTTGGGGGACTTCATAATGATCTTATGTGGCGAATTGTAGGAATAAGGGATGGTACCCGCGGGTCGTGAGTACGGATATGCCAAACCCATCACCCGCCCACGACATGTTTTTTTACCCGAAAACCCGTGAATACCTATTAGCGGGTTTATTTTTATGCCCATACCTGTGACCCGCGGATACCCGTGGGCACGGGTAACCCGCGGGTTTTAGATAATATAAACATTTAATCTAAATATCAAAAGATTTTATATAATTTTAATGTATAAAAATATTTTAAAATATGTTCAAATCAATGGATCGTAATTTTAAACGAATTAAATTGTTAAAATTTAAGATATACGAACTAATAGTTTGATAAATATCAATTTATTTAATAATTTTTTCTTAATCATTTAATAAGTTTGCTATTCAAAACATGAAAAATATACTTTTTAGTTTCTATATTAATGATTTTATTATATATTATTCAAATTAACCATTATATATACATATATTTGCAATAAATTATACAAATCCACTTGTAGGTATTTATAATGTATTTGGTAAGTTCGCGGGTCGGATTTACCTATGAGTATAAGTCCATACCCATCACCCGTCCGTGACCCGCCAATGGGTAGAAGTTCATACCCATAACCCATCCATAAGTAAAAATTTCACGGGTTTACCCACCCATGAAAGACGAGTACCCACGGGTTGTGGGTTTTTTCTCCCACATTGCCATCTCTATGTAGGATCCATATTTTCCATGACACCGATGTCGATATGTTAGCATATTCATTAGACCTCACGTGCTCATATGAGAGAGAGTCAACGACTCCCATCAAATTTCAACTGGTTGCCCATTTTCTAGAACATCAATATAAACTTTCACAAGAAGAACGGTTTAATACTACCTCCGTCCGATTATAAGTGTTCACTTTTGACTTTTTAAAATATTTCTTTTTCAATTTTGATCTTAAATATTTTTATTTGTATTATATAAATCCTGATGAAAATTATATCATTGAAAATACATTTATAACCAAATTTATTTATATATTTTGGATAAAGTATTATATAACACAAACAAAAATATTTAAGGTCAAAATTGTAAAAGAAAGACTTTCAAAAGTTAAAACTAAACACTTATAATTGGATGGATGGAGTATATATCTCTAATCTCTAACCCTTTATTAAGCATTCCCATATGTTGACCTTATGTCATATGAAAAATTCCCATGATGCCCTTCTCTTTGATCACCTAACATGTGAACCTATTTTGGCAAGTCAACTATACAATAACTCTACAAAATCAATTACATCAAAATATTCACTACTCAATCAATTACAAAATCATTACAAAAAAAAGAAGCAAAATTAACACTATATAAACACACTTGTACTCATGAAAAAATTTTACCAATCTAATCATGTGCATTTGGATTTTGCTATTTGAAGTTAAAATTTATTTTCAACTATATGTTATGTAATTTTTCACGTAATCATATGAATATGACATTTATAATTCACATATCTTAGACATGAATTGTTTTTTTAATTTGTTATAGTGTTGTTCATCATATTACTTCGTATTATTATTATTTGTTTGATTTAAACCCGTATATTTTATATCAACTGCTCTTTCACCACATTTTTAATGAATTTCAAATATATTTCCGTCGTATTACGCGGGTTATCAGCTAATATATATATATAATACTAGTAGGTCTTTGGCTCTGCGGTCGCACAACACCGTCAAGGACCAATATTAACGTCGACTTTTTGGATTATGGTATATGAATATCTATAGAATTGTTATAAAAAAGTTAATCACCAATAACATATATTATCGCCTTCTCAATATAACTGTCCATCTTTCTATTTCGAGTTGTTCCAAATTAATTGTCCACTATTAAAAATAGATAGAAAAGTTTGATCTGTATTATCATAGTACCATTACTTAAAATTATCATTACAAACCCTAAAAGTATGTTTGATAACTTGATATGGTTATGATACTCAACTTCATCCCAAAACAAATCTCTACCTCTCTATTATGATTTGTCTCAAAATAATTGTTTATTCTAAATCTTCGACCAATCAAAATGTTTTTTAAGGTAGACATGAAATATTATTGGTTGATAATATGATGGTCTTCACTTATATTAAACTATATGCGTAAATTGAAAATGATCGAATACTTACTTTGAGATGAATGAAGTAAAAGTTATTATAACATTGCTGTTAGAATATATAGTTATCAATACATTTGTTTGTCAAAAAAATTAGTGATTAGTTTTTAAAAGTTAACTTAATTAGTATATAATAAAGGGAAAAAAAAGAAAAAAGGATCTGTAAAACAAAAAGGGAAAAAGAGAGTTAGTGTCAAGGTTTCAAGTTTCAACTCAAGTAGTTAAATTAAAAGGTTGGGCATCCAACCAATTCATCTACCGGAGCGTTTGTTTTTCTTTTTGGTAAATGTTTATATTAAATTTACTAAGTTGTTGATTTTAAATTAATAATAAATCGGTAAAGAGAAGGTAATATTATTAAGTTATACTTTAAATATATTAGAAACCAAATTAAGTTAAATATAAGAAATTTAATTGCGGTGAAGGTAATATCTACAAAATAAATAAATTAAGTTACTATTTATTTTTTGATCTGCCTCAAAGTAATTGTCCACATTACTATTTATATTTTGATTCGTTTCAAAGTAAATGTTCACATTATTATAAATATATTTTTCAAAATAATTGTTCACTTAAAAAAAATATATTAAAACTCATTAAACTTCACATTTTACCCTCATTTATTATTACCTATAATTTTTTTCTTAAACAAATTCATTCTAACTTACCTTAAAACTAACATTTACCCGACATATATTAATTCTCACCAAAAATTGTTGGAGGGAAGGAGCTTTAAAGAAGGAAAAAGAGAAAATAAAAAATAATAGAAAAAGGGAGAGCTGCTACTTGAGAAAGGTTAAAAAATTTGTCACTTGACGGTTTCGAGCCGAGGATCTTCAGATTGAAAAGCTCTACCGCCAGATTAAAAAGTTCTACCACCAACCGTCTCAACTATCCAACCAACTTAATAAACCTTGTATTATTATCACTTTAAAGGATTCAGACCCTTTTTGTGGGCCAACCAAAATTGACATGTGGCAGCTTAGAAAGGTGATACAATAAAATGGGAGTTGATAAATACAACACTCAAATTGATATAAACACCAAATTGTACAACAGTTAAAGCAAATAGTATAAATATATAATTGCACAATTGTATTGTATAAAATAATATTAGTGTTGTATTTATCAGCTCCCCAATAAAATGGTCTTCCTTTCTATAAATTGATAGATAAATATCTCTATCTCTAAAAATGGCCTTCCTTTCTATAAATTGATAGATAATTATCTCTATCTCTAAATACTTATAAATCATCTCACTATTCTATTTATAAAAATCTTAAATTCAGTACTTAACATTTTTAAATGTAAAATGTTTAATTTTCGTATTGTATTAACTTCTATCAAAAATTTTACTCTTAATCTTCTTCTTAATCTGAATCTTTACCTCTACACACTAAATTATCATCATCGATTATTATCTTATATGTTCATCAAAAAATAGTAAACATAATTATATATACAACGACCGTTGAGTTATAAAATATTATAGTCTGATGCATTGCGCAGGTATTATGCTAATATATATAAAAACACATGCATGTCTATCTAAAAATACATATATATATATATATATATATATTATATATATATATACACACACAAGCTACTACTCCGTATTAGACATCTCTTGGAAGAAATAAGATTATTTCATGTAGAGCTCCTTTAGTTAGAGATTTGGGGAAGAAAATTGATATGATCTATCCGACACTCAATCTGACAGATGATTTAAAATTATTATGTTAACAAAATTCATTGTATTTGCTTTTATAATAGATAAGTAAATACGAAGTATTAATTGGTAACAGCAAATATAACCACATCATCATCATCAAATTATATCATAATCATAATCATAATCATAATAAATAAAATAAAAAACACAATAAGTAGATGTAAATTTAGCATTTCAGTACACAGATCCAGTAAAGAAATGAAGCAGAATCAACAAACAATAGAAAAAAAATAGCAGTAAATTCAACGAAGTACGGCGTCAAAACCCTAAAATACACAAAGATTAGTTGTAATTTTAAAATGGTCAATCAATACACATGGAGAGAGACATAGAATCCAGACTCCATGTCCACGTACAACCGAAGCTAACTGTCGAATTAATTTTTGTTGCTGAACTGAATCAGAAGATGATGCCTCATAAACACACCCAAAAAAAAAAAAACGAATCTTGTGAATAAACTAATTTTAAATCCGTAATTTACCGATTAAACATAAACTGAAAATGATATGTATATACACGCACATATACACGAAGCAATTTAGTATAATTATGCTTCGGCTGTGTACCTTTCACCGCTGGAATACTCAAACAGACGATTCTGCCCGGAGAAAACGAAGAGTGCGACATCGACGTCGCAGAGAACGGCGAGCTCGTGAGCTTTCTTCATCAATCCGTTCCGGCGTTTGGCGAAGGAGACTTGCCGGCTGCTTTTATCTTCGATCCGTTTCAGTTCCACCTTACCTCTCCCCATCGGAGTATCAGAAACCCTAGAAAATAAGTTTTGTACGGAAGCTAAAGTGATTTTTTTTTTTGTAATGTAATTGAAGTTAGAAGAGCATCTTGTGCGTGGTCACGGAAATACACATCCATCCGGTCCAGTTATTAGCAGGAGTAAAACATGGTGTAATGACGTGCCACGTGTTGCACCGGCCGGTTGGAAGTGAGAGCGATTAATTTAAAAAAATAGAAAACATAAATAAATAAAAACTGTAAATGAGGAGATATTTTGTGTGTGAATTGGGTCATGTGGTGTAAGATTATAAATATCTTTGGGTAAGGTGCTAGGCTGCTAGCTGTTAAAAGGGTATTTACGTATTTGGGCCAATGGCCCACCAATCCACTAGTGTACTGTACTCTACACATCTTTTACTCACTGTCGAAGCCTATCGACGTCAACTACTTTCCAATTATAGCAATTGCTTTTCTTTTCCTGATATGGCCATAATGATATGATATGGGCAAACGTATCGGTATTATCACCTCTCCTCCTTGATTTTATTCTCGAGATCTTCTTTTAATATATCTTTATTTAAATAACTATTTACTTTCGATTTTAATCGATCCCAAAATATTTGATTCATCTCACGTAATCTTAAATTATATATAGCAAACATCTTTATGATATCATCATCTTCATAATTTTAGACTTGTAACTCGTACCATATCTCATTTTCCTCGATTTTTGACTCATGTATCGTATCGTGACTCGACTCGTAAAAGTCACAGTCAAACATTTTTAGGTATACAAATGATATGTACGTAAAAAGATAATATTAGTTGATGATATAAGCATATTTTTACTATAATATTACAATTTTGCTAGTTTCGAGTCATAGACTTATAATTAAAGCACTACAAAGTAGCAAAAAGTTGACTTTTAGATAAATCAAAACCTTAAAATTAATCTTCGACGTTTAGATAAATCAAAACCCCAAAATTAATCTTCACTTTTCCAAAATATCTTTTCAAGGTCTACTTTATTAATATATAATTTGTTTAAGTTTTTTTTAGTAATTCAGGTGTGATTTTGTTGATAGTTGAGTAAAAAGTATACACATCAGGAATCGTACGAGACAATAGTCGAATTGACTCGTTACGATACGGTGAATTTTTACGAGACAAAACACGAGTCATACATTACGAGTCATATCTTTTTCCTTCCGTTCTGTCTCGATTCGTACGAGTCGTCTCGCGTCTCGTACGAGACTAACAACTATATTCATTCTAATTAAGTTTTAATTTGTCAATTAAGTCCTTTATTTTTGATAAATTATAAAATAATATCCATAACTTACTAAAAACGATTATTTTTAATCAACTACTCACTTACATAAATTTAATTCATTAACTAAAATATTATCTGTTGTGGGTGGAATTTTTACTAACATTACAATATCCCGGATCAGCATGGCTCTTAATTACTTGTAAGGATCCCGAAATGCGAGATAATAAGTTATATGCGGGATACCGAAGTTCGGATTATGCTAAGGTAAAATATAGTACTCACGTGTGATGATCCTCAGATATGAGTATATTATCTTTATTGCTATAATAATATAGGAATGCTTGACGTCTTGATTACTATACTGCAGGATCCCGAAAGGGATATTATCTTATATTGCAGGATCACTGATATGTTATGATCTTGACTTATCTAAGTTTGGGTTAATGAGATATCTTGGACATAGAATTAACGACCTTCACCTTATAATATATGTTTATTATGAGGATCCCAGATTTCAAATATCTCGAGATCCCTTGCTACTAATATTTTCGCGTATTTATTATTGTTGGACTAGGTCTTGATGGACGTGGGAAAGTAGCTCCGATTTTTGTGGATCGTATCAAGCTGGAAGAATATTTGATTTACGAGGAAAGGAGTCAACACGTGCTTAATACTTGGTCATGTGAACATTGGAGACACTCCACCAGTTCTCGGAGATGATCCCGGATTTTTCGGACTTGTTTGTTATTAGCTTATAGTATAAATACGAGGCGAGATGATCAATTAGGCTATCTTTTTACACGCTATCCACCACTGCTACACTACTTACACACACTTAAACGTTTACAAAACACATTCTCGACACTTAGATTGATCATCATCATGCTCTTTAGTTAGTAATTCATTTTTGCTTCAATAAGATAAACATAAGGCAATGATCGATTGATCCTTCCCGAGGTTTTGTGCCGGCGATCTATTATAGATCAAGGGTTTTCCTCGTACATCACTGTGTTCTAGCATCTTTCATTTAATTACTTAGATCATTCATTGTTTTTAAACATATAAACTTATTATCCCAGAATTATCCCGGATTACACTTTGTTTTTTGCATTCCATCTGTCATTAAACTCTTAACTTATCCAAACCACCTATTTACAAAATCTTTATAATCAGTTTTAACAAAGATTTACGTTCGTATTCTAAAATATCAAGCTTTCCACCGTAAATTAGCATTTCACATTGAAATATCTTGTAAATCAATATAAGCACACTACCTCACAAACTAGATTTGATCACTTAAATGCTTTGAGGAATTTTTGACCAAAATATTATTATATTAATCTGTAATGTTTCTATTTTCAATTCACCGAATAGGAATAAAATTTCTTGAAAAGGTTAATATAAACTTAGGGATTTGATAAAAAGAGCCCTCAGGGCTCTGGATAACTTATAATTTTTAAATATAATTAATTCAAATATTTAGACAACCCTATTTGACTTACTTACGATTATCTGTAAGAGGTGGGTTCTTTTAGGAATGCAAAAAAGTAGAGAATGTGAGAACCAATAGGATTGCTCAATTTCTCTACAAAACCTGCTTTAATTTTTACCCCGATAGTTAATTATCTCACAAACCGTAAGTCCATAAATTATAAAAATTGCATATTCAGAACCGGCTTCTTTTTCTCTTCGATTAGAGATGTCATATGCTATATTTTCGATGAGTTTTTTCTTCTTCTTTTTTTTTACCCAATTCTACAATATAATCACATGTGATTTATCATGAAAAATTAAAATGTGTTCACGATTATTTATTTATGGTATATGTTATTTAACACGTGATTACAACTTAATATTCATCCACATTAATAGTTATAAGTTAAAAAATAAAAATTGCATTAGTTTTCATTAAAAATCACATATGATTACTAGTTGTACATTTAATCACACGTGATTTGTTATGTAATCACATATGACTTTGTATATAACCACATGTAATTTTCATCTAAAAATTGCTATTTGATTAGCAATTTACCGATATATGATAATTCATATATGATTTCAACTAAATTTTTACTTAATTGTATGATTATAATTAATGATTTGGAAATTCGTATTTGATTACCCATTAATCACATGTGATTGATACTTTGATGTTCAATCGCATGTGATTACAACTTAGTTTTTCATGTTTGAATCTCTTTATATCATCAATGATTTGAATTAGAAGTTTAATAAGCGGGTGTGGTTATTTTTTAGTATTAAATCACATGTGATTTCACATTAAAACCCAATAAAAATGGAAAAAAAAACTTGGTCGAAAGTATATCTTGTTGGATCTAGATTCGAAGTGAAAAAGACGTTGATTCCGAATATGTAATTTTTATAATTTATAAATATACGATTTGTGAGATTTTTAACTTTGAAAAAAAAGTGAAAATGAGTTTTTGAAATGGAGCAATCCCTATTACTTCCTCCATTCTCCGTCTTTGTACCTTTTTTTTTTTAACTTTCCTCTTATCTCTAAATTGTAAAAACCACCCTCCATATTTTTCGGAACTAAACTACACATTCAAATAAAACAGAATCGATAACATCAATATTCAATAATGCTAAAACCACTATGAAGGTTATTAGAACTAGGGGTTTCATTCGGTTAATTCAGTTTAAACCGAACTTAATAGATGAAACCGATCGATTTTCGGTTTTCAAAACTTGAAACCGCACCGAACCGGACAAATAAAAAACCGAACCTAATTACTATTCGATTTATTCGGTTTTTACTATTCGGTTTATGCTTTCATATATTAATAATATAAACAATCAAACACAATCAAAAAACTTGATTATAAAAAAAAACCTTATTAGCACGTTTCTTAAGTTCGTGACAAAAATATAATAATTTGCAAGATAAAACTATGGCATAGTTAAGAAATATGTAATAAACGGTGAATAAAATTAATAATGGTATAAGTATGCATGATATTTAGTGAATAACCTAATTAATTTGTACATATTTTGAAAGTATTATCAAAATATATTACTATTCGGTTAATTTGGAGTATTCGGTTTCTACATTGGTAATTAAAACCAATCCAAAAACCAAAATAAATATTCGGTTTTGAACCAAACCGATCCAAAAATCTAAATTATCCAAACCAAATAGTCCAATCTAAATTGTCCGATTGGACAATTCAGTTTGTCCATATAGTGAACACCGCTAATTAAAACCCACTTTTAAAATGAAATCATTACTCAAATTGGTAAACATTGTAAATATAAACCATGATCAATGGATTATTGCTATAAAAAACTCCAATAAATTCAGCATTTAATGTTTGATAATCATTTAATGTTTATGGTGAAGTTGGAGCATATGAACGAATTCTGGATCGAATTGTTGTTTGACAACCGTTTTTAGGGTGAAAAATTAAACAGCCGTTTATTTTCTAGGAAAAAATTGGGATACTATTTAAATGTCTTAATTTTTTAATTAATTATATTTTAAAATATTTTTTTATCTAAAGAGAAATGATTTGATTACGTAAATTTAGATACATAATGATGTGACACCAATCAAATAAAGAGAGAGAAAAAAGGGAGAGAATAACTAATGTGATGATGACAACTCATTATGTAAACACTTTTTGTATGCATGTGTATAGCATTGCTCTTATCTAAAACCCTAAGGGTTCTTTTTATCAAATCTCATAAAGTTAAATTAATTAAAAAAAATCAGTATCTTAATTTAAAAAACATGTAATTTTTTAATCTCCACTTATAAATCAATTTACATAAACTAATCTTATCATGAATCTAACTTTACGTTTGAAATAAATATTAACTTACACACTTTATTATTATAAACAAGATACTAAATACGAAATTTCATTAAATATCAATGACTCGTATGTATACACGGGTTTAAAATCTAGTTACTTTATCATAACAAAAGGAGTGTTCACATGTCATTGAATATGGTGTAACTTCAAATATATTTGAATATATATAGATTAAGAGTTGTATTTGAAGTTTAGATAATTACATAATAGATAATACTTGCAATCAACCAAATATTAATGTTGAAAGGAGATAACTTGGTATTACAAAGAACTTTTTATCTCCATTTAGTCATTTCAAAGCTAAACCAAGACTTAAAATTTCATTTGATCTTAATAGTTTCATAAAATGTATTTAAGTTTTCAGATAGTAAATGGATGTATCCGTGGGTGACATATTAATATCTACATCCATATCCTATTCGTTTATTTCATCCATATCTACGACAGGTGGATCGGATTGAATGAATATCTGTTGAATTGGGTGATGATTGTCATCCCTAACGTATATAATAATTTTTGGTATAACACCCCAAAATTTAAGGTATTATTTTAAGTTATTACTTTTTTAAACTTCATAAAATAATAGTTATTGTTAATGGTTTTAAGTTTCAGATAATGGTATTTGAGAGGGGGGATTTAACTAAATTAGACCTATCTATATGCATACACATGCACGACATACGGTACAAAAACACAATTAAATATAAATTAGAAGAAGAAAAATAGTAGAACATGGAGGAAGGTGAACAATATTTCATTCCCAAATCATTTAACTAAACCTAAAGAAGCAATAATCATCATCGTTGATTATCTTCATCACTAGGTTAGTATTAATTTTCAACCCTTTAACCTAGAATTGGATTCTTGGAAAGGTTCCTGAGCGACTTACTATTAAAGTGAAAATTAGGGCAGATTATGCCCAAATTAATGATATGATAGTTAAGTAATTGAGTTGTTGTGGTTTCACATCAACCTGCAAGCTAAGTATTTGATTAGGGTTTATAATAGGTGGGATTGAATACTATTATATGAGTGATAATTTACTTAGTTGATGATTTAAAAGAGTTAATAAGATGTTAATATGATGTTTTAATGACATTTAACTGATTGATATTGTATTGGTGTGAATTTGACAAAGAGTTCTTCATGACCAAATTGGGTTACGTATAATTCCCATGGAACTATTTATCATTCGATTAAATTGTGTTTTGAAAGAGCTCCTATAAAGTCAAACTTGGTTAACTATAGAGGATAGTAAGTCAATTGTGGTGGTGTGTTGAGTTTGGCGATGAGTGAATGCTAAATATGTTGTATATTGTATTATGATTATGATATTTGCTTGGTGTCAAAAAGCTTGACGAATTCGAGTAGTCTTTGAATTGATAATTCGGCTTAAATTTGTAAGGCGAGTGATATGAGGATCATTTGGGTAATGGTTATGTGAATTTGATTGTATATGTGCAAACGATTCACATAACCAAGTGGAATTATATTAGTATTTAATATTTTATATTTATTACTAATATGAATGCTAATTAAGTTTATTGTTGATGATTAAACAGTATTATCGATAGTGTTTTGACATTACACTTGCTGTGATGTGAAGCAAAGTGCTTGATATGGCACCATGTATGTTGTTTCATGTAAAGTGCTTGATATTGCACTAAATTTAAGTGTTGTTCGTAAGTGCTTGATATTGCACTTGGTATAATGTGGTTAATGGTGCTTGATATTGCACTAGTTGTTGGATATTATTAAAGTGCTTGATATTGCACATGTGTCAGTGAATGGCTAAATGATAAACCGACTTTGTTGTAGTAACCTCTATACTTGTTTAATGATCTTTTGATCAATAATAATGGTGTAGTTTCTGTTTGCTGTATATTTATTTATTATTGCTCAGTTGATCACTTGTATTACTCACTAAGGGGTGTTGGTAAATACAACATCAAATTTGTTTCTTACAGCAAAGTTATGCTTATGCATTCTTGTATAGTAAGCTATAACTGTTGTATAGTATGTTGTATGAAATAATTTTGTTGTTGTATTTATCAATTCCTCTCACTAAGCTATTTGCTTACCCCTTTTAGTTGTTTGTGGTTGTAGGTACAAGTGGTTTGAAAGTAAATGGTGATAACCGGGAGGGTAAAACATTGGCTAGAGATTAGCGTGGATCGCAAGCTTGCTACTAGTGAGTTTGCCAATAACTTCTCTTTTGAATTTTGTTGTGTTGCCAAGTTGTGTAAAACGCACATCTTGTAACTTTGGTAAAAATAAGTATTAAATGGGTGTGGTTGTAAATGAATGTGGGTGTGTAATGGTCAAATACTTGGTTAATGTGAATTTGTGTTGTGGATATTATTTCGGGATAATTAAATAGTTTGATGATATGGAATTTGTGGCAAATGGGTCAAAATTACCACCTATATAGTTTGTGAGAGATTTGGCCGAGCTTATAGTTTTAAATATGTCATCGTTATAAATATGATTGAGTTGGATGTAGTAATGGTATTAGATGCCCAGATTTTTGACATATGTGAATTGGGTTGCAAATTATCCAACTAAAATTTTGAAAGAGGTCATTTGGATTTTAAAATCTAAATCCACACTTTTGGATATATATGGGTAAAACACCAATTGATACATGTTTGTAATGATGAAAGATAGAAATCTACAAGTTTAGGTGTTTTGATTAGTCCCGAGTCAATATTTATGCACTTTTCTATTTCGGTTAAAAGTTTGGCTGCTGAGCATGCAGTTTACCCAGCGGGTAGAGCTTCTACCCGGCTGCTAGCGTCTTACCCGACGTGGTTACCCGACGGGTACCCATCCCCCAACCAGGTAGCTCCTTTGTAAAACAAGACAGAGCAAATATCATGTTGGAGCATATGATTTCTACCCGAAGGGTACCCCGCTTACTCAGCAGGTACCCCTCTCAAATATGTATCTACCCGAAGGGTACTAACCAACCCAGCGGGTACCTCACTTTTATATAGGAGCGCGACGCGATCTCTTAGAATCACGACGCGATTATAAACTTGGTAAAAAGAGTATTAATGTTTAGTCATGTTAATCGTTTGTTACCCTCATAAGCTATAGGTTTCCACATTCAAATATATATATGATGAAGTATAACATACTGTTTTAGTAAAAAAAAAAAGGGGGGGCGGACGTTTCAAGTTGTTATCAGAACGATGGTTTAAGTGAATTATATAATCCACAATAGGATTGCCAAATTTTAACCACTTTTGGGGACATGATTATGTGTTGTAGCTATGTTTTGGTAGTTTTAATAGTTAATTGAACTGTTGTGACACTTCAAGAACGATTTTTGCTAAGACTTGAATATGTTTAAAAGCTTTGAATGGAAGTGTGTTGTTAGTCTAATATGACGACGTCTGTACAACGAAGTTATATTATACTAATACACACGGGTGTTTCAAAGCTATTGAACATAGAAGAGTATTGGTGGAAATTTTCTTGATGGTTAGGAGTAAGAAGCGTTATTTTAATTATATAACATATGGTTGCATTGTATTAACATTAATTATAATTCTTTTAGTAAATGGATGCATCTACCGCCAGTGGAGATGCTAGTGGTAAAAAGGGGATTGATGAGGGTTCACAGGAACGTTCTCCTATTGCCGAGGAGAATATCTACGAGAAAAATCTAGATGTTAATGATGAGGCGATGTTGAAAATAATCATCGGGAAAGCCCTCGAGGAATTTTCCCCATCCGTGTTTTCTCGAGTTGAACAAATAATATGTACGAGATTAGCTGAGTTCGAGCATAAATATCCAATTCTAACAAATCCTTAACACTTATTGGAAACTCAGGTTTGTCAACTAGAGATAAATAAAGAGAAGGAATGGTTTGACTTAAAGAATTTTGCCAATTGTAACCCACAAGTATTAAAAGGAGCAAGTAATTTTGTAATTAGTTTCCAATGGATAGATGAAATTGAAGAAATGTTCGTGTTGTGTGAGTGCCCAGAAAGATTAAAAGTGTTGTTTGTTGCGCACCAAATGAAGGGCAGGGGGCACCAATGGTGGGAGAATAAGTTAAAATCCATGGTTTTCAGGTGGCTTCTAGATTTCCTTGGGCCACTTTCAAAGAAATGTTTTTGGAAGAATTTTCACCTATGGCGGAGATAGAAAAGCTTAAGGGGAATTCTTGGCTATAGAATAGGGAAACTTGTCGATTTAAGAATATACCGGAGTATTTAATGATAAACCTCAGTTTTTGTCCAGAATATACTTCAAAACTAAAGTTGTTGTGTGATCATTATTACCATCATATGAATGCAAAGATACGAGAGTTTGTTTTATGATTATGTACCCAAAATAGCGAATAAATCGTTGGCAAGGGAAAAAGATTTTTAAGCTAAGGCAAAGGAAGCAACAAGTATACGAAAGGCGGAGCATCCATCTTCTACACATCATGCTCCGTTCATGAAGTTTAGATTCGGAGAGAGACCGAAACAATCACAACAACAACAATCTCGTCATCCACAACCATCGGTACGAGATATTCCCAATTGTAACAAGTGTGAGAGATGACATTTGGGAGAATACAAGGGAGGTAATACTTGTTATAAATGTGGTAAACCGGGGCATCTTGCACCTGATTGCCCAACTCCACATAGATTGTGATATTATTGTTTCAATGATGATCATTTACAAGCTGATTGTCCTAAAGGAAGAGAAGACTTGAGGAGGGCTGAACAAAGAAAGGAATCAGGGATAAAAGAAATTACATCCGGACCGAAAACAAAATGACGGTCATTCCAAATCACGACCGAGGAGGAAAAAGAGTCTCACGATGTGGTGACAGGTAACTATGTTGTTAATTCTAAACCTGCCCAGATTTTAATTGACTCTGGAGCCACTTAATTTTTCGTGTCACTTACCTTTTGTGAACAATTAAATATGCCTATTGCTAAATTAGATCACCCCTTAGAAGTTGAGATTGCGGATAGTAAACTTATGATTGTTGGCAATGTTTACAAGGGGTGTACTATTGAGATAGGTGGTGGGGTGTTCAAAATAGATCTAATTCCCATGCAAATGGTGAATTTCATGTCGTTGTAGGAATTGAGTGGATGGGTAGAAACAAGGGCGCCACTAATTGTCACGAAAAAGTAGGTGGTCCTCTTGAAAGCTGCGGAAAAGAAGTAACGATTTATCATGAAAGTTCCAACCAATATATTCATGTTTTTTCTTATGCTCAAGTCAAAATATTATTGTCACACGAATGCCAAGCGTGTTTGGTACACATGGTGGACAATTCTAGAGCTGTAGCATAACTTTCCGATATTCCTATTGTAAATGAATTCCCTGAAGTGTTTCCTAATGAACTTTCTGGAATACCACCCGATAGGCAGGTAGAGTTCCGAATTGACTTAATTCCTGGAGCCGCCCCTATCGCTAAAACTCCCTATCGATTAGCTCCAACTGAAATGCAAGAAATGATGAAACAGTTGCAAGAGTTACTGTTGGTGCATCTTGGTGTATCTGTCAGTTGGTCTAAGTCTGTAATGCGTTTGATATGTAATTACGTTAGTTATAACGTTTGTATTAATTACATTTTGTGTTTTGGCGACACAAGGTCTTTGTGTAGCAATAGTTAACTTGGAGACACATCTTGTATCGCATGAGTCGGCTTGGCGACACAGCTTGTGTCGCATAGATCAGATTAGGTCTTAAGTATAAATAGTCGAGTTCGGCTCATTTGTTAAGGTTGATGAATTTGTGAGATCAGAGAGCATATTGTAACTATTCTATTCAATATAAGCTGATCGACTTTTGGTATTCAATTGATATACTTTGTGTTTGATTCGTTGTTTATTCGTTTAACGTTTGTTGTCAATCGTGGGATTCCGCACTACGTTTGATTGTTAGGGTTCAGTTAGGTCCGACTACAGGGGTCCTACAAGTGGTATCAGAGCCAAAATCTCAGGATTTGGTGTTATTGAATCCATTTTGATACGTTTCTCGGATAAAGACAACTTGTTTTAGTTAAAATCTTCATTGAAAGGTGCTTCAAAGTTGGTATTTGGCTTTTCTGGAAGATTTTGGGTTTATTATTCGTCCTCCATTCGTGAATTTTCGTTAGGTTATTGAAAATTTTCGATTTTAGGGTTTTTGGTCGCTGCTCAGCCGTTTCTGCGACACAACTTTGCGACATATCTTTTGTGTCGCGACTAGGGTTTTTGCGACATAAGCCTTTAAATAGGCGACATAAGCTTGCGACTCAAGCTTTTTCTGATTTGCGACATAAGCCTTTAAATAGGCGACATAAGCTTGCGACTCAAGCTTCTTCTGATTTGCGACATAAGCCTTCACTTAGGCGACATAAGCTTGCGACATAAGCTTGCGACACAAGCTTGCAATATTAGACACGGTTTTCTTCCGTCGCTATCTCTTTGCGACATAAATTTTGTGTCGCTATACACTTTGGAATTTTAGCTTCTTCTGCGACATAAACTTTCTATCGCTTAATCTATCTGCGACACATACTTGTGTCGCATAACAGTTTGCTCTTTGTCTTTGATTGTTTTGCAGGTACTTTACAATGGCATCATCTTCAGCTCATTCTATTCAATCAGTTGGAGCTATGTTGAAACAGAATAACGAGGTTGGTTCCGGAAATAAGCCTCCTATGTATATGCCTGGAATGAGTTATTCTGATTGGCGTCAACGCTTTGAGTCATATGTTGGACTCAATGATCCTGAAATGATGATATATTTAGAGGAAAGATATGAACGTCCTCTAAGAACAGGAGTTTTTAATGGCCCAGTTCCTGAAAAGTCAATTAAATCAATGACTCCTGAGGAACGTAAAGCTTTTGATATGGAAAGAAAAACTCATGCTGCAATCAATATGGCATTGCCTCAACCTATCATGAGACAATTGAGGCAACATAAGATTGCTTATGATCTCTGGAAAGCGTTTGAAAAGAAATGTGGTGGTAGTGATCAATACAAGAAGAAGAAGATTGATTTGATCAAGAAGCAGTACGAGGTTTTCGATATGCTTTAGGATGAATCATTGGAAGACTTGTGTAGCAGATATTCCCAATTGGTCACTGAATTAATAGAAGGAGGTGTAACCCTTGAACGGAATGATGTGAACAAGAAACTTCTTGATTCACTTCCTAGAAGTGGCATACTCGGGTTCTCTTGATGGAAAGAGATGAGGATATCATGGACATGGAGCTCGAAGATCTTATAGGTCACATTGAGGTAGAGCTTCTTGAGATGCAAAGAAAGGAGACCAAGGCCACTTCCCATCTCCAGAATCCAAAGTTATATGGTGTAGATGTTCCTGTATTTTCAAGCAAGTCTACAGGTACCGCATTTATCGCTAGCAATGCTAGTGGAAATGCATCTACAAGTATTCCATCAAGTGGTACTTACTTTCAAAGTTCGGGCATATCTTCTGGTGAAGATTATTCTTCTACGTTTTCAGCATTTTTAGCCTCCGCTGGTGACTTTTCTGATGAAGACTTTGGTCAAATTGATCAAGAGGAATTGGAGAGGTTAGATTTAAAATGGAACATGACTATGCTAACAAGGAGGGTAAAGAACTTCTTGCAGAAAACTGGGAGAACCTCTGTGAACAATCCAGGTGAAAAAGGCTTGGGTTTTAATAAAGGGAAGGTGAGATGTTTTAAGTGTCAGAACTATGGACACTTTGCTCGTGAGTGTGAAAAGCATAAGACGCCACCTTCAGGTCTTACCAAGCCTTCTCCAACAAAGGCAGAAGAGAAAGCTATGGTGTCAGCTGCTTTGATGCTGACAGAAACTCCATGGGACAACAGCTGGCTAGATGGAGCTGATGATGAAGAAGAAAACACAACACTAATGGCAGAGGTTCATGAGGTAGATGATGAACCTTTATCTTGTGTTTCATGCATTAAACTTACTAATCAGTTTAACAGGTGTAGAGAGGACAATGAACGCCTTAATGCTACTATCGCACAATTAACAGAAAATAATGAAATGTTAAAAGAAAGTTATAAGGCGTCCGAAAAGAAATTAAAGGCTATTTTTGAAGAAAAGAAAGAACTTAAAGCCAAAATTTTTGAACAACAAGATGAAATAGGAAGTTATGTAGATATGTTAACTTTTGTTAAAAAGAAACTTGTTGATTCACAGGCTGAAGTTCTTACTTTAAATCGGAAATTATCAAATTTTTCGACGTCTTCTCTCGTCTTTGATGAAATTCTTCAAAAACAACGGACAGATACTAAAAGTAAGGCAGGACTTGGTTATCACCATGTGTAACACCCGAATTTTCCAACAACATATTTTCTAATATAGTATCCTTAGGAAGCGAAGTCCCAAACTTTTTACAAAATATTTCAACAACAATTACACACTTAAATCTTATACTTGCAAATATTTAATTACATATTAACAAAACGGGTGTTATGGAAACCTTTTCAAATATAATTATCAAAAAGTCAGAGTTAGCGCATCAAGTCAAACATCCAACTAGTCATCATCAACCCGATCTACATCAACTAACCACAATCTGCAAAACATATAACAACGAGGGGTTAGCTTATTGCTAAGTGAATGGAACCGTAACCGATGGTTCAATCCAATCATAACAAGTCTTACAACTACATAAACTTAAACACATAAGCACATAAGTACATGAGGATCGGAGGAATAACAACCACAACAATCCTACCGATAGCCTGACTACTACCTTCACAGTATTGGTTAATTCTCAACTATGTGTCTCGAAGTAACCAAGACAGCTACACAGTAGTAGCCAGACCCAACCAACCAATGTTGACCTCACTCCAAATCATATCAACAACTTGTCACATAAAGCATATCATATGCAATTATGGAAAATCAACTGAATAACTTGTGCAACCATATCAACCAATATCAATCAACAAAACAACAACTTGAATAACTGAATTTAACATGGCAACTACTACTAATTAAACTATCTAGGTTTACCCGTTGTAACCGAACCCGTTACAACTGAGTTGAACCGAGGACTACGGTAACCACTCACCGATATCTGAACTTCTGAACTCAGTTGTCTAATATCACTGAGTTGCTGCTCATTTATCTGGAAACACAATAATACCAAGTCAGTAACTCATCACAACTAATTGATTATTATAAACATACTCTACTAAATAGCATCAACTATTATTTAAATAACACAAGTACACAATTCACAGATTATCAAATTTCTCAAATTAAAACATGCAAACGCGATCCTGGAAACTGAGCTGGATCGCGTTCCCCCTTTGAAAAACATTCTGTTACAAATTTTCACTTACAAACGCCATCCGGACTAAGGAGCTGGATCGCGTTCCCAAGAACAAAATCAATCCGACTCGAATTTAACACTGACTAACACGATCCTGATAAAGGAGGCTGGATCGCGTTTCTATGAACAAAACGCACAAAGATAAAATAACACATAGCAACGCGATCCGGACTAGGGCTCTGGATCGCGTTCTCATGCTTTACAGCAGAGGTTCAGACCTGCAACAATTCCAGCTCGAACCAAAAATCAATTTCACCAATATGCAGATGTAACACTCAATTTAAACATGTAAATGACCTTTACTAACATGTATAATCATACAACAACAACTAGCAATGTCATCTAACACCAAACTCATACATGCATCATCATCAAATCCACAAATTTATCAAACCCTAACTTGAAAACTCAAACTTGAAGAACATACACAATTCTTGCATATAATCATCATATAAACATCACAAAATCAGCTCATATAACTCACACCTATCATTCAAACATCAATCAATTCATAAGTTAAATATATGAACACTTACAATTTCAAGAAGAACTAGATGAAGATGATGCTAAAGATAATGATAATCTGATTTGTAAACCCTTGAATCCAACATGAACTTGCTATTTAACTTCTCTTTTTGATTTCTCAAGCTATGTATGTATGTGTTTTCTCAAGAACAAAGAAATGAATCTTAGAGTAAACTGGTAGGTAAAATCAGTCGGTTTAATCCACCGCCTAAACTTAAATACATTATAATATTTATCCCCTTCTAACTCTATTGTCTAGAACCTGAAAATACTTGCGAAATATAATATTTTATTTTACTGTCAACTTTATTAATTTAAAACAAATAATATTTTACTTGTCACAATAAAAGCTGAAACTCTTTTACTTGTTTATTTTCAACTAAACCAAATAAAATATTTCTCATTATTAAAATAACCATTTAATTTCAGGTCCAGAAACCGGATGTTACACCATGTCCCACCTCCAAAAGACTATCTGCCTATGCCTCAACAAGAAATCATCAAAGATTTTGTACTTACTGTTCCTCAAGTAGATATAAAACCTGTTAAACCTGTTAAAGTAAGGATAAGTAGGCCTCAGGTTGGGAAGGAGGGACTAGGTTTTCATCAAGTCCCACCACCAACAGAGTATCATCAAGAAGATACGGCCGAAAATGTTATAGATGACTCTAAAAAACCTGTAACTAGTATGCCTGAGCCAGTTAAGGCATCGACTAGTGAGCCTGAAAATTTGAAGGCTCCTACGGTTGACTCACTTAAGAAGCTTGATGTCAGGGGTGAGCCATTTAAGCCCATGACAAATGAATCCGTTGAGAAACAGGAAACTAAGGTTGAGCCTATTAAGCCTATTGTAGTTTCCAAGTCTGAGAAATCTGTTGATAAGTCGATTCCTCCAGTAAATTTGAAGGAGGAAATTGAGATTGAGGATATAACCGATGAAGAATACGGTTATTTGAAAAAGAAGAATGTAACCAACGACCATCATATCTTCACCAGTGAAGGTTATGATGAGATTTATAAAATGAAAGGTAAAGCCAAGGCTGAACCTACAAAGAAGATTTCTCAACCAGATAATTTTAAATCTAATAAAAAATCTTCTAAAAATAAATCTCAAGGTTCAACTTCTGCTTGTACACATCAGTGTACTTGTTCAGCACATCCATTTTTTGGCCAAGCTCAAAGGTTTATACCTCAATCTTATGATAGTGTTGAGCAACGATCTTGTTTCTATTGCAAGAAACAAGGTCATTTGATTAGTCTGTGCCCATTGCTTGCTAAGAAGTATGGTCGAAGGGGAGATACACGAATCTCTAACTCTCAAAATTTTTCAAAAAAATCTATGAGAGGTTCTGCAGTTCCACCAACTACTTCTGAGAATAACAATATTGAGCCAAACAAAGTTAAACATGATAAACTCAATAATGTTACAAGCAACCATCCAAACCTCAAAAGGTTTAGAAGATCAAGGATTCATGTTCTGACTCTTCATCTGACAATGATTCATCAGGCAATGATTTCTATTTGCTAAAAAATAAAATTCTGACTGATGTAATCATTGTGGATGATGCTACTGGGTTACCCAAGTCTGTTAAGGCTTGGGTCTCCCTTACTAATTGATCTCTTTGTTTGTGATGTCGCAGCAATCTGAAGTAGTTCAAAATAGTAGATGGTATATCGACAGTGGTTGCTCGTGACATATGACAGACGACTTATCTCTGCTATCCGAAGTCAAAGATTATGATGGGGGATATATTGCTTTTGCCGGTGATAAAGTAGGAGTTATTACCGGACAGGATATACTCACTAATGGGCAAGTGAGTTTTGGAAAGGTTAACTTTGTGGAGCAGCTTACCCACAATCTGCTCAGTGTATCACAAGTGTGCGACAAAGAGTACACTACGGCATTTACCAAAACTGAATGCTGTATTTTGAAATCAGGATTTGTTATTCCTGAGGAATGGGTGCTACCGAGGGCACCTCGGCAAAAAGACACGTATATTCTAGATATGAAGACTGTTGAAACAACCCAACATATGTGTCTACTATCAAGAGCTCCTAGAAAAGAATCACTATTGTGGCACAGACGTATGGGTCACCTGCACTTCAGAAAGATGAATTATTTGGTGAAGCATGATCTTGTGCGTGGAGTTCCAAAGAAATCCTTTGGAATCAATGATCATTGTGTTTCCTGTCAAAAAGGGAAACAGCACAAGAAGTCCCATAAGTAAAAATTGGTGAATTCTGTTTCAAGTCCATTGGAGCTATTGCATATGGATCTTTTTGGACCTGTAAGTAAGAAGAGTATGGGAGGTTCTAAACACTGCTTGGTAGTAACTGATGATTACTCTAGCTTTTCGTGGGTGTATTTCTTAACTACTAAGGATGAAGTTCCTGAAATTCTCACTTATTTGTTTGATAAGCTCGAGAACCTGTGCAATTTGTCAATCAAGAAACTGCGATCGGATAATGGGACTGAGTTTAAGAATTCGACAATTGAGTTGTACTGTCTAAGAAAAGGCATTGATCATCAATTCAGCGCTGCACGAACTCCTCAACAGAATGGAGTTGCTGAACGTAAAAACAGGACACTCATTGAAGCCGCACGAACAATGTTGGCAGACTCTAAGCTGCCTATCTCTTTCTGGGCTGAAGCATTGAATACTGCTTGTTATATTCTTAATCGGGTTTCCGTAGTTAAAAAGCACAATAAAACGTCTTATGAACTGCTTAATAATCGGAAACCTTCGCTACAGTTTCTTGAACCATTTGGTTGTCCCCGCACTATTATGTACACAAAAGAGAGAGTTGCTAAATTTGGAGCAAAGTCTAGTGAAGGTTTATTTTTAGGCTTTTCAAATAACTCTCCGAATAAAAGTGTGTACAACTTGGCAACTAAGCGTATGGAAGAACATTTTGAAGTCACGTGCTTTCGTTACTCTGAAAATCCGGAAGGAAAGGGACCAGCACATCTATTTAACTATGAGGCAATCTTTAATTCATTTAAACTTCCTAAGGAAGATGATGAAGTTGATCAGGTGGTCACATTACTTCATGGCCTCGATTTTTCTTCAAATACTTCACAACCATCAAAATCAAAGACTCCGACTGTCTCTGCTACTCCACCTCCTTCTCAACCAAATGCTGATGTTCCTGAATCATCAACAAGAAATCCATAAACATATACTGATGTTCCTGAGTTGTCCGATGATGAAGATGAACCGTTTGAGAATATGGGGGAGTTTGATTCGGCACAGGAAGCCGATTTCACAAACCTGGACTTTGTCATTGTGCCTGACGAGATTCCAAGTTCTCGCATTAATAAGGACCATCCAGTGGAGAATATTATAGGTCCTTTGGATAAGGGGATTCAGACAAGAAGTCAAGTTATTGCTGATACACATCCTGCATCCCCTTCTGACTCTTCTGAGTCTGCTTCTCTTGCATGTCTTGCTGCTGAGGTTAAATCGTGTTTTCTATCTCAGGTGGAGCCTAAACATACAGAAGATGCTTTAAAAGATCCACACTGGGTTGAAGCAATGCAGGAGGAGTTGCAGCAATTCAAAAAGCTGCATGTTTGGGAATTAGTACCGTTACCTAAGGGTGCACATCCAACCGGCACTCGATGGGTTTATCGAATCAAGAAAGATGATCGAGGGGTAGTTATTAGAAACAAAGCAAGGCTAGTAGTTCAAGGTTTTCATCAAGTAGAGGGTTTGGACTATGATGAGGTTTTCGCTCCTGTTGCAAGATTGGAGTCGATTCGTATCTTCTTGGCCTTCACGTCCTTCAAAGAATTCATTGTTTATTATCTTGATGTAAAGAGCGCTTTTCTGTATGGACAGGTTGATACTGATGTTTATGTGAAGCAGCCTCCTGGTTTTGAAGATCCTTTGCATCCAGAATATGTCTGTAAACTTAATAAGGCATTATATGGTTTGCATCAGGCACCACGACTGTGGTATGAGAGGCTTGCCACTCATCTTGTTAAGAATGGATTCGAAAGAGGTAGTATTGACAGCACTTTATTCACAAAAAGAGGTGGAGATGACTTATTGCTGGTACAGGTGTATGTCGACGACATCTTTTTTGGCTCTACCAAAGACTCCATGTGTAAAGACTTCGAACATCTCATGAAGTCTGAATTTGAGATGAGTGCAATGGGGGAACTCACGTTCTTTTTGGGTGTTCAAGTTGAGCAGTCTGCCAAAGGAATTTACATTCATCAGTCCAAATATGTCACTGATATGTTAACTAGGTATGACTTGCTTAATTGTAAGACCTATGGAACCCCCATTGAAATTAATCATAATCTCGGGCCGGCCATTGATGACGAGGATTGTAAAGAAAAGGACTATCGCTCAATGATTGGTTCTCTCATGTATCTGACCGCATCTAGGCCGGACATCATATTTGCTGTGTCCATCTGCTTAAGATATCAGGCTAGGCCAAAGGTTTCTCATATGAAAGCAGTAAAGCGTATTTTTGGGTACCTCAAACATAGGCCAACTCTTGGTCTATGGTACTCCAATGAAAAATCATTTGCACTGACTGCTTACTCAGATTCTGATCATGGCGGATGTAGCATAGATAAGAAGTCAACAACTGGTGGATGCCAGTTTCTTGGACCGCGTTTGGTCTCGTGGCAATGCAAGAAGCAGACAACGGTGGCTACTTCCACTGCGGAGGCTGAGTACGTTGCTGCGGCTAGTTGCTGTTCCCAGGTTCTGTGGATTCAGCATCAATTACGCGATTACGGGTTACTTCTTACTATGACTCCGATACATATTGATAATACTGCTGCTATTTCCATTACACGCAATCCCGTACAGCACTCTAGAACTAAACACATAGAACTTAGGTTTCACTTTATACGGGATTGCTATGAGAAACACTTAATAGACCTTGTCCATATAGATACCCTTAAACAGAATGCTGACCTATTCACTAAGGCTTTTTCTCGTGCTCGATTTGATGAACTGGTCAACATGATTGGTTTGCGCTTCTTTCAGCTTAAGAAGTAATTTTTTGGACTTGGACTATTTTTTATTTAAAAAAAAAATAAAAAAAAATACGCAACAGCCACTCTTTATACTCTTTAGTATTAAAGAGATGCACAGTTGCAACATTTGTAAAAAGACGTTTAGTTGTGTCTGTAAACAACTAGGGAAATGATAGTACATTAGGGTGCACGCACAAAATGAAAATTTAAGGTTTATCCTTGATGTATCAGTAGGTTTATCTAGCATACTTACCACATCTTTTATAAACATTAGATTCATCATATGATGTACTGTTAGGCATGTAACACCGGCCTTTGAGCAATTAAATAGTAATTCTAATACATGTCTATTATCATGTGGTCAACATCCTGTGATGTATGACTAAGTGTCTTAATTCCTTAATACAGCTTGGCATACTTCCATTTTAGTCTATAATATGAAATACTTTGGGGGTATATACTTCTTGTTTCCTCTGTTGTACGTAAGTACAGACCCGGTCTCAAGTTGTATATACTTAAAAGTTAAGCAAACGCAAGTCAAAGAAGTTGAAAAAGTCTTAAAACATAAGATACCTAACAAGGTCACCAAAATGGTTTGACCAAGTCTGGTTTTGCTTACACCTGAATCAAGCTATGTCGCTTTGTTGTACGTCTGTACAGACCTGTCACCGCTGACTTGATTCTTAAAAATGACTTTCCTCTATTTTATCTATCTTGGAAGATATGTTCTTGTCTAAATTATAGGGATATGTCTATGGTGGGGACCACAGATAATTATTCATACTAACAATAAAAGTTTCGCTCATAGCTGTAGATGTAACATGTTTAGGTGGTCAAATAATACCAGTAATCATCTTGATATAATATTTATCAAAGGTGTTCTAAATATGCTAAGTAAATTTCAAGAGGACAAATATACTGATAATCGAGATAACACTTACCATTTTCTAATAATTGCATGTTATCCTAATATGATCCCTTAGCAGACAAAATAACTACGTCACCAAAAAGAAAATTAATTTAAGTTTTATTTTAGGTTTAGTAATTAATTTCTTTTTATCTTCAATTTTGTATATTTATTTTTACAAGTCCATTAGTTACTCTTTCATCGGGGTTCAAAACTTGAAATTAAAAATCAAGTTTTCTGGGCACTGCGACATAAGTCTTGTCCTGCGACATAACTTATATCACTCTCTATGTCGCTAGGTAGGGCTAAGGTATAAATACCTCACCCCAGTCGCTTTCTCTATTCACACTTTTAGCGACACAAAATCAAAAACCTGCGACATAAAACCACTCCTGCGACACAAAACCTGTGTGTGAATTCGTCCCTTGATTTCGATCGTCTGGTGTTTATCTTGGCAATCGCTCACTAGTTTCTTGTTCACCTATTTCTACTCGATCGATAGGTACTAGTTTCACCATATTTTACCGTTTATTTGTGCTTTAATCGTTCATTTTAGTTACGGATTTTTAGGGTTCACGGGTTTTGGTTGATTAGTCACAAATATCTCACTGTTATTTGTTCATATCTATGTTTTCGTGCTCCTGGCTTGATGGCGTACCCTAGGGTATGTCTCGTTTTCGAAAACCCCAAATTAGTGGTTAGGGTTTCTGGGTTGGGACTTGCTGTTCGTCACTGCGACATAACCTGCGACATAAGTTTTTATGTCGCAGAGTTTCTGAATTTCAATTTATGTCGCTGACATTTGCGACACAAAATTTATGTCGCTGGCATTTGCGACATAACTTTTATGTCACCAAGTAACAATGCGACATATCTTATGTCGCTTAAATCAGTTTGGCCTATTCCTCACTTTTGTCCAATTATGGTATAGCCATGGCAGATGATTTCGTTCAGGACAATGGTGTTTTACACTACTGTGTTCACTACTTCTGCCCAAAGACTATCATGTCTTGCACTTCCGCGACTTCGAGGATCACCTTTCGGTCGTTGAAGCTTATGTGCACTCAGGTGTCGTGATAGCATTCTTGCTTGATCGATTACCTTTCGTTTTTGGTGGTCTGGTGGGATCCCCTCATTATCTTGGATCTTTGCCTGTCCTTGTCTTGAATTTTGGTCTTTTGTGTATTAATAGTATCCGAGGATACTATCTAGGTTTAGGGTTTAGGGTTTAGAATGTGATACCTTGTAATCATAACTATGTATTTATCTTTATTATCAATTAAACCCTTAATTTGTGCGCATTTGATCTCTTTACTTGTTATATATGTGATTTTGCACTCTGTTGTGCGACACAACTTTTCTGTCGCCTCATCTTTGCGACACAAATGATTTATGTCGCATAAAATCGATTAAATTCGAATTAATTGCAAAAAGTGACACAACTCTGTCTGTCGCATTAGTCTTTAGCGACACAATTCATTATGTCGCTTATTTTGTCAAAATATAATTTTGTTCTGTTAGCGACTCATTCTAATTATGTTGCAGCTTTTCTGCGACACAATTATCTTTGTCGCATACAACACAATACTAAATTGATTTATTTGTTTCGATTGAATCTGCTAATGCTAACCGTTTGTGAGTTTTATTCTTATACTTTGAACAACAATGGCAGATGGTGATATTCTATGGGAGCCACGTCACAACATTGTGGCATTTTTGGATGATTCGAAGGAGACGGCTGCGCCATACAGGCCAATGGTAGCATTTCTACGTCGGTCTCGTATTCATACTGCTATCACCGCAACAACCACCATTTACAAGGATCAGGTGGGTCAATTTTGGGAAAATGCGGTGATCAACTCCGAGTTGCCATTTACCAGGATTATCTACACTGTGGGTGATCGTCAACTTATTATCTCCGAACAGGCTATTCGGGAATTCTTCCACTTTGGTGATGCTACGGAAATGCCTACTCTTTTTGGAAATGAGTTTATTGCTGGGGCTATGACACGTCTCGGTTATCAAGGCGTGCCTAATGACCAATACCGAAAGGCGAATCAGCCTAAGGTCTGGAGATAATTGATGCATGTTCTTATCGTCTGCCTTTCTCCTCGTAAGGCGGGTTTTGACGGTATCAGTCTGTTGATGCATATCAGTTTGTCTGTCAGTTGGTCTATTGAGTTGTAAAAGTGTCGTTAGTCGTTTAATAGAAATATAGATTTTGTATGATGCGACACTTAAGTTTTAGTTTAGGCGACACTTGCCTAAGTGACGCATAGCGACACTTAGGTAAGTGACGCATGAAGGCGGCCACATGCGACACTGGCCAAGTGACGCATGTCTGCCGATTTTGTTTTAGTATAAATAAAACCTACGGGTTTTTGGCTAGGGTTGACGAAACCCTAGCACCATTTGTCGACTAAACTCATCTATAATCAAGTTCCAATACGTTATTGAAGCTAATAAACTCATTCACTTTGTTCAATTGATTGTTTTCGGTTTAAGTTTATTAGTGATTTGTGTGATTGATTATTTCCGCCACTCAATCGCTGTCAATCGTCACTTAGATCCATCACAGAGGGCATTCACAACTAATCTAATCACCTAGTTTCTCTGATACCAGTTGTTAGTGCCTTTCCAGATGATTTTCATCATTTACTACAGGTTTCGTTCATTAGGGTTTGAGGAATTTTTGTTAGGTTTACGAAAATTCGACTTTTAGGGTTTTTGGGATTTTACAGCCGTTTCTGCCACACTCGTTGCGTCACTTGAACGCGTCACTTCTTGCGGCACTTCGTAATTCCAAATTAGGGTTTTACCGACACTTGGGTGCGTCACTTTGGTGCGTCACTTGGAGCGTCATTTGGGGTTAATACGACACTTAACTTAAGTGTCGTCTACTTTAATCCAACGTCACTCACGTGCGTCACTTTAGCACGTCACTTGAGTGCCAAGCATCACTTCTGTTAGTGACGCCTGTTTGATTTCTTGCGTCACTTCTGCTAGTGACGCCTGTTTGTTTTTGTTGTCCCTTTTCTAAGGATCTAGAACAGATTACTTGAACCAATTGTGTGGCGGAATCACACGATTGAAGTAACAAGCATAAACTATAAATCAAAACACTAAGATATTGAATAATAACGCTTTGTATATTGATAACAAACGAATTCTAGCTTGTTTACAGAGGTTTTAGTCGACAAGTTGTGCAAAGGTTTTTTCCAACCTTTGCAATGAGCCGTGATGGCTCTATATATACAAACAGAACGATTCTGCGACACTTGCTAAGTGTCGCAGATCATAACCCTAGTGCGACACTTACTGAGTGTCGCCTGAATGCGACACTAGTTAAGTGTCACTCAAAACAGAAAATTATCTATTTTCTAATCTAAGCTATTACAGACTCAAGACCAACTGACAGACACACTAATATGACTCAACAGTTTTATTGCGTCACTTGCTAGATTGAGCGACACTTGCTTACAGTGTCAGCAGTCACTTCATCCGTCACTCGATAGCGTCACTTACCAAGTGCCGCTAGTCGTTGCGACACTTGAGTGCGTCACTTACCAAGTGACGCCTTTGGTACAAATAAGTTTGCAAGTTCTTGTTTTTGAGTTAATTTTCAGGATATTCTTTAATGGCTGCTGCTGCTGGTAAAGAAGATATTCGGGGAATCAAGGATATGATTAAACAAAATCATGATGTCGGTTCTAATAATAAACCTCCTCTATTCAATGCTGATATGGATTATGCATATTGGCGTGACCGATTTGAACAATACGTAGATTTCCACTATCCGGAGCTCTGGGGTCCACTCAGAGAAAGATATGAAGCTCCAGTAGCTGAGGGAGACTATCGTGGTATCCCTCCATCCAAAACTTACAAATCTATGTCTCCTGAAGAAAAGAAGGAGTATGATATTAAAAGAAAGGCTCATTCGGCTATCTGTATGTGCCTTACTAAAGATGTCTTACGCCTCTTCAAAACTCATGACATAACATACGATCTTTGGAAGGCTATTGAGACGAGATGTGGTGGAAATCAGAAGTACAAGGAGGCTAAATTAGAACTAATCAAGAAACAATATGATTTGTTTGATTCTCTTCCTAATGAAACAGCATCGGGTGTGTTTACAAGATACTCACAGTTAGTTAGTGAGTTGACCGAGGGAGGCTACAATTTCCCTCAGATTGAAATAAATAAGAAGCTGTTGGACTTTCTACCTAGTAGTTGGGACGTTAAAGTGCAATTTCTGAAAGAGAGCCAAGAGTTAGCAACGATGAACTTAGATGAGCTAATTGGCGTTCTTCAAGCTCATGCGATGGAGTTGAAGAAGAAGGAATGTAAATCGGGTGGTTTTGTTCAAGACCCGACATTATATGGAGGAAAAGTCAACACCGGAAAGACTTATGGTGGAATGGCTTTCGTTTCTTCTACAAGTTCTCCATTGCAGCCTTCATTGCAGTCTACTGGTGTTCATCATCCGGTGTATGCTTCTGGATCCTCACAAGGGTCACAACAGCAAGTTCCAGTTTCCCCTGCTATTCAAGAACAGGCTGCTATCTATACAACCTTTCTTAGCTCCTACAAGGATTTGGTTTCACAACCGAATTCTACTTTAGAACTTGCTAAAGAAGATTATGCTCAATTAGATGATGATGATCTTGAGCAAATGGATTTAAACTGGAATATTGCCATGATCTCAAGGAGAGTTCAAAAATTCTTGCAACGAACTGGGCGCAAGAGTTTGGAAGGAGATGGCAAAACCAGTTTTGGTTTTGATAAGAGCAAGGTTCGCTGTTATAACTGTCAGAATTTGGGACATTTTGCTAGAGAATGTGAAAAACCCAAAGTTCCTCCATCGGGTTTCACAAAGCCTGATGCTCCCAGAACTCCAGAGAAAGATGAAGTAAAGCAAGCAACAACTGATGCACTAGTTGTCTTTGAGCCTACCAACACCGACTGGAGCATGTATGCTGATAAGTATCAACAGTGTCTAATGGCTCACATTTCTAATGAGGTACGCAATGAACCAGAAGAACCTTTAAACTGTATTTCGTGCATTAAGTTAACTGAATCTTTAAAGTGCTTTCAAGAAGATAATGTAGACTTAAGAAAAAAGGTTGAAAAACTTAATGAGTCAAATAAGTACCTAAAGGCCAATGAACAATTGTATGATAAGAAAATTGAGGCTTATCAACAGGACACTCAAAGGTATAAATCTAAGGTTTTTAGTCAACAGGATGCTATTAATAGCTATCTTGCTGAAATAGAACTTTTGAGAAAGGAACTATCTGATTTGAAAGTTGAATATGACAACTATAAAAATAAGATTCTAGGTTCCTCTTCTTCTACGGTTGCCTTCAATGAAATCCTTAACAAGCAAAGGACAGATAATAAAACTAAGAGAGGACTAGGTTATATTGTAGTCCCGCCTCCCACTGAATACTGTCCTATGCCTGTTAAGGAAGGCACCGAAGAGATTCCAGTTGAATATGCATTGTTATATGGGGTCAAGTCAAAGGTCAATAATCAAAACAAACAGGCAAAGGAGAAAACCAAGCGGCCAGAGTATCCTTCGCCTCAGTTTGTTAAGTCTAAATGTGAATCTCCAGTTAGTATTGAGGAGATTGTTGAGATTGAGGATATTACTGATCAGGAGTATCCTGAATTTAAAAAGAAGGTTGAAGTAAAATCTGAAAAAGGGGTTTTAAAGGTTGAACCTACAATTAAGGTTCAACCTAAAAAGGAAAAGGACAAGGTTTTAAATACAAAATCTCAAACTTTACAGTCACCTGTAAAGATTTTGCAACATAAAGCTACACGTGAAAAAGTTTTTTGTGATAAACCTTCCACTTCAACCTCTCAACCCAAACAAGCATCTTCTAAGACGTGCACGAAATGTTCATGTTCTAGAAATGCTTCCCCTCCTCCTGTGGTAAGTCCTCAGTCTTAACCATTTGTTGAGACCCGTTCATGTTTTTACTGTAAAAGACAAGGACATTTAATTCGTGAATGTCCCAAACTGTCTCATCAGCACTATGGGAGAGAGATGCCTAGGACATCAGTTTACAGAAAATCATTTTCAAAATCTCCACCTAGGCGTTATTCAATCTCTCCCAAGCCTGCTGAAAGGCCAAGTAATGTTGGGCAAAAACCTTTTCCAAAACAAAAGCCCGACATTACTCCCAAACCAATTTCCGAACAAACTAAAGTTTGGAAACGAAAGGAGTCTGTTAGTGACTCTTCTGTCATCAACAATAACACATTAGATGAAAATTCTGATTTGTTAAAAAATAAAGTTCTGTCCGATGTGATTATTGTTGATGACCTTGGTAGACCTAAGTCTGTAAAGGCTTGGGTCACCGTTTCTCACTAATCTCCTTACCTTTATGTGTTGTAGCAGTCAGAACGCGTTAAAGATAGTGAATGGTTCATGGATAATGGCTGCTCGCGACACATGACTGGCGATGTGTCTCTTTTGACGGATGTTAAACCACATGCCGGAGGACATGTTGCTTTTGCTGGAGAAACAAGAGGAACTATTACGGGAAAGGGAAAGCTAACTAACGGGAAAGTTAGCTTTGAGAATGTGAACTATGTGGCTCAACTTACTCACGACTTGCTGAGCGTTTCACAAGTCTGTGATAAGGACTTTACCACTGCTTTCACAAAGACGGAATGTGTGATACTGAAGCCAGGTTTCGTTATCCCTGAAGAATGGGTGCTTATGAGGGCGCCACGGAGAAACGACACCTACGTGATGAATATGCGAACTGTGGAGACTACAGATGAGTACACTTGTCTCCTGTCAAAGGCTTCGAAAAAGGAATCACTACTTTGGCATGGACGAATGGGACACATTTATTTTCGCAAAATGAATTTTCTAATAAACAATGATTTGGTAAATGGAGTTCCAAAACAGTCATTTGCCCTAAAAGATGACTGCATTGCATGCCATAGAGGGAAACTCCACAAAAAGTCCCATAAGTCGAAGGTAGTGAATTCCATTGCTGCACCACTGGAGCTCTTACATATGGATCTTTTCGGTCCTATTTCCACTAAGAGCATCAGTGGTAGATCTTACTGCTTAGTAGTCACCGATGACTACTCCAGATTTTCGTGGGTATATTTTCTAGGTGCGAAAAGTGAAACACCAGATATTTTGTTGTATCTGTTGGATAAGTTGGCAAATCTGTGCAACTTAAAGGTGAAGAGACTGTGAAGTGACAATGGAACTGGATTCAAGAACTCAACTCTTGAGTTATATTGTGCCACGAAAGGCATTGATCATCAGTTCAGTGCCCCAAGAACTCCTCAACAGAATGGAGTCGCAGAACGTAAGAATAGGACTATTATCGAGACAGCTCGGACTATGCTAGCCGATTCTAAGCTTCCTATTATATTTTGGGCAGAAGCAGTCAGTACTGCTTGTTACGTTCTGAATCGCGTGCTCACGGTTAAGAAAAAGAACAAGACCTGTTATGAACTTTTCAATAACCGTAAGCCCACTTTGCAGTTTCTAGAGCCATTTGGGTGTCCGTGTCTGATTATGATCTCAAAAGAAAAGGTCTCGAAGTTTGGTGCTAAAGCTGTTGAAGGGATTTACCTTGGTTATTCAGTCAACTCTCCGAACAAAAGAGTCTACATTAAATCAACACACCAGGTGGAAGAGCATTTTGAGGTAAAATGCCTACGTTACACGGATCCTCCTCAAGGAACGGGTCCGGAATGGTTGTTCAATTATAAGGATGTGTTTAACTCATTTGACATACCCAAAGAAGCTGATGAAGAGGAGGAGTTAGTTACCCTACTTCATGGCATCAGTCTGTGTCAAGACACATCTACCTCAAAACCTACTCCAACACCCACTCCGTTACCTCCAACACCCACACCATCACCTACTACACCCACACCATCTCCTACTATCCTACCTTCGGAAGTTCCTTCAACTTCAGGAACGACAAATGCAACAGAACATCCAGATGATCCCAATATGCCTCCTTTAGAGGAAGACGAAGAAGAAGAAATGGTTCATTCTCATCTTTTCTCTAATGAAGATGATACGGAACTCCAACTACCTGTGCAACCTGAAAGTTCTACTGCTCCTGAGACCAATGTTTTGAAAACCGGTTGAACCGGACCGGTCCAACCGGTTCGACCGGATTTTTAAGGTTTTCCGGCCGGCTGAAAACCGGTTTTGACCAAGAGTTGACCGGTCAACGAACCGGATGGTTCGGTCAAAACCGGGCGGTTCAACCGGGAACCGGACCGGTCCGACCGGTTTTTGATTTTTTTTTTTTTAAAAAAATGATTTTGACCCGGTTTTAGGACGGTTGAACCGGACCGGTCCAACCGGTTCGACCGGAAATTGAAGGATTCCGGTCCGATTCAATTTCCGGTTTTCAAAACATTGCCTGAGACTAACACTGTTCCCGTCACTGAAAGGGATATGAACAATTTGGAGTTAGTACTTGCACCGGATTTAATCCCAGTCACACGTGTACATAGGGATCACCCCATCGATAATATTATTGGTGATCCTAATGCTGCGGTTCAAACAAGGCAACAAGTGAAGCAAAATCCAAATCAAGAAATGTTAAATTTGGTTGCTCGGATAAATTCTTGTCATTTATCCCAAATTGAACCTAAGAAAGTTGATGGGGCCTTAAAAGATCCATCCTGGGTTGAGGCCATGCAAGAAGAGTTGCAGCAGTTCAACAAGCTGCATGTTTGGGATATAGTTCCGTTACCCAAAGGTGCTCATTTAACCGGCACTCGATGGGTATTTCGAAATAAGATGGATGATCGGGGTATAGTGATTCGGAATAAAGCTCGATTGGTTGTTCAAGGTTTTAGTCAGATCGAGGGCTTGGATTATGATGAAGTCTTCGCTCCTGTGGCAAGACTTGAGTCTATTCGGATCTTTCTTGCATTCGCTTCTTTCAAAGAGTTTCGTGTTAACCAACTCGATGTTAAAAGCGCCTTTTTATATGGACAAGTGGATACGGATGTGTACGTTAAACAGCCTCCAGGTTTTGAAGACCCCGAGCATCCAGAATACGTCTGCAAGTTAAACAAGGCGTTATATGGTCTTCATCAAGCTCCGCGGCTTTGGTATGAGAGGCTCACTACCCACTTAATCAAGCATGGTTTTGTTTGAGGGAATATCGATAGTACTCTGTTCATTCGTAAAGAACAGACTAGAGATTGAGAAGATATGTTACTTGTGTAGGTGTATGTGGACGACATTATCTTTGACTCTACAAATGAAGCGATGTGCAAGCATTTTGAGGAGATTATGAAATCTGAGTTTGAGATGAGTGCGATGGGGGAGCTCAAATTCTTTTTAGGTGTACAAGTTGAGCAGTCTCCAAAAGGTATTTATATTCATCAGTCAAAGTATGTCAAAGACATGTTGACTAGATATGACCTGCTTAATTGTAAAACCTATGGGACTCCTATCGAATTTAATCACAATCTTAGACTTGCTGAAGATGAGGAAGATTGCAAAGAAAAGGACTATCGATCAATGATAGGTTCTTTGATGTATTTGACCGCTTCTCGACTGAATATTGTGTTTGTGGTATCCGTCTGCTCACGCTTTCAAGCCAAACCCAAGGTGTGTCACATGAAGGCGGTAAAGCGAATTTTTGGTTATCTCAAACATAGACCCAATCTTGGTCTATGGTATTCAAACGAGAAATCATTCGCTCTTTCTGCCTATTCGGATCATGGCGGCTGCAACATAGACAAGAAATCTACCACTGGTGGATGCCAATTCCTTGGATCTCGACTGGTCTCATGGCAATGCAGGAAACAGACTACAGTTTCTCTTTCAACTGCAGAAGCTGAGTACGTTGCCGCTGCGAGTTGCTGCTCTCAGGTTCTATGGATTCAGCATCAACTGCGTGATTACGGGTTACTTCTTTCTATGACTCCTATTCACATAGATAACACTGCTGCTATTTCTATCACACACAATCCCGTACAACACTCTAAGACTAAACACATTGAACTTAGGTTCCACTTTATACAGGATTGCTATGAAAAACACCTGATAGACCTTGTCCACATAGACACCCTAAAGTAGAATGCCGACCTTTTTACAAAAGCTTTTTCGCGTACTCGATTTGATGAACTAATCAACATGATTGGTTTAAGGTTCTTTATCGCCAAAAAGTAATTTATAACTTGGAACGTAATTTAATTCTTTTATGTGTGTTAAAAAAAAAAATTTTAAAAAATTCTTTTATGTAATTTAATTCTTTTTAAGGTTTATCTTAAAAAAAAAAAAAAAAAAAAAACGCAACAGCCACTCTTTATACTTTTTAGTATTAAAGAAATGCACCGTTGCTACATTTTGAAATAGACGTTGAAGTTGTGTCTGTAAACAACTTGGGATATGATAGTACATCGGGTGACATGCATAAAATGGAATTTTAAGGTTTATCTTGGATGTGTCAGTAGATTTATCTGATGTGTTGACAACAGTTTTTATAAACATTGTCTTCATCATACGATATATTAGTAGGCATGTTATGCAAAACTCTTTGAGATCTCTTAAGAAGCCTAATAATTAATTGTATATTTCAAGTGGTACAACATCATTAGATGTATGATAAAAGTCTTAATTTCTTCCTTATGCTAGACATGTTTTCGTGAAAGAGGTTTGTTTGATATCATTTGGGGGTTTATATTGACAGTTTCCTCTGTTATACGTAAGTATAGACCTGGTTTCTGTTAATATATACTTAAAAAAATTAAGCAAACACAAGTCAAAGTACTTGCAAAGTCTTTAAAATTAAGATACCTTACAAGGTCGCCAAAATGGTTTGACCAAGTCTGGTTTTGCTTAAACCTGAATCAAGCTATGTCGCTCTGTTGTACGTAAGTACAGACCTGTCACCGCTGACTTGATTCTTAAATTTGATTTTATTATATTCTATCTGTAAATGGAAACATGGTCTATGTCTTAAGTTAAGATGTATATCTATGGTGGGGACCACAGCGAAATGTACATACCAATAATAATAAAATTAGCTCCTAGATGTGAGTGTAACATGTTTAAAGTGGACAAATATACTAATATTCGTTTTGAAATAATTTTTATAAAAAGTGTTTTTAGCATGTCAAGTAAATTTAAAGTGGACAAATATACTGATGATTGAAATAACACTTACTGTTCCTAATAAATGCATGTTACTCCGATATGATTCCTAACCAGATTATATCAACTCCGTCACCAAAAAGAATGTGTTAATTCTATGTTTGTAAATTTGCATTCCTTTATGTGTTCTTATATTTTCTCTAAGTTAGTTTCATTTTCTGATTTTATCCATGTTACAGTTACCTTTTTCAAATTTGAGTACTGAAATCACAACGCAAAAATCGATAAAATTGCAAACTTTTCACTAAAAGTGACCTGTTGCGTCCCTTCATAAGTGACGCTACCAGTGACGCATACGATATTGCGTCACTTCCACTAGTGACGCTGTAAGTGTCGGGGTAAGCTACGCTACAAGTGCCGGGTTGAGTGACGCAAACTAGGGTTTTCGTATAAATACCCTTTCCAACGACACTCAACCTCACCACTTTTCAAATTCATATAGCGTCACTTTCTCTGACATACCGTCACTCATTGTGTCTCTGCATCACTTCGTCTGTGCTTTTTTCGTCGATCCATTTGTGATTTCTGGAGCTTGGTTGCGCATTCCATCGTGATATTCGTGTTCTCCTCATTCATACGACTCGATTGGTACTAACTTTAACCTTTATCTTTCTGTATTCACGTTTTAATCACGTTTTAGGGTTACGGGATTTGGGTTTCTTCGAAATCACACGATTTGGGGTTTAATTTGTTAATGTTTTTAGTTAATAAATGGTGTGTTTCACTCGTTTTTATCATGCGTACATTGTGGTAACTTCGATTTTCAAAACCCCCAAATTTGGTTTCTGGGTATGAACAGTGACACGATGATCTTCATCGTTGCGTCACTTACCTCAAGTGACGCTACTTGGTAATTTAGAACCCATACCGTCACTTCATCAGTGACGCTTATGACTGCGTCACTTCTTAAGTGACTCTCTAAGTGACGCATGTACATTTATTACTGGTTAGCCCGTCACTCATTTAAGTGACGCCCACTTATGCGTCACTCTCTTAAGTGACTCACTTAGTGACGCTTTTGTCTATAACGACACTTATGCCGTCACTTCCTAAGTGACTCACTTGGATACCGTCACTCTGTTAAATGCCGCATACTTTTGACCCGACACTTCTTAAGTGTCGTATATAATGACGCATGATTTGGCACTGTCACTTACACCAGTGACGCATGATACCGTCACTTACCATAAGTGACGCTATACTTAATTTCTAATTTTGAGCACTGTTTTCTGCAACACTTCCTAAGTGTCGGTAGTGGTTATGCGTCACTTCCTAAGTGACGCCTAAATCAGAATTTCGTTTTTTAGGTTATGCGTGTTCGTGCTAATTCTATAACATTTTTTGTTATTTTTGTTTTGTATTTTAGCTTACAGATGGCTGATTTATAAAACTACTATCGCCGCACCAACACTCGTCACAATATCACTGCCTTTTTGGAGTCCACGCACGCGAACTCGGCTCCTTTTCGGCCTATGATAGAGTTCCTCCGACGATCGAGGATTCATTATGCTATTACTGCATCTACTTTGGTTTATATGAATCAGGTTGAAGAGTTCTACGATCATGCTTTCATTCAGACTCAGGGTGATGTCCCGAGAATTGTGTCCAAGATGTTTGGTGGGAAATTGAGATCACCGAGAACTCTATTCGACGGGTTCTTCAGTTCAATGATAACGATACAATGCCGACTATGTTCCCGACAACGTTTATCTACGAGGGACTTCAACGTATGGGCTATCCGGCGAATCAGCTTTCTGATTTCCGCAAGCAATATCTCTACCGGGTTTGGAGGTATTTGTGTCATATTGTGATTGTTTGCTTATCTCCGAGGAAGGGAGGATGCGACGCCGCGAGTCATTTGACTTTATCTCTTATGTTGGCCTTAATCTACAACAAGCCGTATAACTTCAGCGGTTATATATTTGGCAACATGGTTGAGAATATTCGGGCTGGAAAGGATAAGTGGCTGCAATATCCACGGTTTGTGCAGCTGCTGTTGAATGACTTGAATCTTGAGATTGCCCCAGATCAACGATCCCTCTTGGTGCCAACGCCAATGCTTCTTCGCGTCTTCAATGACTGCAAATTAGCGCCAAAGGGTGAACAAATTTTGGCGGATCGTGAACTATTCGGGCACATAGTCAATGAAAACTATGTTGCGCCGATCAATTACGGATTTAAGGATGATGTGATTCCTCCGGTAAATGAGGATGATCTTGTTGACACCGAGATAGCTCAGGATTTGGACGATATTGATCGTGTTGAGCGGGTTGATGATGATTCTGATGATGGTGGGCCCACACCACCCGATTCTGAGGGTGACGTGCCCCCACAAACTGTTTTGGATGGGATTCAACTTGCTGATCCTTGACGTTTTAAGCGTACTTTTTGAGACGGATTTCTGCAGGCAGGGTCCACGTCCCGAGGAATCCAGGTAAACGTCCTCCTGGGTCTTCTCCTTCGTATGTTGATTTACCTCATCGAATACGTCAGAGGACTACTGTTGTGATAGAGGAACCAGCTCCACATACCTCTCAGCGACCACAACCTCCACCACAGTCTGAGATGCCATCGATTCAGCTGCTACTTGCTCAGATGGAGCTTTTGACGAAAATATTTGACGATCAGCAGGCTATTATTGCAGCTCAGGCCTCCCAGATAAAGGATTTGGAGCTCAAAGCTGCTGAGGTTGACAATCTACAGCTTCAAGTGACGAATCTGTCATCTAGGGTGTTAGAGTTGGAGTCCGTCACAATTGTTTCGGGGGAGGATGGTCCTAGGGAGTTAGAAACAAATGTAACTCCTCCCCCAGAACCGGAAAATGTACAAAGTTCAGATATTAATGAAAATATTGCTTTAGATTATTTCGTTGATGTTCCGGGACAACCGACTCCGATTGCAGCTGATTATTCAAATGTCAATCTGACATATCTGCAGAGTTTGGTTAATCAATTTGATGAAGTAGATAGATCTTTTGATCCGGATGATATAGAAATGGACGCAGAGGTTCCAGGGTCGGATGAGGAATATATGGATAATCCAAATCAAGAACCGGCGCCTGAACGTGAACCGGAGCCAGTGTTACGACAACTTGCTCAAGCATACAATTTTGATGCTCCGGTTATTGAGACAGATTCTTCTGAAGATGAGGCAGTACCTGCAATGGAACAACCTACTGATGAATCAGTTCCTGTGTCTACATCTTCAGGAAGTTCAAAACCACAAGTGGTGTACAAATCAATTGCACCTGATTTGAAGATTTGTAAAACTTATCTAGTTAAAGGTGAATTGACTGGTTTGATCAGAAGTTGGAAATTCGATGTTGACAACTTTCTTATTTTGATCAAGAGAAGGGATGGCGTGCAATACTTCATGCCTAGATTCAATCATATCAGCACATTGCCAAAGGTTGAACTTAATCGTCTTGCTCAGTTGAATATTGTAAATCATTCTGAAGATACTCGAGGAGTTCTCTTTCAGAAACTTTTGAGAAAAGAAATCTACAACAAGAAATATATGTGGATTAGACCAGAGCTGGGAGTTCGGTATTCGTACAAGAAAAAGATTGATCTGAGAACTCAACAACCGATTGTGAAATATCATTATCCACCAGCTGCTAGTCTCAAGACTGTTCCCTTACAGGAGTTACCACTGGATTTCTTACGAGATTTAAAGTATTGGTGGTTTGATTCTGTCACTCAAGAAGCTGTAATTGAATATTCTACCAAGACTGCTGTGGTACAGACACAGGATAAATGGGGAGAATGGCCAATTAAAGAATTTGTGGGAAAGTCTGTTCGAGTGTTTGATCCGATCATCCTGATAAATTTGACAAAGAAAGATTTGAAAGCACTCTACAAGAATAAACTTCAGTATAATCAAGTTGATTTAGAGGAAGCTTCAAAGTTTATGAGGGTGGTCGAAATTTGTTTGAAAGTGGGAATACATGCAGGAGGAACATTCCCAGAAGGTTGGTGCTGATTAAAGTTTTGAAGTTTAAAGATTTTGAAGACCAAGCTGAAGACACGGGGGAGTTTGTTGATGCATATCAGTTTGTCTGTCAGTTGGTCTATTGAGTTGTAAAAGTGTCGTTAGTCGTTTAATAGAAATATAGATTTTGTATGATGCGACACTTAAGTTTTAGTTTAGGCGACACTTGCCTAAGTGACGCATAGCGACACTTAGGTAGTGACGCATGAAGGCGGCCACATGCGACACTGGCCAAGTGACGCATGTCTGCCGATTTTGTTTTAGTATAAATAAAACCTACGGGTTTTTGGCTAGGGTTGACGAAATCCTAGCACCATTTGTCGACTAAACTCATCTGTAATCAAGTTCCAATACGTTATTGAAGCTAATAAACTCTTTCACTTTGTTCAATTGATTGTTTTCGATTTAAGTTTATTAGTGATTTGTGTAATTGATTGTTTCCGCCACTCAATCGCTGTCAATCGTCACTTAGATCCATCACAGAGGGCACTCACACAGTCATTCTATGGCCTCCGCTATGCTAGCGTTGATCTACAACAAGCCCTTCAATTTTTCTGGGTATATTTTCAGGGAAATGGTCGACAATCTTAACGCCGGGGATAAGCGTTGAAATTTATATCCACGCTTCATTCAGCTTTTTCTTGACAATCAGCTTCCCGACCTTCAACGAAATGCTCGAGAGCGCTTACGTCCAACTCCCATGAACGTCCGAATCTGGACGGTTTGTGCGGCTGGTGCGAACGCAAACAACAATTTTCCGTTGTTTGGGCACATAATCGATGAAGCCTATGTTGCGCCACCCAATGACAGTTTTATGGATGTTTTGGCTGCACCTGGGCAGCAACTTCTGGAGGAGGAATTACACCTCCATGATGCACAAATACAGGTCGATGATCTGTTACAGGAAATTGATAATTTCCAAGCTGGAGAACAGGCTGATCAGCCTAATCTTGAAGATCCAGTTGTTGAAGATTCGGATGGAGGCTCTACTCCTGAGACTTCTCCGAGGGATGTTCTCTCAGGAGATGCGTTGAGGAATATTCAATGCTTTGACCCTCGTCGGTTCAAACGAATACAGAGTCGTATTCGTGCAGGTACGAGTTCTGTGCGCCCTGATCAGGGCAAACGACCAAGAAGTGCTGATCTTGATGATGAAGATTAGGTTCCACCTCAGTCTATTCGTCGTACTTCTACGTCGTCTTCGAGGCCACGGGTTGACATTCCCCGTGTTGAGGTTCCAATTCAACCTTTGCCTTCGGTTATCGAGGAACTTTTGAAAAGGATGGATCAAATGCAGCAGACCATGGACAATCAAGCTCAAATGATTCAGTCTCAGGCATCGGTTTTGGAGGTTCAGGCTGCTCATATTTAAACCCTTAGAAGAAAAATCAGCTTTAGTTCCTACTTTGAACACTAGGGTTTTAGAATTAGAATCCCTAGCTGTTGTTCCGGGGGAGTCAGGCCTGCGTGCCATAGAAACAACATCTAGGGCTTCAGCCAGAACACAGACTGACAATGTAGATGATAATGTAAACATTTATGATGATAATGAATCTCTTCGTTTGGATTATTTCTCTGTCGATGATATTCCAGGTCAACCAAGAGCGTTAGCTGTAGATTTTTCAAATGCTAATCTATCTTTTATTCAGCGAATGGTTAATGAAGAAAGTCAGGCATCTGAACCTGAATTTGAAATCAATAATGATGTCGAGATTGAGGAAGAGGAGATGCGTCCTGATGAATTCTATGATGATGCTCCGACAATCGAGACTGATTCTTCGGAAGATGAAGCAGAGCCAGCTGGAACTTTGCAAACTGTTCCAGAATCTACACCGGCTTCTGATACTGCTTCTACTTCAACTTCTGAGCGACCTGTGATAAGTTTTATTCCTGGTGAAGCTATTCCTGTTACTTGCAAGACATATAAAGTTAGTGGGAATTACACAGGAATTATCAAAAGCTGGAAAACCTACAAAGGTAATTTCATGATTAAAAGAAGCGATGACATTCAGTATTTTAAAAGATCATTCAAGAAGCTGAGTACATTGCCAAAGGGAGAAATAAATCGTCTAGCTCAACTGGAACTGATAAATCCAACCAGGGATTCAAGAGCTGATTTTGTACAGACGGTTATGCGTCATGAAGTGAAGAGCAAAAGATATAACTTTATCAAATCGACGCTTGGTACGAGATTCATATTCAAGAAGAAACTTGATCCAGTAACAAGGCAACCGATTTGCAAAGTGCGTTATCCACCAGCTTATTGTTTAACTGAGATCCCACTTGAAACAGTTCCCTTTAACTTTCTAAGAAGATTTCATCATTGGGAACTTGATCCCCATACGGGCGAAGCTGTGCTTATATTTGTTCCAGAATCTGAGCATCCAGAGAGAACTTCTCTTTATGGTTTGAAGAAAGCTCAATTTAAAGTTTTTGATCCTATGAGCTTGATTAATTTGTCATAGAAAGATTTGAGGAAGTTGTTTGATAATCCAATTCGCTTCAATGTAAGAAATGTTGTGAATTCGATTCTTGCTAGACAATTCCAGAGAGTTGTGACTGTGTGTTACACATGGGATTCATGCTGGAGGCAGGTTTCCTGCAGGCTGGGATTAATTGAAGAAATTTTGAAGACCAAGCTAAAGACACGGGGGAGTTTGTTGGTGCATCTTGGTGTGTCTGTCAGTTGGTCTAAGTCTGTAATGCGTTTGATATGTAATTACGTTAATTATAACGTTTGTATTAATTACATTTTGTGTTTTGGCACGACAAGGTCTTTGTGTCGCAATAGTTAACTTGACGACACATCTTGTGTCGCATGAGTCGGCTTGGCGACACAGCTTGTGTCGCATAGATCAGATTAGGTCTTAAGTATAAATAGTCGAGTTCGGCTCATTTGTTAATGTTGACGAATTTGTGAGATCAAAGAGCATATTGTAACTATTCTATTCAATATAAGTTGATCAACTTTTGGTATTCAATTGATATACTTTGTGTTTGATTCGTTGTTTATTCGTTTAACGTATGTTGTCAATCGTGGGATTCCGCACTACGTTTGTTTGTTAGGGTTCAGTTAGGTCCGACTACAGGGGTCCTACAGTTACTCGATAAAGGTTTAGTTCGTCTTAGTAGTTCACCTAGGGGAGCTCTGGTCTTATTTGTGAAAAAGAAAGACGGTTCATTACAGATGTGCATTGGTTATCGTGAGCTAAATAAGGTGACCATCAAGAATAGGTACCCTTTACCTAGAATTGATGATTTGTTTGATCAACTGTAGGGAGTCTGTTTCTTTACTAAAATTGATCTTCGTTCTGGCTATCATCAGTTGTAAGTAAAGGAAGATGATATTCGTAAAACAACTTTTCGTACTTGATATGGTCATTTTGAATTTGTTGTCATGCTCTTCGACTTAACCAATGCTCTAACTGCCTTTATGGATTTGATGAACCGAGTTTATCGCTCGATGATTGACAAGTCGGTAATCGTGTTTATAGATGATATCCTTATTTATTCTAAAAATGAGCATGATCATGGAGTCCATTAAAGGCAAGTCTTTGAAATGCTACGACATGAAAAGTTGTATGCCAGGTTCTCTAAATATGAATTATGGTTATGAGAGGTCGAATTTCTTGGGCATGTGATACTTGTCCATGATATTCAAGTAGACCTGACGCGTCACTGAGCGTCGTTGTCGTTGATGTTGTTTGAATAACTGAGCATACGGTCAAGGGTTTTAAATTTATACTTTGTTGGGGCTTAAATTATAGATACTACCTAATTTGCTTAGTAAGTGGTAGTATAACCTAAGATCGCTCTAAAGATCGTAACGCAATGTGGATCAAAGCTAGTACTTTCGGTACGGAAGTATTTTGGATGGAACAAAATAGGTAGGTTTTTGGGTTTATACTAATCTAAAGACAAATAATTAAATTACAGGATTTTAAGATGCAGGAAAGCAGATAAAGATAAATATGTGATTGCTGATATTTCAATAATTAATCTTTCAGGATGACGTAATAAATAGAGACATTACTGAATTCAATAAGTGGACTATTAGGTGTAAACACTAGAACCCTGCCAACTAATTTTCCCATTGGCATGTTACTAGGAACTAGGTTATCATGATTCTGATCGGAGCAATAAGAAAAACTTCCAATACTTACTAATTGAAAGGTAATCAATCTATTTTGGTGAAATACCGAGGTGCATGAATCAGTAGCGTATGTCTCATAGCTTTGTCTGTTCTTAAACCCTAGAATAGTTTACTTACTGATTAGTTATGTAGTTAATTACTAGCGTTGTGTTTTTAGACCACCGATTATAAGACCTAGTGGTTTAAGAATCCTAAGTCACTTGGACTTTTACTTTCATTTCTAAGTCTTGTTTGTAATTGTTTAAGTTCCGGTTACTTCAGCTTATGACTTAAATCTCTCCTTTTCAAACATTTATACATCCCTAGATTATTCGCAGTTTGTTAAAATGTGTTTCATATGCAGACCATAGCTTTTAGTGATTCGCCTTGTACTATGATGTAAGGTATTTCCAAAGTTACTCACCTCTGCCATGCTTTTGTTAAGTAATAAGCTGGGAGATACATGGAAGTTCCATAGCTGTCAACTATTATGTATTGAACGGTGTTCTCGCAGTGTCTTACTTTGTCGTGGACTAGGTATAGATAACTACTTACCTAAATTAAGACTGATCAGTTCCTGATTACTAGGTTGCAGTCACGTGGATAACTAGAAAAGGTACTTCATAGATTATAAAATTGTATCATCTTTTCGGAATTCCAATGTTAAACTAGAGCTGATTCCCATAATATGACTACCATCGGTCGTTCTCCGGCTTCCATATATTTGTAATTCGCAAAAAGCATTTCCAGTACTATATCGAAGAACTGTCGAATATGGGCCGTCATATTAATGTACGATTGTCATACACTGGTTATATAATGTCATCCCTACTTATAATTATCTATGTTTCAACAATAACAATAATAAACTACTCTCAATTCATGGCAATAAATAAATCACATACCAAGTAATACTGCATAATTAAATATAACATAAAAAAGAGTATGAAAAGGTTTAGATATCACCCAGAAATTAAAACCTAGCAACATATTTATATAATTGACAAAATCTTCACACGTACAAAGAAAATCTTCAATTCCGATCGTTCTTTCTAGTTCGTGGATAATCCGTAGATTAATTAAACTAATCCTAGGGTGGGAAAGATTACAAAAATTAAAAGAAAATTTGAAATGTGATTTATAAGCTGATTTTTGCCCAAAAGTATGTGTTTTTGAACTGTGAATCCACCCATATACTTATAGATGAAATCCGGCTCACGATAGCAAAGTTAGGTTTTTTAGCGAAAAAGCGCGTGCGGTACGAAAATGCACCGGCCTGGTACGCGTACGAACGAAAAAGAAACCAACACTGGCCGACTTGGGCCACCACAGGCCAGCCGATACCGGTTGGCGGTCAGCCGGCACCGGTTGACGGCCAGCCAGCACTGGCCGGTACCATTGGCGGCAGGCTGGCTCAGGTGCGTCCGTCCATTTTCAATTATTCTTTTTGCGTTGGATTCGATTCATGAAAACGAAGACTTTTATGTAAAGAATTCTCTGAGATGATTTTCCTATCTTGAGATATCTTTTTCTGAATGGTTTGAATCTTTTGTTGCGCATAGAATCTTCGTTTCTTATACGTTTTTGGTGAGCTTTTTTGCTTGAGATTCACTTTTCAAAACTGAAGATTTTGAAATGGAGAAACCTCCGAGGTGATCTTTTTACCTTAAAATCTTGTCTTGATTGCTTTGAATCTTTAAACATGCGTGTAATCTTGTTTTTCCGTCCGTTTTGCTTGATTTTTCTCGTGCTTCATTATTTTGACCTACTTGACAAAATTTTATTGATTAATTTAATATTTGAGCTTATTTGCCTAGTATTAATCTAAAATGAGAGAGATATCGATAGTAAAAACTTGTATTTTTACGCGATATCAGGATCCTTCCAAGGTTGCTGCTGTGATGAAGTGGGTACCTCCTTCGAGATCTACTAAGGTTAGAAGTTTTCTTGGTCTGATGGGGTATTATTGTCGATTTATTCAGGACTTCTCAAAGATTGCAACTCCCTTAACTCAATTAACACGAAAGAACATAAAGTGGAAATGGGGAGAGGAGCAAGAAAAAGAATTCCAATTGTTAAAAGAAAAGCTAAGCTAGGCACCTATTCTTGTTCTAACCGAGGGTAATGAGAATTTGGTGGTTTATTGTGATGCTTCCAAATCCGGCTTATGTTGTGTTCTCATGCAACGTGTGAAGGTTATTGCTTATGATTCACGTCTGGTAAAGTCATAACACCAAAACTATCCCACCCATGATCTTGAACTTGCATCTGTTGTCTCCGCGTTAAAGATATGGTGTGACACCCGGCATTTTAGGCCATCATTATTATGCCTAATCATATCATTAATATACGTATTAGTCAGAAATAGGACTAAGTACATATACCCATTTTGTATATTTATATATACACACGAACATGATTTATTTAAAATCACGTGACAACAACTCGGATGGAATCCGACATCTACAATACGTACATTGGTGACAAAATTTTTCTAAATAATGTGTTATTATTAAGAATAGATATTATTTACTTGGAACATATTAAATCATTTCATACCAAAAAAACCCCAACCCATACACTTTACCCCTCATTCTTGTTTCCATTTCATACCAAACACACCCTCCCTCCCTCTCTCTCGGCTCGCAACCACAAGCACCACCATCATCATCAAAATTGGGAATCATCATCATAATCTGAGAAAGGGAAGCAAGAAGAAGAAATACATCATCTTCGTTTTCATCATCGCCATCTCCATCATCTCGATCCGTCATTTTTGAGCTCGAAATCAACATTTGGTAAGAACACCCGATTTCACACCTTCAAAACACTTGATTTATGTTTATTAACATGTTATTGAGTCCACACAACAAGAATATATCCAAGAAATCGGTTAAAAACGTTTTAAAAATAGAAACCCACTTCAAAGCTCGCATCAGTTCGTCCTGCAAACTGAGATCCCATATCCCAGTTCATCTTGCGAAGCGAACCGAAGCCTGCGAACCGAACCAACTTGCGAAGTCAATCTGCGAACCGAACTGACCTGCGAGTTAAGATGCGAGTTGACTTGCGAGCCGAACCTGGTGCTGTGAACCCAACTCGGTTCGCAACCTACTGCCTTGCGAACCCAAACTCATTTCGCACCACGAACTCAGTTCGCAACACCATTTCTGTCCGCATCCAGACTTGGTTAATTTTTCCGAATTTAAATTTTCAGATGCGTTTTTCACTACAACAACATAGCAGAAATAAAAATTTTCAGCTCTGCCCCTTGGACCCCGCCAGGGGTTGCTACCCCTTGGACCCCGCTACCAGGGGCGCTGCCCCCGAACCCCCATACACGGTTTCCAAACCTGAACAACAAATGAATATTTACACAACTCGCTTAGACAAACCGATTTGTCTCTTACTTATATAACCTCAAGTGTTTAGGACACTAGGAGGTTACCATTCGGACAACACACGTATCGTAGGATCGCTGGCAACTCACAGGTGAGTTCATAGCCCTACTCTTTCAACTGTTTTACTGTTTTCGGGGTGAGACGCATGCTCAATTACTGTTTTTGAATTATAATAATAAACTTTTATAATTCACACTTATCTACATTACTGCCATGTAATACGAAATGTGTAATACTTAGGAATTACACCCATTACCTTGTCATGGGACAACATCATAACTCAACCTAAATAGGTTACCACTGTACGCTACCTTGTTGTTGAAACACAACTACCATTACATAACCTGCTTAGGTTATCATTTTACCTTGGCCATATTGTCGCGGGACAATATCATCGAATACATTAGAACTGGTTAATTCTACCTACACTGGACAACATCTAGACTTTTACAGGATTAGTTTTCCTTTTTAGGAACTAAGACTGCCTATACATTTCAGGACCTATACATTTCAGGGCTTCTATAATGGAGTGTATGAAAGTAAACATTAACCACGGACCTCAATATACTTGCTAGGCTGAGGCTAGAAGTATACGTTAGTAACATACGTTAGTATAGTCCTTTATACTAATACAAAACAGCTAGGTGATGGTTATACATACCTAGGTTCCTTGTGCTACACTTAATATCTAAGTATTGTATATACATACCTAGATACACTAAACCAATTTCATGTGTTACATGATACCCAGTTAGATGTGTTGTAGACTAAGACTTATTTATATATATATATACATATATATACATATATATATATATATACATATACCTGTACATTATCTCAAGCACATGGTGCTATCTACTATCTACTTATGTATATCGATATACATACTTACAAACACGTTTACTTTAGTCCGGCATGTCGTAGTACTGCCAGCTCTCAATTACTTAGTCGGGCATGTCGTAGTACTGCCGGCTCTCAATTACTTAGTCGGGCATGTCGTAGTACTGCCGACTCTCAATTACTTAGTCGGGCATGTCGTAGTACTGCCAGCTCTCAATTACTTAGTAGTGCATGTCGTAGTACTGCCGGCTCTCGATTACATACATTGCTTGCGAGCAACACTGTTCGATGCCACGGTAAAGTGGGCACAAAACGATATCACGGTTAGAGTGATACAAAACGAGATCACGGTAAAGTGATTCAAAACGATATCGCGGTAAAGCGATACAAAACACAGAATCGGCAAGCTTACACTCGAGATTCGCACTCAGTGACGGAATCGGCGAGCTTACACTCGAGATTCGCACTCATCAACGGATCGGCGAGTTTACACTCGAGATCGTTGACTCAGTACTTGGATAAATACTTACTTATAGTTCTTCGGGACTACATTTACATGTTGCTAGAGGCGACACACTATGCTAGGTGGCATACTAGTCTATTACTTGTTATCATATGACGTGGTCATACACTTACTCAATTCATACTTAGGCATGTATTGCCTCTCATTGGTAGATTTACTCATACCGGATAGGTATTCTAGGCATGGATTGCCACATCCCCGATATGACACGATCATACACTTACTCGATTGTACTTAGACATGTAGTGCCTCATGGTTATAGACATACTTATACCTAATAGGTATCTAGGCATGGAATGCCATATTCTCGATGTACTTAGGAACACACCTCAAATACTCAGGTATGAGATACTTCGTTAGATGTATACACATTGGTGTTACAACACTATAATAATACAAATCAAAATTGTGGATTTTGAATTACTTTTCAAAACATACAAGGTTTATACTTTATGTTTACAACTAACAATCCTATGAACTCACCAGCTTTATAGCTGACTCGTTTTAGCATGTGTTCTCAGGTGCCCAGTAGGACTAGGAGTGCTACAAGATATGCTAGCTCGAGTCGCATGATTTCAAATACTTGGATTTTCCTTGCATAACTTTTGTACTACAACTTATGTATTTGGAATTATTTTGCAAACTCGCAACCTGTATATACTTTTATTTTGGAAATGTAACAACTATTTTTCAAACGTCTCATCTAGAGGTCGTTTGCTATGTATCTTATGCTTTGATGATTGATTAGTCACGCCCCGACCCGACCACTTCCGCAACCTGAATTTGGGGGTGTAACATATGGCAACACTATCTTTATGGTGTCAAGTCCATAATCTATACCGACCACAAAAGTCTTAAATATTTCTTTGATACGCGTGATTCGAATAACCGACAGAGGAGGTGGTTCGATTTAGTGAAATATTATGATTGTGACATACTTTACCATCCTGGTAAGGCTAATGTCGTTGCTGATGCTCTTGGCCGAAATGCTACTCATTATGTACTCCAAGTGAGATCTTTAAGTATGGTTGTATCGCCCCAATTGTTTGAACTCAGAAAAGCTGCCCAAATTGAAGTTTTATCTTTAATGACCCATATAAACAGCGATTGGCGGGTCAACTTAATGAATTTGTTGAAGATTCGAGAGGTTTGAAAACTTGTTATGGTAGAATCTGGATACCAAGATGAGTAATGTTATAATGATGTTATTGGATATAGCTCATAAATTTAAATATTCTATATCTCCCGGTGCTACAAAAAAGTACACAGACTTGAAACGTAATTATTGGTAGCCTGGAATGCAATGTGACATTGTTAAACACGTGCGGAATCGTTTAACTTGTCTACAAGTCAAAGCTAAACACCAACAACCATACGGGAAACTTCAATCTTTGGACATACCATTATGAAAATGGGAACATATTGTGACACCCGGTCAAAAAGGGACATTTTTCGCGCACAACTTAAAACTCAAATACTCGTATTTCATACGCATTAATACCGAAGTATTCAAGTATTATATATATAATTAAATATATATGAGATAAAATGATTATTAAAATAATCACTTATAAATAAATCTGACAGAATGCGGAATCCCAAAAACGGACGTTGGTGCAAAACATTTCAAAATAAAGTATTATTGTTAAAAATAATATTTATTTACTCGAATAAAGTTTAAACATATATCGTTTCATTTTAAAACATGTTTTATTCAATTTAGACCACGCAAAACAGAGTATATTTTTATAACTCAAGTAAAGTGTTTTTATAAAATACTTTGCTTAAAAATAATCGATTTCATATTAACAAAATTTACGATTCTAAAATATTAGATTATTTTACTATCGGGTACACAAACACGGAATAAAATACCACAATAAAGTGAGCCAACTAGTTTACCCCAATTATTGGAGCTAGTCTGCTTCTTCCATAAGCCGACCAAACTCCCTCTGATTTCTCATTTTTTTTCTTCTTTTCCTCCGCTCCCAATCTTTCTCTCGACTTCACTTCAAGATCATCAAAAAACAACAATTAATATAACAATAACAACATCAAAGTAGCAGCAGTGGTACCAAACTAATATCATCATCTTCAAGCAATCTCTTTCTCCTTCCTCTCGGTTTACACCATCACCGTCGGCCACCCTCATCATCAAACCGAAATTATCATCATCATTTTCGAAACCAACAAGAGAAGAAGAAGCAACAGGAAGTAACAACATCATAGTCATCATCATCGAGCTTCATCATAGACATCATAATCATTTTTGGGTTACATTTTTATTGTAAGAAATCCTTCGATTTCTCTTTGATTTCATGTTTATATAGCTTGTATTATCATGTATTAAGTGTTACATTTGGTTATTACACCCAAAAATAAGGATTAAAAACTTATTTGTGAAATGACTTTGAGAATCGTAACAGGAAAACCACCATGAACATCAATAGCCGATCGGCTATGTTCACCTCCAACCGATTGGGTAATGTCTCTAGCCGATCAGGTCTCTCTCGTTCAGTCGTTCGGGTGTGATCCCTGACCCGGAGGGGTGTTATGTTATTTCTCTTGGATACAACTAATTGGCTAATCAAGTTGTCAAAATGAGACGTCCCCAGTGGGATTCATTTGTTTCTAAAGGGATTTTAGTAACGTAGATAATGATATATGTTTTTATTTCGTTGAAACGGTCTACTTTTGGAGTAGATGATGACATAATACCCAACTTATTATTCATGTTTTATAAATTGAAAACATAGTTTTAAAGTTATCCACATATATTGCGGGATGTATTGTTAATAATGGTCACAAAATGTGCAACTAAATATACGTAACGAATCATACATATTTCGACTCAAACGGTCTTTCAAAACAATTTAATCATTTGCATGTTTTGACAAGCTGTCAAATACTCATGTTAATATATCTCTTACGTTTAGGACATTAGGAGGTTACTAGTTGGATCACACACGCGATTAAGAACGCTAGCACCCATAGGTGAGTTCATAGCCCCACTCTTTTAACTATTTTACTGTTTTCGGGGTGAGAATGCATGCACATTGTTTTTCATAAACACTTGTTTATTTGAAACCATCATTGTTATCATTATAACAGGATATTACTTGTACGGTAGAATTTCAATTTAGCGATACCTCTATGATGTGTAATCGACCCAGCTCCACAGTATGTGAACCTCCTAGGTGTATTTGTGTAAATCTCTTTTGTGTATTTAGGTGTGACGTCTATGTGTACAATGTTTGTGTTACTTTAACTTTCTGTGATGTTTGACTCTTATGGTACAAGAATTGTGTTACTCTAACTTTTCTCTATGTGTAATTCCTATGTGTATTAGGAATATTGTGAACACTTTCCTAGAATCTCAATAATCCTAGATCATTACAAGACTAAGATTACAAGAACACTAGAAATCTGTAAATTTCTACCTAAAAATACAAGAATCTTTGGGGTTTAGTCTACACGAATACCATAGCTAGAATACAAGAATCTTAGAAACAAGAATTCAAGAATCAAGAAAATGCAAGAAACTTATGTGCAAGAACCTTATGTGCAAGAACCTTATGTGCAAGAAAAAGAAACTTATGTCCAAGAAACTTATGTGCAAGAACCTTATGTGCAAGAAACAAGAACTCTATGTGAATAACTCAAGAACACAAAAACACAAGAACATAAAATCAAGAATCTAGAATCTAGAACCCAAGAACCTAGAAACAAGGAACTAGAAACAAGAAAGCTAGACGCAAGAACATAAGAGACTAGAAGGGTTTTTTGCCGAAAAATGCATCAATAGTTCAGTTTTTTGCATTTTCGGGTATCAACTAATTTTTTTTGCCAAAAAATGAACCATTAATTTAAAACCTATCATTTTCGGGTATCAGTAACCGTTTGAAACAGTAGCCGGTCAACATTTCAGATTGGGTTTTTCCGAAAAATGCATCAATAGTTCTGTTTTTTGCATTTTCGTGTATTGACTAATTTTTTTTCCTTTAAAAATGAACTACTAATTTAAAATTGATCATTTTCGGGTATTAGAAAAAAAATTAGTTGATACCCAAAAATGCAAAAAATAGAACTATTGATTCATTTTTCGGAAAAAAATATATCCACATGGATTGCCACGTAGGCAAAACCGGATGAGTTGTCATTTTTTTTGGTATCCTGTAACGATACCCGAAAATGATAAGTTTTAAATTAGTGGTTCATTTTTTGGAAAAAAAATTAGTTGATACCCGAAAATGCAAAAAACTGAACTATTGATGCATTTTTCGGCAAAAAACCCAAACTAGAACTCTAGAAAAACCAGTCGATTTACACATCTATTTAAGAAATTCAAGAAACTAAGATTTAAGAGTTTCAAGATACTAGAAACTAGATAAACAAGAATAGAAATCAAGATTTAAGAAAACATTTGGCTTGTTACGCCTAAACAAGATTTCTCAGACACACTTACTGATTTTATTGTGTATATATTTTATACGTCATGAAATGGTTTATTTACACATATTACCGTTTCTCTAATAAATCCTATGAACTCGCCTGCTTTATAGCTGAACCTTTTAGTGTGCATTCTCAGGTACCCTGCTATAGTAGGATTGGCCCACAGGATTCTAGCTCGAGTCGCATGCATACACTCATTCAGAGATTTCGCTGCATTATTTGGTAATATTAACTATGTAATGAAATCTCTAGAATTATTTTGCGAACTCCAGATGTTTTGTAAAACTTATTACTTTATGTATTATATTTTTAAAACATCTCATTTAGAGGTCGTTTGCTATATACCTTTGTGCTGTGATTACCCGATTAGTCTCCCCCGACCCGAACCGCTTTCGCACAGTAAAATTGGGGGTGTGACACATATCACCACGGATCTTGTTACTAAATTTCCTAAAACCCCTCGGCGACATGATTCCATGTGGGTGAATGTCGACATATTCACGAAAAGCACCTTATTCTTGCCCATTCGGGAAACTTCATCATTCGAAGTGTTGACAAATATTTATGTTCGCGAAGTTATTGCTCGACATGGAATACCATTTTCAATTGTTTTTGATAGGGATACACGTTTCACTTCTCGTTTCTGGAGAAAATTTTAAGAAGATATGGGGACTCGATTATGTATCAGTACGGATTTCCATCAGATTTCCATCCTCAAACAGATGGACAAAGTGAACGTACTATTCAAAGTCTAGAAGATATGTTACGAGCATGTTCTATAGACTTTGGTCGCAGTTGGAATACTCACCTTCCATTGGTGGAGTTTTCTTATAATAATAGCTATCATTCTCCGATAAAATTGCCTCCGTACAACATGTTATATGGTAGAAATGTCGAACCCCAATTCTTTGGGGAGAGGTTGTTCAAAGAGAGATTGGTAGCACCGATGTGGTGAAATTAACTACTAAAAATATTGATCAGATTTGTGAATGGCTAAAAATGGCACATGATCGACAAAAATCATATGCAGATAAACGTAGGAGGCCGAATGAATAACATGTAGGTGACAAGGTAATGTTTAAAGTGTTACCATGGAAAGGTATCATACGTTTTTGAAAGAGAGCAAAATTGAGTCCAATGTATGTTGGACCCTTCGAGATTTTAGATAAAGTCAGAAATGTTGTTTATACAGTTACCCGAGGAGCTTAGTGGTATCGATGATAAATTTCATGTGTCACAACTTAGAAAGTGCCTTGAAGATGAAGCGTATCTTCTGCCACTTCCAAAAATTAAAATTAATGAGAAGTTAAGCTATGTGGAAGAACAGGTGAAAATATTTGATCAAAAATTTAAGCAGTTGAGGAATGATGTAACGTAAAAACATTTCTACACTTTTCGGACTAATTATTGGTGAAATTTTTTCTAAACAATCATTATTTACTAAAATTTACCAAGGTTGTCCAAATTTATACGTTGCAACAAAATTTAATAACAACGTCCAAATAACACACAAAATGAGGCGAATAATATTACTCTAATTCTTCCATTCTTTATTTTCTTGTGGAAATAAATCTTAATGAATATTTTTAAAAACCGTAAGAAATTACAAGATTGGAGAAACAAGAATCAAACGAAATGGATGAGAGACGGAGAAGATATGAAGTCTAGAGACCAACCAATCGTCCCCCGGAACACACATGAGCTATTGATGTAACCCAAAAAGTCATGTTTTTACATACATATTTCTACACTTTTAGGGCTATTATTTGGTGAAAACATTTCAAAACAACTACTTTTCATTAAAAAGTCACCAAGGTAGTCTCAAAACAGACATTGTTACAAAAACCAGCTAAACTGCCCAAATAACACGCAAAATGAGGCAAATCTTGTCACCTTAAAAGTTCCGTCTTTAAATTTTATCATTAGAACTAATCTTAATCCATATTTTATAGTTCTATAGGAAAATACAAGATCGGAGGTGAAAAAATCAAGCAAAACGGATAAGGGATGAAGAAGATAAGGCAGTCTGGAAGCTAACCGATCGTCATCCAGAACCCAAATGAGATACACATCTCCAAATCTGGAAATATTAGTGTCATTATAAGCGTTACGGAAAGACAAATCCAACGGCGCAAGAATCAAGCAAATCGGGTCTCAAACGAAGAAGATACAGATGAAACAAGCAACGAATTGAGCAAGCGGAAGCAAATAGGGAAGGCCACCCCCTAGGGGCCGTATACGGCACCCTAGGGGCCGTATATGCCACTTAGGGTCCGTATACGGCAGGCCTTAGCCCACTGGGGTGCCGATTGACCCCCCCTTTGGTCCAGTACGCCCTTGTGAGCCTCAAGTGTTGTTTTGTGTGCTTTGGTGCTTGTACCATGCCTTCCACCTCTATTCATCCTTCAACTATAAATAGAGGGCCTCCTCTCCACATTTCCACACACCCACACACCTCATTCACTTCTCTCTCTCAATTTTCTCTTATTTCTCTCTCTAGTTTTTCTCTCTAAGAGAAAACTTGTAGGTCTAGATTAGATTAGAGGTTTTCATTCAGTTCGTGTACGGAGCTACTCCGAGACTTCAGATTTGTGAAGATTTGTGTGTATTACCCTCCTATTCAGGTTTTAAAACAATCTCTCATGTTTATTCTTATAATCATGTTCTGTTATTATGCATGCTTAGGAATGAATGCTAGAATTATACTAGGCTAGACAAATATGTGTTTGTTGTGATGTATGCAATGCTAGGATAATTATTATATAATTACCATGCTGATACTCTGCCTGTATGAATTCATACTGTTCATAACGGATAAGCTGAACATCTGCCCGTTTATCTATCCAACTTATGCTATGGTTTGAACCCTGTTCTTAGAATCTGGCCAATTACTAGTCCTAAGGATTTCAACCTATCTGTGTATGATGATCACTGAACGTTGCATGGCCGCTGTTCTCTCAGTTGAAATAAACCCGAGAGACACGGAGCATAGGATTAGAGATAGATTAGTTTCCCGCTTATTTGTTGGTTATCTTTGGGACAACTTTCGGGATACACATGATATAACCAGTAGGTCCGTTGATATGATATTAGTATTCCATCCCTTTGCATGTTCTTGTTTGATTGTTGCTTAGGTACCGCATGCTAGATTTATCTAAACAATATCTCTGATTGAATGATTAGGTTTTCATGAATTAGTTGAATATAATAAAGTAGATTAACATGCATGCAATAGTTATGATGATTTATATGATTAATGATGAACAATGCAACTGATCGTTAGACAGACTATTCCAATCAGTTCTGCAGGTTAAACCCTGTTTATGTTATTGTTCTCTGAATAATTCATGCCATGATATGGATGTCTCTGATATCTGAAATTGGGGACCTGGACTAGAGGATAGTCGTAAGTTGCATTGATATGTACATTTGGGAGAACTTCCGGTGTATTTGATATTCTATAACTGCTATCCATGTGACATATTGTTTATCTGATTACGGACAACTCTACGTTAGGTATACAATAGGATCGTAGTTACAGCTCATTAAGAAATATAGGAATGGTCCAGTAGAGTAATATGGAACCTTAGTGGTTATAACGGAAAAGCCGTAAAACGTCCCGGTATCCGGTATAGCATAGGAACCACCAGTTGGTGCAGTACAAATACGTGGAAGCCGAGGAAAGGCCGTAGAATAAATACTTTATACCATTCAAGTTTCTGAGAACTCAATCCCACTGGAATTAGTCATCACACCTAGTAGCCCTATTTTTAATAACTATCCGTCAATAGCATTTGCCGAAGTCATAGTAAACACATTCCTTATCATGATTTCTCCATGTTCTCCGTACAAACCTTTAGTTTATTTTAGTTATATTTAAGAGTAGAATAGATAAAACAAAAAAATCCCTTAAAAGTTTTAAAATCTTAGCTAAATCACAAAAGATACTTAACCTTCCTAAGATCCCATGCCCATTGTAGTTTGAAGAACGACACCTAAGTCATACATATCGCTTACTGCCCTTTTAGGTCTGCAAATAATATTAAACTTAGGATACCCCGCATTTAGACATTTAAAACCCGTTTGCCGCTCGCCTTGGTGGTTGAACCAACAACCGGGTGAAAACCTAATCGACTGATGAGGTGAAGATAGCTATATAACTCCAAGTTTGGCAATTTTAGTGTCATTAGAAGCGTCATGGAAAACCGAATCCAACGGCCAAAGAATCAAGCAAATCGGACTTAAAACAAAGAAGATACGAATGAAACAAGCAACGAACGAACAAAGGCTAAAAGCCAACTGCCCTCCCCCCAGAAGCTATATATGGCCCTCTTACCTAGAGGCCGTATACGGCCTGGTTTGGCTAGGCAATTGGCCTTTAGCCCCCAGTTGATGCTTCATTGGTGCTTGTTTGCTCCAATTGCGCTCTGTTTGCGTGTTTTGTGTGCATTAAAGCTTGTACCATGGATTCAAGACTTCAACTATAATTAGGGGACACCACCTCCTCATTTCCATCATCCCTCATTCCTTTCTTTATTTCACTTCTCTCTCTAGTTTCTCTCTCTAGAAATATCTCTCTAGATAATAAGCTAGTAGATTTAGGTTAGCGTAGCGGTTAATCTAGCTATTGTACGGAGTAACTCTAAAACTTTAGTTTTGTGAAGATTTGTCTTTATTACTCGCCTATTCAGGTTTTAATACAATCTCTCGTATTTATTCTTATAATCATGTTATGTTATTATGCATGCTTAGGAATGAATGCTAGAGTTATGCTAGGCTAAACAAATGTATGTTTGCTATGATGTATGCAATGCTAGGTTAGTTATGATTTAGTTACCATGTAGTTACTCTGCATGTATGATTTTAAACTATTCGCGAACATATAAGCTGAACCTCTACCGGATTATCTATCCAACTTTGTGGTTTGAACTCTAACCCTAGAATCTGGCCAATAACTAGCAGTAGAAATTTCATCTATAATGTGTATGATGATCAATGAACTCGACATGGTCTCCGTTCTCTTGATTGATATGTATCAGTGAGACACAGAGCAAAAGAGTAGAGATAGTTTAGGTTCTTGCTTATTTATTGTATATCTTTGGGATAACTTCTGGGATATCCATAATTTAATCTTTAGGTTAGTTGTTATGATGCTAGTATACCATCTTATTGCATATTCTTGTTTGATTGTTGCTTAGGTACTGTATGCTAGACATATATAACCACTATCACTGAATGAATGATTCGGTTTTCGTGAATGATTTAGATGTAATACAGATAGGTTAACATGCATGCAATAGTTTTGATGATTTATATGATTAATGATGAACAATTCAACTAATCCTTAGACATACTATCCCAACTGGTTCAGCGTGGTTCAGCGTGTTGATCCCCCTTCATGTTATTGTTCACTCAACAATTCATGCCATGATACATACGTATCTGATGTATGAGATTGGGGAACGGGATTCGAGGATAGTCATCAGTTGAATTGGTCTATACATTTGGGAGAATTTTTGGTGTATTTGACACTCTATAATTTTATCCATGTGACATATTGTGTATCTGATTGCAGACAATTCTACGTTAGTTGTAAAGTGTGTATGTATATAGATAGGTCTAATTTAGTTAATCTTTAATCCCCTCAAATATCATTGTCTGGAACTTAAAACCATTAACAATAACTATTATATTATGTAGGTTAAAAGAGTAATAACTTAAAAGAATTACTCCTATATCTATTAAATAGTACCTTAAATTTTGGGTGTAACACCCGACAAATTAGGACTATATTTAGTGCCTAATCATATGTGTAAATACATGTAATTAGGATTAATTATATGTATCATTTTGTGTATTGATATATTCTAATATATGTACACACGTACGCGATTTGATTAAATCGTGCGTTTTCACATCGGGCGGATCCCGACACAATATTACGGACGTTGGTAAACAAAATATTTAGATTCTTTGAATATTTCTTAGTAAATCGAAACTTATGAATATTATGATGATAACATACAATCAACAAATAAAAATCTATAAAACGTCATAAACGCGACAAAAACGTACAAATTAACTCTAACCAATAACGACAAATTACACGAACACGAGGATGACAAGTCACGAGCCCAACCCACTTATGGGTCGGACTTACCCAAACAGGGTGACCCACGGGTCGACCCGGGTCAGCCCAAATACCTAAACACAAAACACCCTCACTCTTGCTTCATTTCACATATTCTCACTACCAACACATTTTCCTCTGATTTCTCTCACTAAAAACGGCTGGAATCTCAGTCCCTCTCTTCAACAACTCCTTCCAAGAACCACCAAGCCATTCCTTACTCATCTAACAACGTCATCCATCGTTTCGAGCAAGGAGAAGCAAGGAACACACAACCGAACAAGACAGCAGCTACTCATCTGCCTTCAGCTCTAAACTCGACTTTCTCAGTAAGTTCTCTTCTAGAAAATGTTCATACATCCTTGGAACATGTTATAATTCATGATTGTGCTTCAACTCCACTGATTTATGTCCATATTCATGCTAAAAACCGAAAAACAAAACCAAAAACCGTTGGACAAAGCTATTACCTGCTGGACAATAATTTAGATCGACTTAGGTCGACGATATCTGACCCATAACTTAACGAAATCTCGTGTTTCTTAGCTACATACTGAAGTTCAATGAGTCTAGTTTCGTAATCTGTAAGCCCCACGAATTAATTCGTTTATTTGATATTTTTAATAAAGGAAAAGAAAGTACATGTACAGTCTGAGAATCCTGACAGGAAAATGGGTCAACAAGAACTGATCATATCTCAAAGAATACACAACAAAAATCGATGAAACCAGTTGGAAAAGTTAAAAACTTTCGTTAGCTTTAATTCCCCTACTTACTCATCTGTTGAAGTTTAGTAAAACTTTAGTTATGAATTTTCAAATGAATACATATCACTGAGTTCACTCATTTGACACCCGACACTTCCCGAATTTTTATCTCGAGTTCTGTCCATCCAATTCACATGTAAAAATATGATTTAGAAAGCTAAGACATAGGAGAATATCGTATAAAAATTTCATGAATTTTAGCTAAGTTTTACTTAGTCAAATAATTAAATGAAAACGGGTGAAAAACATGACTGCACAAAAACATCCTGTCCGTGAATGCCAAAATCCGACAATGCCTATTGTCGGATTAGGCATTCCGTGAATACCGAATTACTCATTGTCGAACCAAACCGTGAATCCCTTTTGTCGGATAGTTGTAGTCCGTGAATCTCCTAATCACGGATTAACTAGTCCAACAATCCTTACTATTATCGTATAAACCCTATTCCGTGAATAACCTCATTGTCGGCATGCACAATCCGTGAATACCAAATTCAAGAAACCTCATTGTCGGACCAGATACACCATGAGTACTCATTGACGGACCCTTTTACTATTGTCGGATACCCATTCACGCATATAAACGTATATGTATTCTCGGAGTGATATTGTCGAATGACTTAAAACCTTATAGAAATGTAACTGTCGGAATAACACTTGTACTAAATCGTTATTATTATTATCGTATGGAATTGTCAGAATTATATATTCCGTGAATGATCTATTGTCGCATGAGAAGTGTCGAATAAAACATAAGACTGATCCGTGAATGCTATCATCGGACCCATATTCACGGATCCACTTGTTATTTTCGAATGATTCAAAAACGTGAATGAATTGTCGCAATAACTAAAACAGTGGCAATAACTATAACCGTGGGAAAGGATTAATCGCTGACAGTGGTAACAAGTGGCATATAATAAACAGTGGTAACAAGATACAACTAACAGTGGTAACAAGAGACTTAACAGTGATAACGAGTTAACAGTGGAAACAAGAATAATCAAACAGTGGTAATAAGATAAATAAATGCATAAAGGTAATGTTTTTAAGATTATTATTACCACCCTTTACCAACGGGCCGTACACGTTTTCAAAATGCAAACAAGCATTCAATCAAACCAAAATATTTGGACATAACTAGTGGAATGAACACTAGCATGAATGGTCTTACGAGACGTCTACTTATATAACCTTATATGTCTAGGACATTAGAAGGTTACGGGTTCAGAGAACCTACCAGCTGTTTAGCACTCGACTCACGTTTATTGACATAAACGCAAAGACTCAGGTGAGTCTCATAGCCCCTCTTTACTGTTTTTACCCAGGGGTGGGATTACATGCTCAGATTTATTTTACATATGAACACAAGTACAAAACATCGATATATTGATTGCATGAGTTTGTTTTATCTAATCATGAAGTCCCTCACAACATAGTTTGTTTATATTGCGATAGCGTGAATGCTAGTGTATGGTACCATATGGGATTGACAATCCCCGTCCGGGGTAGTCGCGCTACCACGACTGCGGTCGAACGGATGCATTTTCATTTGTTCATACATGTGTAGATTAGGCACATGCCGGGGGCAAACTCGATCAGGTCCTTGCATGTGGATCCTGGCACACTCAGTTAAGCTCAAACTATGTGCTCATGGCAATAATATACACTCATATTTTATTTGCATGTTTGCAAATCACTAAACTAAATCTTGTGGTTCATAACTTGGATTTCATCAACTTACACCTGTGAGCTCACCAGCTTTTTAGCTGACCTTTTAGCATGTATTCTCAGGTACCCAGCAGTAGTAGATCTGCTCATGACATATTAGCTCGAGTCGCATTCAGATTTCAGAAGATTCATATGCATTTCTATATTTTGTACAATTAGATATGCCTTAGAATCTTTTACATTTAGCTGCGAGCTTTTGTAACAAGAACAACGATGTAAAACCTTCATAAAATTTATGTAATGTTTAAAACGACGCATTTAGAGTCGTTCGCTTTATCTTATGTGCTTTGTTATTGATTAGTAACACCCAAATCTTGCTTCCGCTAAACAATAAATTTGGGGGTGTTACAGATTGGTATCAGAGCCTAAGGTTATAGTGAACTAGGTTGCATTTAGTGAGCCTAGACTATGACCGTTAGGCAGTATTCCTTATTAAGTATGATTAAGTTCAATGACTACATGGTATTGGTTTAATTTAACATAGCCTGATCAACTATGTATAATTAAAAGAATATGATGTGGAATCTGAAAGGAATCATGACTGAACAGGATACACTAGTTGACTCTGACCACGAGAGAAACCGGGACCCAAACATGTATGTGTTAGACACCTTAGGCTATTATGTAATATATATGTATATACATAGATAGGCCTCACTCTTTTAACGCTTTGTCTCAGAATGGCAAACACACCACCCAATTCGTCACGCTCTCAATCCGGGTCGCAGAACCCGAGGGTAGCTAGGAGGAACGCCAGGTTGCCTCGAGCTGGCCCATACCCCACTCACTTCACTCTGCCGGCCTTGGCCGCTAGGCTGGACGGTCACGAGCAACGACTTCGCACCATGGATGTCGCTTTGCAAGAAACCAATGAAAATTGGAGACTCACAGCGCTTGAACGTATCAATCAAGTCTCCGAGGACCACGAAAACACCGTTAGCAACATGAACATACTCCACGACTGCGTGGTGGAATCAGGAATAGAAGTTGAACTTTTGCGACTCAGGTTGGAACAATGCGAGCAACGCCTGCAAGAGGCTGAAGAATACTCAAGAATGCTGGTACAACGACTAGCATTAGCAGAAGACAACGCCCGACAAACCAGCAGACTTGCCACCACTGTGGACCGACTTGTCACCCTAATGGAAAGGACAAACTTGCGTTAGAACTAGGGTGACCATCATCTTGTGATCTATATCTATCTATGTAAAACTCTTATCATTCGAACCGGATGTAACAATTCCCGGTACCTTTTGTACTCCCCATATTATGTAGTCTTTTGTAAAACTCTTAAGTCATGACTCCCGAGACTCTAATTAGAAATTTTCTATAATCATTCAGCTTCATGTCATGTATTGACAGTTTCTTCCACTGTTTCTGCTTTATGATTATTTCTTACAATGTTGCATATTATCGCTTGAATATGTGTACATCCATCGAGCTTATTATCTTAGTAATATTTCTCATGTACCTTTCATTTATCTTTTGAAGAAATATGCCACCAAAGAAGAAGAGTTATAGTGATGCTGAGCTTGCTGCCATAGTATCCCGAGCTGTGGCCGAAGCCCTAGCCACTCGAGACTCCCCTCAAAACTCAAGCAGGAATACTGAGACTCCCGAAGTCACACCTGTTGTCAAACCTTGTTCCTACAAGGACTTCCTCAGCTGCAAACCGCCGAACTTCAAGGGCACGGAAGGTGCCATCGGTCTAATCAGATGGATCGAGAGGACCGAGTCTGTCTTCGGCCTGTGCAACTGCACGGAAGACAACAAGGTCAAATTTGCTGCTTACACCTTTCAAGAAGGTGCTCTAACCTGGTGGAACACTCATGCCAGTTCTGTGGGGATCGAGGTAGCTAACCAACTCCCCTGGGCAGAGCTGAAGAAAATGCTAAGGGATGAATACTGCCCCACTGAAGAACTCCACAGGTTGGAGGAAGAATTCTGGCACTTGGCTGTGCAAGGTAACGACATTGCTGGATACACCACAAAATTCCAGCAACTTGCTCTCCTATGTCCGGGTTTGGTCGACACGGACGAAAAACGCATCAAGAAGTACATCCGCGGTCTTCCCAAGAGCGTTCAGGGAAATGTCGCCTCATCATGACCAACCACCATCCACAGTGCCATTCGGCTGGCACATGAACTCATGGCTATGATTGTCAGCCGTGAATCATCAACTACTTCCTCTAACAACAAGAGGAAATTTTCTGGAAACCCTAACAACCCACCAACCTTCAAGAAGTCCGAAACCGTCAGGGCTTACTCCTCTGGAACTGGGGAAAAGAAGGGTTACACCGGGAGCAAACCCCATTGCTCAAAGTGTGACCGTCACCACGAGGGTCCTTGCAGTACTCCTTGCAACAACTGCAAGAGGTACGGGCATTCTAGCAGGGACTGCCGAGCCCCTAGAACCAACAACAACACCAGCAACAACAGTAACAACCGCAACAACAACAACCCCAACCAACCCAAAGCCTGCTTTGAATGCGGTCTCACTGGGCATTTCAGAAATGACTGCCCGAAGCTGAAGATTGGAAACAATAACAACAACAATGCAAGGGGAAGAGCCTTTGTTCTGAATTCGGGAGATGCCCGTCAAGACCCGAACGTGGTCACGGGTATGTTTCTCCTCAACAATCTTACTGCCTCTGTCCTTTTTGATACCGGTGCGGATAGAAGTTTTATTTCCCATGAATTTTGCCCTTTGCTTGACATCATTCCTGTTGCATTAGATGATAAGTACATTGTTGAATTAGCTAATGGTAAACTCATTGAGACCAACAGTGTGATACCTAATTGCACTCTAAATCTCGTCGACGAATTTTTCTCTATTGACCTTATACCCGTCAAGATCGGAAGCTTTGACATCATTGTCGGGATGGACTGGTTGTCCAAACACCGAGCTGAGATCATTTGTTTTGAAAAAGTCGTCCGTATTCCCCTCGCTGCTGGTAGGACCTTAGTCATACAAGGGGAGACCGGCAGAACGGGACTGAACATCATCTCTTGTCTGAAAACCCGAAAGTTTCTCAGAAAGGGATATCCTGCCATCCTCGCACACATCACAGAGAAAAAGTCAGAAGAGAAACGAATCGAGGATGTGCCAATCGTTAGAGACTTTCCCGAAGTCTTTCCGGAAGAACTACCTGGTCTACCTCCGACTAGACAGGTTGAGTTCTCAATCGATCTTATACCGGGTGCCGCGCCAGTAGCCCGAGCACCTTACCGCTTAGCCCCATCTGAACTTCAGGAGCTTTCTACCCAGCTACAGGAGCTCCTGGATCGAGGATTCATTAGGCCGAGTTCTTCACCTTGGGGAGCTCCGGTCTTATTTGTGAAAAAGAAAGACGGTTCCTTCCGAATGTGTATCGACTACCGAGAGTTGAACAAATTAACCATCAAAAACAGATATCCACTCCCTCGTATCGATGACCTGTTCGACCAGCTACAAGGGTCGAGTATTTATTCGAAGATCGACCTTCGGTCCGGTTATCATCAACTCCGAGTTCGTGACACCGACATTCCAAAAACAGCTTTTCGAACTCGCTACGGGCATTACGAATTCCAAGTGATGCCATTCGGCTTAACCAACGCACCGGCGGTATTTATGGATCTGATGAATCGGGTGTGCAAACCTTATCTTGACAAATTCGTCATTGTCTTTATCGATGACATCCTCATATACTCGCGAAACGAGCAAGAACATGCGCAACATCTCAAAACCATTCTAGAATTACTCAAACACGAGGAGTTATATGCTAAATTCTCCAAGTGTGAATTCTGGATAGAATCCGTTCAATTCCTTGGGCATGTTGTCAATAGTCAAGGAATCCATGTTGACCCATCGAAAATAGAAGCCATCAAAAACTGGCAAGCGCCAACTACTCCCACCGAGGTACGCCAATTCTTAGGATTGGCCGGGTACTATCGGCGATTCATTGAGAATTTCTCAAAAATAGCTCAACCACTCACAACCCTGACTCGGAAAGACAGAAAGTTCAACTGGACTGATAAACAAGAGTCAGCATTCCAACTTTTGAAACAAAAGCTTTGCAGTGCTCCGATTCTATCTTTACCCGAAGGCACTGATGACTTCGTGGTATACTGCGATGCTTCTCATCAAGGTCTCGGTTGCGTGCTGATGCAACGAGACAAAGTGATTGCTTACGCTTCACGACAACTCAAAATTCATGAAAAGAACTACACCACCCACGATCTTGAGTTGGGAGCCGTTGTCTTTGCTCTCAAAATCTGGAGGCATTATCTCTACGGCACTAAGTGCACCATCTTTACCGACCACAAAAGCCTCCAGCACATCTTTGACCAAAAGGATCTCAACATGAGACAACGTCGGTGGGTCGAATTACTCACCGATTATGACTGCGAGATCCGTTATCATCCTGGCAAGGCAAATGTCGTTGCCGATGCCCTCAGCCGTAAGGAGCGTGTAAAACCACTTCGAGTCCGAGCTCTCAGTATGACGATTCATAATGACCTCACCATTCAGATTCACACTGCCCAACTCGAAGCTTTGAAACCTGAGAATGTTAAGAATGAAGCCTTGCGAGGCCTGGATAAGCAATTTGAAATCAAACCTAACGGAGTTAGGTACTTCATGAACCGAATCTGGTTGCCTGCCTTTGGAAACCTGCGAGACTTAGTGATGGATGAAGCTCACAAGTCCAAATATTCTATCCATCCTGGATCCGATAAAATGTACCACGGCATCAAGGAATTCTATTGGTGGCCGAACATGAAAGCCGAAATTGCCGGTATGTCAGCAAATGCCTGACCTGTTCCAAGGTCAAGGTTGAACATCAAAAACCGTCCGGGTTGCTCCAACAACCCAGTATTCCCGAGTGGAAATGGGAGCAAATCACTATGGACTTCATAACCAAATTACCCAAGTCACCGAGCGGTTGCGATACCATTTGGGTGATCGTCGATCGTCTCACTAAATCCGCTCACTTCCTTGCAATCAAGGAAACCGATAAAATGGAGCGCCTTTCACAGATCTATGTCAAGGAGATCGTTACCCGACACGGTGTCCCAATCTCAATTATCTCTGACAGAGACGCTCGTTTCACATCTCACTTTTGGCAATCACTTCAGAAATCATTGGGTACTCGTCTCGATATGAGTACCGCATACCACCCTCAAACTGATGGCCAAAGCGAACGAACCATCCAAACACTAGAAGATATGCTACGAGCTTGCGTAGTTGATTTCGGTGCCAACTGGGAAAGACATCTGCCGTTGTGCGAGTTTTCCTACAACAACAGCTATCATGCCAGCATAAAGGCTGCACCATTCGAGGCCCTTTACGGTCGTAAGTGCCGATCACCGATTTGTTGGACCGAAGTAGGAGACAGCCAACTCACTGGTCCCGAGCTCATACACGAAACCACAGAGAAAATCTCTGAGATTCAGAACCGACTCAAAGCTGCCCGTGATCGTCAGAAAAGTTATGCTGATGTGAGACGCAAACCACTCGAGTTCCAGGTTGGGGATCGAGTACTCTTGAAAGTATCGCCCTGGAAAGGCGTGATTCGTTTTGGCAAACGCGGGAAGTTAAACCCCAGGTACATTGGACCCTTTGAGATCCTCGAAAGGATTGGTCCCGTGGCTTATCGATTGCAACTGCCATCCGAACTCAGCAGTATGCACCCTACTTTTCACATTTCAAATTTAAAGAAATGCCTGTCTGATGAGACACTTATTATCCCCCTTGACGAGATTCGCGTCAACGAAAAGCTTCACTTTGTTGAAGAACCTATTGAAATCATGGACCGGGAGGTCAAACAACTTAAACAAAGTCGTATTCCCATCGTTAGAGTCCGGTGGAGTTCGCGGCGTGGTCCGGAATTCACTTGGGAACGGGAAGACAAAATGCGACTCAAGTACCCACAGTTATTCACAGACTCCCCTCATATCACCACTCAGAACTAAATTTCAGGACGAAATTCTTTTAACAAGGGGAGAATGTAACACCCGACAAATTAGGACTATATTTAGTGCCTAATCATATGTGTAAATACATGTAATTAGGATTAATTATATGTATCATTTTGTGTATTGATATATTCTAATATATGTACACACGTACGCGATTTGATTAAATCGTGCGTTTTCACATCGGGCGGATCCCGACACAATATTACGGACGTTGGTAAACAAAATATTTAGATTCTTTGAATATTTCTTAGTAAATCAAAACTTATGAATATTATGATGATAACATACAATCAACAAATAAAAATCTATAAAACGTCATAAACGCGACAAAAACGTACAAATTAACTCTAACCAATAACGACAAATTACACGAACACGAGGATGACAAGTCACGAGCCCAACCCACTTATGGGTCGGACTTACCCAAACAGGGTGACCCACGGGTCGACCCGGGTCAGCCCAAATACCTAAACACAAAACACCCTCACTCTTGCTTCATTTCACATATTCTCACTACCAACACATTTTCCTCTGATTTCTCTCACTAAAAACGGCTGGAATCTCAGTCCCTCTCTTCAACAACTCCTTCCAAGAACCACCAAGCCATTCCTTACTCATCTAACAACGTCATCCATCGTTTCGAGCAAGGAGAAGCAAGGAACACACAACCGAACAAGACAGCAGCTACTCATCTGCCTTCAGCTCTAAACTCGACTTTCTCAGTAAGTTCTCTTCTAGAAAATGTTCATACATCCTTGGAACATGTTATAATTCATGATTGTGCTTCAACTCCACTGATTTATGTCCATATTCATGCTAAAAACCGAAAAACAAAACCAAAAACCGTTGGACAAAGCTATTACCTGCTGGACAATAATTTAGATCGACTTAGGTCGACGATATCTGACCCATAACTTAACGAAATCTCGTGTTTCTTAGCTACATACTGAAGTTCAATGAGTCTAGTTTCGTAATCTGTAAGCCCCACGAATTAATTCGTTTATTTGATATTTTTAATAAAGGAAAAGAAAGTACATGTACAGTCTGAGAATCCTGACAGGAAAATGGGTCAACAAGAACTGATCATATCTCAAAGAATACACAACAAAAATCGATGAAACCAGTTGGAAAAGTTAAAAACTTTCGTTAGCTTTAATTCCCCTACTTACTCATCTGTTGAAGTTTAGTAAAACTTTAGTTATGAATTTTCAAATGAATACATATCACTGAGTTCACTCATTTGACACCCGACACTTCCCGAATTTTTATCTCGAGTTCTGTCCATCCAATTCACATGTAAAAATATGATTTAGAAAGCTAAGACATAGGAGAATATCGTATAAAAATTTCATGAATTTTAGCTAAGTTTTACTTAGTCAAATAATTAAATGAAAACGGGTGAAAAACATGACTGCACAAAAACATCCTGTCCGTGAATGCCAAAATCCGACAATGCCTATTGTCGGATTAGGCATTCCGTGAATACCGAATTACTCATTGTCGAACCAAACCGTGAATCCCTTTTGTCGGATAGTTGTAGTCCGTGAATCTCCTAATCACGGATTAACTAGTCCAACAATCCTTACTATTATCGTATAAACCCTATTCCGTGAATAACCTCATTGTCGGCATGCACAATCCGTGAATACCAAATTCAAGAAACCTCATTGTCGGACCAGATACACCATGAGTACTCATTGACGGACCCTTTTACTATTGTCGGATACCCATTCACGCATATAAACGTATATGTATTCTCGGAGTGATATTGTCGAATGACTTAAAACCTTATAGAAATGTAACTGTCGGAATAACACTTGTACTAAATCGTTATTATTATTATCGTATGGAATTGTCAGAATTATATATTCCGTGAATGATCTATTGTCGCATGAGAAGTGTCGAATAAAACATAAGACTGATCCGTGAATGCTATCATCGGACCCATATTCACGGATCCACTTGTTATTTTCGAATGATTCAAAAACGTGAATGAATTGTCGCAATAACTAAAACAGTGGCAATAACTATAACCGTGGGAAAGGATTAATCGCTGACAGTGGTAACAAGTGGCATATAATAAACAGTGGTAACAAGATACAACTAACAGTGGTAACAAGAGACTTAACAGTGATAACGAGTTAACAGTGGAAACAAGAATAATCAAACAGTGGTAATAAGATAAATAAATGCATAAAGGTAATGTTTTTAAGATTATTATTACCACCCTTTACCAACGGGCCGTACACGTTTTCAAAATGCAAACAAGCATTCAATCAAACCAAAATATTTGGACATAACTAGTGGAATGAACACTAGCATGAATGGTCTTACGAGACGTCTACTTATATAACCTTATATGTCTAGGACATTAGAAGGTTACGGGTTCAGAGAACCTACCAGCTGTTTAGCACTCGACTCACGTTTATTGACATAAACGCAAAGACTCAGGTGAGTCTCATAGCCCCTCTTTACTGTTTTTACCCAGGGGTGGGATTACATGCTCAGATTTATTTTACATATGAACACAAGTACAAAACATCGATATATTGATTGCATGAGTTTGTTTTATCTAATCATGAAGTCCCTCACAACATAGTTTGTTTATATTGCGATAGCGTGAATGCTAGTGTATGGTACCATATGGGATTGACAATCCCCGTCCGGGGTAGTCGCGCTACCACGACTGCGGTCGAACGGATGCATTTTCATTTGTTCATACATGTGTAGATTAGGCACATGCCGGGGGCAAACTCGATCAGGTCCTTGAATGTGGATCCTGGCACACTCAGTTAAGCTCAAACTATGTGCTCATGGCAATAATATACACTCATATTTTATTTGCATGTTTGCAAATCACTAAACTAAATCTTGTGGTTCATAACTTGGATTTCATCAACTTACACCTGTGAGCTCACCAGCTTTTTAGCTGACCTTTTAGCATGTATTCTCAGGTACTCAGCAGTAGTAGATCTGCTCATGACATATTAGCTCGAGTCGCATTCAGATTTCAGAAGATTCATATGCATTTCTATATTTTGTACAATTAGATATGCCTTAGAATCTTTTACATTTAGCTGCGAGCTTTTGTAACAAGAACAACGATGTAAAACCTTCATAAAATTTATGTAATGTTTAAAACGACGCATTTAGAGTCGTTCGCTTTATCTTATGTGCTTTGTTATTGATTAGTAACACCCAAATCTTGCTTCCGCTAAACAATAAATTTGGGGGTGTTACATTGGGGGTGTTACAACTATTTGGATATACCCGTTTGGAAGTGGGAGCATATAACAATGAATTTGATTACTAAATTACCGAAAACTCAAAGGAAAAATGATGCTATTTGGGTGATAGTAAACCGGTTGACGAAAAGTGCATTGTTCTTGCCAATTAAGGAAGCTTCATCATTGGAAGCGTTGTTAGAATTATATGTAAAGAGGTGGTATCTAGACATGGTGTACCGGTATCCATTTTTTCGGATAGGGATAGCCGGTTTACATCACGATTTTGGATAAAATTACAAGAAGAGATGGGAACTCGTCTTAATTTGAGCACGGCTTATCATCCCCGAAACAATGGTCAAAGTGAAAGAACCATCCAAACTTTGGAAGATATGTTGAGAGCATGTACAATTGACTTTGGAGGTAGTAGGGATACCCACTTGCCGTTAGCCGAATTGTAACACCCCCAAATTTACTGTTGCGTGGAAGCAAGCTTTGGGTGTTACTAATCAATAATCAAACACCAAAGTAAAGCAAACGACATCTATATGCACGTCTTACAATAGTACAAAAGTATTACATTGTTGAATCATAATACAAGCTTCGAGTTCGAAGATGATTTCCTAGAGATTCTAATACATAACTGATATACAAAAAGTAATGCAAAAGAATCTCCACAAGTTTGTATGCATGCGACTCGAGCTATCAGTCCTGGGGTAATCCTACTCCATTTGTGTACCTGAGATACAAAGCTAAAAAGGTCAACCAAAAAGGTTGGTGAATCTCACAGGTTTAGTAATAAAGTAATCATTTATGAACCACAAGTATGTACCAGCGTTGCTATCAAGCAAAGTAAGTAAATCAGTATGTACGCACAGTTGCCATGAGCTCATAAGTTGAAGCTTAACCGTGTAGTGTGAATATATCACGTACCCCCGTGAGTGCTATCCGCACACTCATATGTAACAAATACTAATATGCCTGTTTCTACGTGTAAATCAGTACGTGGTGGCGCTACCACCCCAGGCAGAGATTGTCAGTCCCAAATGGATCCATTTACTAGTAATCGCGCTTAAGTCCATAACTAACAACTTACGATAGGAGGATTTCAGTGGATAAAAGTAACTCATGCAAAGTTTGTGTAAAAAGTTGAGAAATCAGTTCAGTACATTGTGTTCATACGTAAAACAGTTGCTAAGTATCTCCCCCAAAGTATAAAAACAGTAAAAGTGGGGCCGTAAGACTCACCTGAGTCAAGCAAGCAAGCGTTTAACTTAATAAACGTAAAGTCTGAATGCAGTAGTAATCCGTAGGTTCCGCGAACCCGCAACCTTCTAATGCCCTAAGCATATAAGATTGTATGTATAAGTGAATGTCTCAAAAGATCATTCATGCTAGTTTTCCACTCAACTAGTTATGTCCAAGTATTTGTTTGTACGTTTGTGATCATTTTGTAAATAAGTATGGCCCGTTGGTGACGGAGGTGTAATAATAATTTAAGTATTATTATTATGTAATTCATTGTGCTTGTATATCTTGCAAGTGTAGTGTTTTATGTATCCAATACTTATTATAAAAAGTATTTTAAAGTTTCCATTTCGTGCGACAATAAGTAACCCGACAATGCCATTTACGGACTGTTCATGCGACAATACATTTGGTCCGTGAGTCAAAGAAAGTCAAAGGTCACAATTTATCCGACAATAGGGTACTGTGTCAATAGGATTCTCGGACACTGTTTATGCGAGAATGGGGATTCACGGGTTTTTTTTCGTTTATGCGTGAATGATATTCTCGGAATGTTGTTCATGCTTCAATAAGTTCACGGAGTACTATTCATGCGACAATAGCATTCACGGAATTTTGTTTATGAGACAATGGTATTCTCGGAGTTGAGATTTCATGCGATAATAATGAGGATTGACGGACCAATGATTTTATAGAATACAAATATTATTAACTTGTTACCACTGTTTGCTATAAACTCGTTACCACTGTTAGTTTATAACCTCGTTACGACTGTTAGTTTATTAACTTGTTACCACTGTTAGTTTATTAACTTGTTACCAATGTTTGTTATAAACTCGTTACCACTGTTAGTTTATAACCTCGTTACCACTGTTAGTTAATTAACTCGTTACCACTGTTAGTTTATTAACTTGTTACCACTGTTTGTTATAAACTCGTTACCACTGTTAGTTTATAAACTCATAACCACTGTTAGTTAATTAACTCGTTACCACTGTTAGTTTATTAACTTGTTACCACTGTTTGTTATAAACTCGTTACCACTTTCGATTTGGAGCATTTCCATTCCGATTTATACCTAACCAAAAATCACCCATATTCTCATATATGTCTAGTTCATTTATGCACTTTATGGTATTTTTATACATTCATTTACTATTTTAAACAAAAATAGTTTCAAGGTGTGGTCAGACTTGGTCCAAAACGGTTATATGTTCAAAGATCGAGTTATACACGAGAATACGGACATTTCTGGAAATGGTCATAGAAGAACTTTTTAAAGTTGACAAAATATGTGAGGTTTTGGCACTGGTCTTATACGTTTTAGTTGTCTAGAACTCAAGATATGGTCTCGAGAAATAGGCGGTTTTTACTGCTCGCCGGAACAGTAAACTTATGTTACCGGAGAAAAATGTTTTCGAGTAGCAAACGGGTTCAAAGAGTCACGAGACTAATTTTGTTGGAAATATAACTTCTTGTAATACATTTTAGGCTTAAGAAACGTCCATTTTGGTGTTGTAATGATTTTTATAAAATTCGTGGAAGTGGAAACAGAATCTGGACAGGAACATAAGCTTATAGTTTTGAGATTTAAATTGCGTTTTGATTACTTATTTGGACATTAACAAGTTGAATAAGCAACATGACATGATAATATACATATTATAAGTAAAACACTAGAGTTTTGAAGTCTCACAATGGTGTATGAAGAAACGGAGACGGTAGGAGTGATGTACACGCGTAGGCGGTCGTTTTGGTGTCTTCGGCTTCGTTTTTCCTTCAAGAATGAGGTGGTGGCCAATGGTGGATCGTGGTGGTGTATGGTGGTGGCTGGAAAACGCAGGAGCAAAGAGGGAGAGAGAGAGGGTTAGGTAGGTGATGGTGTAAGGGGTGGAAATGGTGTGGGGTGGGTTTTGGTTTGATTTGGAAGCAACAAAGGCATGGTATGACATGCCTCTTGCAGATTTTCTGCATAAAAGTCATGGGTCCCACCCACACATGGTGTTTAAATTGTTTCCCCAATTTGTATTAAGTGTGGTGCTCGTTTACCCGTTCGTTTCGCGTTTTAATTAATCGTATAACGTTTTATTCAACACGTTTTGTTAACGATTTAAAGCACGATATTTTTACTTAAAGTATTTTATTAAAATACTTAATAATGTGATATAAGATATACTTTGACTTTATTTTCGTCCGTCGGGCGCGTTTCACGCATTTTTTGTTGCGTAAAGTTACGTTTTAATAAAACGTATAATCGTGTAATATATTAAAGAAAATATATTAAAGTAAATAATGTTTGTTTGGATAAATCCACATTATTTTTAACAGTTTGTCACCAACGTCCATAGTAAATAGTGTCGGACCTCGTCCGGTTCAAGTGTGTATGATTTAGACAAATCATATAACGTGTATGTAATTACACAGAAAGTTACATATATTTAGATTAATATAATACCAAATATATGTAATTACTAGTAGTTAGGCACTAATTAAAGTCCTAAATTAGCGGGTGTTACATTCTCTCATTGTTAGGAGAATTTCATCCCGAAATTAGCTCGTAGTCGCGGTGTGATTAGAGTCAGTGAACAGGTGTGGATGTTTCAGTCGCATTTGGTCTTCCCGTTCCCAAGTCTCACAGTCGTAATCAGTAAGTAGTTCGACCCAACGACGTTGTCTCATGTTTAGGTCTTTTTGGTCGAAGATGTGTTGGAGACTTTTGTGGTCGGTGAAAATTGTACACTTGGTACCATACAAGTAGTGTCTCCAGATTTTAAGAGCGAATATAACTGCTCCCAACTCTAGGTCATGTGTGGTGTAATTCTTTTCGTGGACCTTGAGTTGTCGGGAGGCGTAAGCAATAACTTTGTCCCGTTGCATCAGCACGTAACCGAGACCTTGGTGTGAAGCGTCACAGTATACCACGAAGTCATCGTTGCCTTCGGGTAATGAAAGAATAGGTGCACTGCAGAGGTTCTTTTTGAGCAGTTGGAAAGCTCACTCTTGTTTGTCAGTCCAATCGAATTTCTTTTCCTTTTGGGTCAGTGCAGTAAGGGGTTGAGCTATTTTCGAAAAATTCTCAATGAATCGCCTATAGTATCCGGTGGGTCCTAAGAATTGTCGCACCTCGGTAGGTGTAGTAGGTGCTTGCCAGCACTTGATGGCTTCAATTTTTGAAAGATCAACATGAATTCCTTGACTGTCAATCACGTGTCCAAGGAATTGTACAGTTTGCATCCAGAACTCACACTTGGAGAATTTGGCATATAACTCCTCGTGCTTGAGTAGTTCTAGAATGGTTTTCAGGTGTTGCGCGTGTTCTTGTTCATTGCGCGAGTAAATCAGAATGTCGTCAATGAGAACGATGACAAACTTGTCAAGGTAAGGCTTACACACCCGATTCATAAGGTCCATGAATACTGCTGGTGCGTTGGTCAAGCCGAATGGCATCACTTGGAATTCGTAATGCCCGTAGCGAGTTCGGAAAGCTGTTTTAGGAATGTCGGTGTCACGAACTAGTAGTTGGTGATAACCTGACCTTAGATCGATCTTTGAATAAAAACTCGACCCCTGAAGTTGGTCAAACAGGTCGTCAATACGAGGTAGTGGGTAACGGTTCTTGACGGTTAATTTGTTGAGTTCACGGTAGTCGATGCACATGCGGAAAGAACCGTCTTTCTTTTTCACAAACAAGACCGGGGCTCCCCAAGGCGAGGAACTCGGTCGAATAAAGCCTTTATCCAGAAGTTCTTGCAGTTGTGTAGACAACTCCTGAAGTTCAGAGGGGGCTAAACGGTACGGTGCTCGTGCCACGGGTGCTGCGCTGGGCACAAGGTCAATAGAAAATTCGACTTGTCTAGTTGGCGGTAGGCCAGACAAGTCTTCAGGAAAGACTTCTGGGAATTCTCGAACAATAGGCACATCCTCAAGTCGCTTCTCCTCCGACTGTTTCTCTATAACATGTGCGAGGATTGCCTGGTACCCTTTTCTCAAGTATTTCCGGGTTTTCATGCAAGAAATAATGTTAAGTCTCGTCCCACCGGTCTCCCCTTGTACGATTAAAGTTCCACCGGTGACGAGAGGAATACGGATGATTTTCTCGTAACAAATAATCTCGGCGCGGTGTTTGGATAACCAATCCATACCAACGATTATGTCAAAGCTGACGATCTCGACAGTTATAAGATCCATAGGGAATAGCTCATCAGCTAAGTTCAACGTGCAGTTAGGTATCATACTATTGGCCTCAATGAGTTTGCCATTTGCCAATTCTACTGTGTACTTAGAATCTAAGGCAACAGGTGTAGTGTTAAGTAGTGGACAAAACTCATCGGATATGAAGCTCCTATCAGCACCAGTATCAAATAACACAGAAGCAGTCAAATTGTTGAGAAGGAACATACCCGTGACCACATTCGGGTCCTAGCGGGCATCCCCAGCGTTGAGTACAAAAGCTCTGCCCCGAGCATTGTTGTTGTTGTTCCCTCTCTTATTCTTCAATTTGGGGCAGTCAATTTTGAAATGTCCAGTAACTCCACATTCATAACAGGTTCTGGGAGTGTTGGGTTTGGAGTTGGTATTAGCAGTGTTGGTCCTGCAGTCTTTAGCAAAGTGCCCGAATTGCTTGCACTTGCTACATGGGCAAGAACCCTGATGGTGTCGTTGGCACTTAGAGCAATAGGGCTTGGTTCCCTTGTACGCTCCCTTATCATCGGAACCGGAGGTGTAGGCTTTAATGGTTTCGGGTTTCTTGTTTTGGTGGTTGTTGTGGTTGTCGGACCATTTTCTTTTGTTGTTGTTGGAGGATGGATTGGGTGGTTCAGGATCCTCGTTCATGGCCATGAGTTCATGAGCCAATCGGATAGCACCATCAATGGTGGTTTGGTTTGAGGAGGCGACGTTCCCCCGGACGGGTTCCGGAAGACCGCGGATGTATTTTCTGATCTTGTCAGACTCAGTGCTTACCATTGCTGGGCGGAGGATGGCAAGCTGGTTAAACCTCGAGGTGTATCTATCAATGTCGGTCCCATGCACCTTTAGGTTCCAAAATTCTTCCTCCAGTTTCTGGAGTTGTTCAATAGGGCAGTACTTGGCAGTGAGCATCTTTTTCAGATCCTCCCAAGAGAGAAGGTAGGCGTTGTCAATACCCACTGATTGGGCATATGAGTTCCACCAGGAGAGGGCACCACCTTCGAGGGTGCAAGTAGAGAATTTAACCTTATCTTCCTCTGCACATCTGCTTATGAGAAAGATAGATTCCATCTTCTCACACCACCTGATCAGCCCGATGGCACCTTCCGTGCCATTGAAGATGTGAGGTTTGCAGTTTTGAAAATCCTTGTAGGAACAAAGTTTGGGTTGAGATCGGTTGACGGTTGAGTCTTCGCTGCCTGATGTCGGTGCTCGTGTAGCCAAGGCTTGGGCCACACTGCGGGCAATCAGATCCGCTATTTCGGTTTCGCTGAGGGTGACCTGGCGTCGGGGAGGCATGATGCTGAACAAGAAGAACAAGAAAAAAAAAGGAATAAGAGGTTTGTATGAATTTATGATATATCTCATGTGTATATGATGGAATATGCGATAACAGTGTGACGTGATAATCATATTTCATTAGATAACTAGATTAGATACAAGGCGTGAGTTCTAGAAGGTTACATAATATAAGGAGTACAAAAGATGCCGGGAATTGTTACATCCGGTTGAATTACAAAAGTTACGTCTAGGAAATCACTAGTCTTAACGTAAATTAATTTGTTCCATCAGTGCAACAAGGCGATCCACTGTATTTGCGAGTCTGCTGGTCTGTCTGGCGTTGTCTTCAGCCAAAACCAGTCGTTGTACCAGTTCACGCGCGTACTCTTCAGCTTCTCGTGAGCGTTGCTCACATTCTTCCAGCCCGAGTCGTAAAAGTACGGTATCCGCGCCTATTTCCACTACTTTATCTCGAAGGGTGTTCATGTTGTTGACAGTATTTTCGTGGTCCTCAGTAACCTCATTAATACGTTCCAGTGCCATGAGCCTCCTTTGCTCACGGGTTTCCTGAAGTTCCAGGTCCATGTCCTGTAATTGTCTCTCGTGACGATTCACTCTGGATGCTAACTCCGGAACAGAAAGTTGTGTTGGTTCCCGAGTGTCAGGATTGGGGTAGGGGCTAACTCGAGGTGGCCTACTGATCCTCCTGACTACTCTCGGATTTCGCGATTCGGATTGAGAGCGTGACGAACTGGGCGGTGTGTTTGTCATTTTTGAGACAAAGCGTTTAGAAATAATAAGGCCTATATTCATATAATACGCATATAATATATCCTATAGTGTCTAGCACAAACATATTGGAGTCCCGGTTTCTCTCGAGGTCAGAGTCAACTAGTGTACCCTGTTCAGTCATAACCCTTTTCAAATTTCACATCATATTAATTTAATTGTACATAGTTGATCAGGCTATGTTAAATTAAACTAGTATCATGTAATCACTGAATCAGTCATAACTAATAAGGGGTACTGCCTAATGGTCATAGTCTAGGCCCACTAAATGCAACCTAGTTCGCTATAACCTTAGGCTCTGATACCAATCTGTAACACCCCCAAATTTACTGTTGCGCGGAAGCAAGCTTTGGGTGTTACTAATCAATATTCAAACACCAAAGTAAAGCAAACGACATCTATATGCAACGTCGTATAATAGTACAAAAGTATTACATTGTTGAATCATAATACAAGCTTCGAGTTCGAAGATGATTTCCTAGAGATTCTAACACGTAACTGATATACAAAAAGTAATGCAAAAGAATCTCCACAAGTTTGTATGCATGCGACTCGAGCTATCAGTCCTGGGGTAATCCTACTCCGTTTGTGTACCTGAGATACAAAGCTAAAAAGGTCAACCAAAAAGGTTGGTGAATCTCACAGGTTTAGTAATAAAGTAATCGTTTATGAACCACAAGTATGTACCAGCATTGCTATCAAGCAAAGTAAGTAAATCAGTATGTACGCACAGTTGCCATGAGCTTATAATTTGAAGCTTAACCGTGTAGTGTGAATATATCACGTACCCCCGTGAGTGCTATCCGCACACTCATATGTAACAAATACTAATATGCCTGTTTCTACGTGTAAATCAGTACGTGGTGGCGCTACCACCCCAGGCAGGGATTGTCAGTCCCAAATGGATCCATTTACTAGTAATCGCGCTTAAGTCCATAACCAACAACTTACGATAGGAGGATTTCAGTGGATAAAAGTAACTCATGCAAAGTTTGTGTAAAAAGTTGAGAAATCAGTTCAGTACATTGTGTTCATACGTAAAACAGTTGCTAAGTATCTCCCCCAAAGTATAAAAACAGTAAAAGTGGGGCCGTAAGACTCACCTGAGTCAAGCAAGCAAGCGTTTAGCTTAATAAACGTAAAGTCTGAATGCAGTAGTAATCCGTAGGTTCCGCGAACCCGCAACCTTCTAATGCCCTAAGCATATAAGATTGTATGTATAAGTGAATGTCTCAAAAGATCATTCATGCTAGTTTTCCACTCAACTAGTTATGTCCAAGTATTTGTTTGTACGTTTGTGATCATTTTGTAAATAAGTATGGCCCGTTGGTGACGGAGGTGTAATAATAATTTAAGTATTATTATTATGTAATTCATTGTGCTTGTATATCTTGCAAGTGTAGTGTTTTATGTATCCAATACTTATTATAAAAAGTATTTTAAAGTTTCCATTTCGTGCGACAATAAGTAACCCGACAATGCCATTTACGGACTGTTCATGCGACAATACATTTGGTCCGTGAGTCAAAGAAAGTCAAAGGTCACAATTTATCCGACAATAGGGTACTGTGTCAATAGGATTCTCGGACACTGTTTATGCGAGAATGGGGATTCACGGGTTTTTTTTCGTTTATGCGTGAATGATATTCTCGGAATGTTGTTCATGCTTCAATAAGTTCACGGAGTACTATTCATGCGACAATAGCATTCACGGAATTTTGTTTATGAGACAATGGTATTCTCGGAGTTGAGATTTCATGCGATAATAATGAGGATTTACGGACCAATGATTTTCTAGAATACAAGTATTATTAACTTGTTACCACTGTTTGCTATAAACTCGTTACCACTGTTAGTTTATAACCTCGTTACGACTGTTAGTTAATTAACTCGTTACCACTGTTAGTTTATTAACTTGTTACCACTGTTTGTTATAAACTCGTTACCACTGTTAGTTTATAACCTCGTTACCACTGTTAGTTAATTAACTCGTTACCACTGTTAGTTTATTAACTTGTTACCACTGTTTGTTATAAACTCGTTACCACTGTTAGTTTATAACCTCGTTACCACTGTTAGTTAATTAACTCGTTACCACTGTTAGTTTATTAACTTGTTACCACTGTTTGTTATAAACTCGTTACCACTTTCGATTTGGAGCATTTCCAATCCGATTTATATCTAACCAAAAATCACCCATGTTCTCATATATGTCTAGTTCATTTCTTCACTTTATGGTATTTTTATACATTCATTTACTATTTTAAACAAAAATAGTTTCAAGGTGTGGTCAGACTTGGTACAAAACGGTTATATATTCAAAGATCGAGTTATACACGAGAATACGGACTTTTCTGGAAATGGTCATAAAAGAACTTTTTAAAGTTGACAAAATATGTGAGGTTTTGGCACTGGTCTCATACGTTTTAGTGGTCTAGAACTCAAGATATGGTCTCGAGAAGTAGGCGGTTTTTACTGCTCGCCGGAACAGTAAACCTATGTTACCGGAGAAAAATGTTTTCGAGTAGCAAACGGAGTCAAAGAGTCACGAGACTAATTTTGTTGGAAATATAACTTCTTTTACTACATTTTAGGCTTAAGAAACGTCCATTTTGGTGTTGTAATGATTTTTATAAAATTCATGGATGTGGAAACAGAATCTGGACAGGAATATAAGCTTATAGTTTTGAGATTTAAATTGCGTTTTGATTACTTATTTGGACATTAACAAGTTGAATAAGCAACATGACATGATAATAAACATATTATAAGTAAAACACTAGATTTTTGAAGTCTCACAATGGGGTATGAAGAAACGGAGACGGTAGGAGTGATATACACGCGTAGGCGGTCGTTTTGGTGTCTTCGGCTTCGTTTTTCCTTCAAGAATGAGGTGGTGGCCAATGGTGGATCGTGGTGGTGTATGGTGTTGGCTGGAAAACGCAGGAGCAAAGAGGGAGAGAGAGAGGGTTAGGTAGGTGATGGTGTAAGGGGTGGAAATGGTGTGGGGTGGGTTTTGGTTTGATTTGGAAGCAACAAAGGCATGGTATGCCATGCCTCTTGCAGATTTTCTGCATAAAAGTCATGGGTCCCACCCACACATGGTGTTTAAATTGTTTCCCCAATTTGTATTAAGTGTGGTGCTCGTTTACCCGTTCGTTTCGCGTTTTTGTTAATCGTATAACATTTTATTCAACACGTTTTGTTAACGATTTAAAGCACGATATTTTTACTTGAAGTATTTTATTAAAATACTTAATAATGTGATATAAGATATACTTTGACTTTATTTTCGTCCGTCGGGCGCGTTTCACGCATTTTTTGTTGCGTAAAGTTACGTTTTAATAAAACATATAATCGTGTAATATATTAAAGAAAATATATTAAAGTAAATAATGTTTGTTTGGATAAATCCACATTATTTTTAACAGTTTGTCACCAACGTCCATAGTAAATAGTGTCGGACCTCGTCCGGTTCAAGTGTGTATGATTTGGACAAATCATATAACGTGTATGTAATTACACAGAAAGTTACATATATTTTGATTAATATAATACCAAATATATGTAATTACTAGTAGTTAGGCACTAATTAAAGTCCTAAATTAGCGGGTGTTACACGAATTCTCTTATAATAATAGTTATCATGAAAGAATTGGTATGCCCCCGTATAAAATGTTGTATGGAAGAAAGTGTAGGGCTCCTATTTGTTAGGGAGAGATTGGTCAATGGGAGCTAGCTAGTACGATGTTGTTTTGAAATCCACTGAAAAGATAAATCAAATTCGGGAGCGGTTGAAAGCGGCTCAACATAGACAAAAGTCGTATGCAGACAAAAGGAGGAGACCAATTGAATTTCAGGAAGGTGATATGGTTATATTAAAAGTATCACCTTGGAAAGGAATATCCAATTTAGGAAGCGAGGGAAGCTTAGTCCAAGATTCATTGTACCGTTCAAGATCTTAGCAAGAGTAGGGAAGGTAGCATATCGGCTTGAATTCCCCGAAGAACTGACGGGAACTCACAGTACTTTCATGTTTCTTATCTAAGGAAATATTTGATTGACGAAGCATCTTATGTGCCTATGGAAGAAATTGATATTAACGATAAATTGAACTATATTGAAGAGCTTGAGGCCATTCTTGATGAGAAAGTAAAGAATTTATGGAATAAGGAGGTTAAAATGATTAAAGTGAATTGGAAACATCGGAAGGGTTCCGAATTTACTTGGGAACCCGAGGAAGAAGTGATAATATATTATCCAGCGTTGCATCAAGAGAGGATTGTGAGGACAAAATCCGTATAAGTGGATGAGAGTTGTAACACCCCAATTTTTGTAATTTAAATTTTATTTAAAACAATATTTAAATAATTATATATATATATATATATATATATATATATATATATATATATATATATATAGTTATCTAAAATAATTGTAGTATGGAGTTGTAAGAAGCTAGTGGTGACCAAAGTAAAAAGTATGAAACTTGATAAGTCAGTTTGGGGCCAAAATAGAAGAAAACAAATAAGAGGGTAGAATATGAAAATATGTAATTTCATTTCTTATTACTTGTAAACTCTGGAAATAATCACAGAGTAGGTATGTGTGTGTGTGGAGTCGATCAGGAAAAAGGAAGAACAATCAAACCACAAACTTATCAAATTGAAGCCCTAGATTCGTATGTTTTGCTTTCAAATTCGTAGATAAGCATCATAGAGGTAAGAACTTCCCTTTTGTAGCTTCAATTTCAATATTTTGTAAGTTTTCTTAAAACCTAGAAATTTGGGTTTTGAGGGATTGAGTTAGTATTTGCAGTAAGAATGATTAAATGATGATTATGAGTAGTAGTAAAGCTTATGTAAATGAGTAGTAGCATCTTAAAGTAATAGTTTATAAGGGGTATTGAATCATGTCACTTGTGTAGAAATTGAAGAATTGAATAAATCCTTGTAGAGTTCCTTGTATTGGAACTAGTAGCATCCATGGATTCAAATTGTAGTTTAGATGATTTCTTGAAAGAGATCATCAAAGTAGAAAGGTAGTTGATGATCACTTGAATGTGGTCATCATGTATGATTTGTAGTAAATTGTTGTGATTTGATTTCTATCCTTAATAATTCTAGTTAATGACGTAGTTAAATTTTTATTACTTACTAAGCTTAAACTTACCTATGTATGTTGTGTATGTTGTTGGTACTAGTGGTTCAAGGACAAACTTGGGCAAAGAACCAAGGGTTGACTAAAGGTGGAGCTTAGAATCAAGTTGAATCCCTTGTTACTAAATCAAGCCCGTCATATGTTTACGGAAGCCCCTTTTTGTATGAAATACTTGTTGGGTAAAACATTTTGTAAGTATTAAAGTAAGTCATGTGGTGGGTTTGATGTTTTGGTAAAGTTGTAATGTAAGGTTATTTTGTATGTTGAAAGTCATAACTATGTGGAAGTACAAGTTGTTATGTAATGATAATGAAAAATTTTGACTTAACTTTATGGAGTCAATTGGGTAAGAATTGGTGAATGTGAAGTGGTTAAGTGGGTTACAAACCCAAACGGGTCATTTGGTGCCCAAATGGGTCATCAAATAGTTAATGTGTCAATTTAGATTAAAGTGGTGATATGTCAAGTGTGAATATTGAAATATACTTAATGTGTATCGTTGGAAAGTGGTCAAAGAGTGAAGTCAGATTTTGTGTAGTTTAGAAAATTACATGTCATGAAAATGATTAAAAATGACCATATTTTGGTTAATGGTTCAATTCTTGATAAAACGCAAAAATTGAAAAAGTGTATATTAGGAAATGTTCATATTCATTTAAGAAATGTGTTTGTAAAGTTTCGTGATTAAATAAATAACAGGTAAAGAGTATGTTGAATTGAAATTGGCATTTTGGCATTAAAAGCTCAGGTCTGCAGCTGCTGAGCTTAAATCGCATGAATACGCGATCACGTATAAGTGCAGTCCATAATCGCGTCCTTTTTACCATCACAATACGCGATCGCGTAGATTTAGAGGATCGCGTATTTTAGTTGTTTTCGTTAACCGAAAGTTTTCAAAGAGTTAATATGCGATCCAGGAAACTATGGGGGATCGCGTATGATTGAAAAATACGCGATCGCATGATGATATGCTGGATCACGTAATATATAAAATTTTCAATAAAATTGTTTGTGAGTCCAATGTTCTGAAGTACATAATAATAACTAAAATAATAAGTAGTAAAAAAGCATGGGACAATGTTTTAAAAAAAATCTGGGCGTTTCAACATACTTTAGTAACAGCAGCTTTGTCTTGATCATTTCCATAAGTGAGATCATCTTCATCGAGTTGATCAGCGACCAGTGACTCAAGACTATCCATCAATAGCATTCACAAAAGTCATAGTAATCACATTCCATATCCTGATTTCTTTGTGTTCTCCGTACAACCCAACTTTTAGTTACTTTTACTTTCAGTAGTTAATTAGAAGACCAAAACACACCTATCAAAAAGTTTAAAAATCCCAGCTAGATTATAAAAGATAATTAAACCGGCTAAGATCTCATGCCTGTTGTAGTTTGAAGAATGACACCTCAGTCACACTTAATGCTTACTGCCCTTTTAGGTCTTTACGTAGTATAAAACTTGGGACACTCGACATTATAAATATAAAACACACACTGCCGTGTATCTCGATGACCGAACCAATGACCCCAGTAAAATCCGATCGACCACTGGGATCGTGACAAAGAACAAAACAGTTTCTATTGTTAAAGTCGATTGACGTCATAGGATAGGTTCCGAATTCACGTTGGAGCCTGAAGACTGAATGATGGTGTACTATCATTCGGTGTACCAAGAGTAGTTCGTGAGTACATGAACGTAATAAGTGGGGGAGAGTTGTAACAGATAGGGACAAAAACACAATTCTAGAAAATTAGAAGAAGAAAAATCGCAGAACAAGGAGGAAGAAGAACAAAAGTTATTCCCAAATCATTTAACTAAACCTAAAGAAGCAAGAATCATCATCTTTGAATATCTTTGTCACTAGATGTGTATTAATTTTCAACCCTATAACCTAGAATTGGGTGTTTGAAAAGGTTTTAAGCGACTTACTATTAAAGTGAAAATTAGTAAAGATTATGCCCAAATTAATGATAGTTAACTAATTTAGTTGTTGTTACTAGTTTCAGTTCAACCTATAAGCTAAGTATTTGGTTAGGGTTTATAGTGGGTTGTGTTAAATACTATTATATGAGTGATGATTTACTTAGTTGGTGATTTAAAAGAGTTAATAAGATGTTTAAGTGATTAATATTGTATTGGTGTGAATTTGACAAAGAGTTCTTCATGACTACATTCGATTAAATTGTGTTTTGAAAGAGCTCCAATAATGTTTGTGTGATATGTAATAATGATTAAACTGGAGTTAAATAAAAAACCAAACCATGGAAGTAATTGTAACTATGTGTTTGTGATTAGCTTGACTAGAAGTCAAACTTGATCAACTATAGAGGAGATCAAGTCAATTGTGGTGGTGTCTGTAGTTTGATGACAATTGAATGCTAAACATATTGTATTATGATGTTTACTGGGTGTCAAAAAGCTTGACGAATTCGAGTAGTCCTTGAATTGCTAATTCGGTTTAAATTTGTAAGGTGAGTGATATGAGGGTCATTTGGGTAATGGTTATGTGAATTTGATTGCATATATGCAAATGATTCACATAACCAAGTAGAATTATATTAGTATTTAATATTGTATATTTATTACTAATATGATTGCTAATTAAGTTTATTGTTGATGATTAATAAGTTTTATCCATAGTGTTTGACATTACACTTGGTGTCTTGTGAAGCAAAGTGCTTGATATTGCACCATGTTTGTTGTTTCATGTAAAGTACTTGATATTGCACATGTGTTAGTGAATGGTTAAATGTGAAACCGATTTTGTTGTGGTGACCTCTATACTCTATACTTGTTTAATGATCTTTTGATCAATAATAATGGTGTCGTTTCTATTTTTTGTATATTAATTTAGTATTGCTCATTTGATCACTTGTATTACTCACTAAGCCATTTGCTTACTGTTTTTAGTTTGTGGTTGTAGGTACAAGTGGTTTGCAAGTAAAGGGTGATCACCGGGAGGGTAAAGCATTGACTAGAGATTAGTGTGGATCGCAAGCTTGCTACTAGTGAGGTTGCCAATAATTTCTCTTTTGAATTTTCGTTGTGTTGCCAAGTTGTGTAAAATTCCCCTTTTGTAACTTTGATAAAAATAAGTAGTAAAAGGGTGTGGTTGTACTGAAACTTAATGTGGGTGCGTCAAAATGGTCAAATACTTGGTTAATGTGAATTTGTGTTGTGGATATTATGAAGGGATAATTAAGTAGTTTGATGATATGTGAATGGTGTCAATTGGGTCAAAATTACCACCTAAATAAGTAGTATGGGAGAGATTCGGTCGAGCTTATAGTTTTAAATATGTCGTTGTGATAAATATGATTGAATTGGATGTAGTAAAGTATTAGATGCCCAGATTTTTGACATATGTGAATTGGGTTGCAAATTAAGCAACTAAAATTTTGAAAGAGGTCATTTGGATTTTAAACTCTAAATCAACACTTTTTGATATATTTGGGTAAATCACTAATTGATACATTTTTGTAATGATGAAAGATAGAAATCCGCAGGTTTTGGTGTTTTGATTAGTCCCGAGTCAATATTTACGCACATTTCTATTTTGTTTAAAAGTTTGGCTGCTGAGCAGGAAGTTTACCTGGCATGTAAAGTATCTACCCGGCTGGTAGTGTCTTACCCGACCTGGGTAAATCACTAATTGATACATGTTTGTAATGATGAAAGATAGAAATCCGCAGGTTTTGGTGTTTTGATTAGTCCCGAGTCAATATTTACGCACATTTCTATTTTGTTTAAAAGTTTGGCTGCTGAGCAGGAAGTTTACCTGGCATGTAAAGTATCTACCCTGCTGGTAGTGTCTTACCTGACCTGGTTACCCAACGGGTACCGATCCCCAACCGGGTAGCTCCTTTGTAAAACGAGACAGAGCAATATCATGTTGGAGCATATGATTTGTACCCGAAGGGTACCCCGCTTACCCGACAGGTACCCTCTCAAATTTGTATCCACCCAGCGGGTACCTCACTTTTGCACAGGATCGCGACACGATTATAAACTTGGTAAAAAGAGTATTAATGTTTAGTCATGTTAATCGTTTGTTACACTCATAAGCTATAAGTTTCCACATTCAAATATATATATGATGAAGTATAACATATTGTTTTAGTTTAAAGGGGGTGGGGGCGTTTCAAGTTGTTATTAGAGCGATGGTTTAAGTGAATTATATAATCCACAATAGGATTGCCTAAATTTAAACCACTTTTGGGGACATGATTAAGTGCAATTTAGCAATCTATTCACGTATATGTAGAAAATATTCTGAAATTTACATAATAAGAGTATCAAAAACATGTTAATGTACGAGCCCAAAAACTATGTTAAATTATAAAAGAAAAAAGATTTTTCTATGTCAAGAAAAATGTAATTTTAGGTCAGTATATTAATCAAATAGATTTTAACACTATCTCAATTTAATCAATGATATATGGATAATAAGCAGTTAAAATAAGTGTACGAATGTGACATTTCTAAAGATCATCTCCTCTATATACAATCCATAATTTTAAGATGATGTAATACAAGGTATTTGGTGTAAATTGTTTTAAGGTATCTCATTAAATTGTGTGAATATTTATTTTAACATTCTTTATCATCTCGTTTTATTGAAATTTTTATGTATTATCTCAACGTATGAACCCGAAATTTTGTTAGTTAAATAATATCAACAAAATGGTAAAATGAGGTCGGATTATCAAGAAAAGAGATCGAACACATTCAAAATTAATTAGATGATATATGGATGATAAGTTGTTAAAAGAAGTGCATGAGTAAGCCTGTAAGGGAAACGAACGTTCAACAAACAATTCACGAACTCTTGGTCGAAAAGTTCGTTTATGTTCGTTCGTTTCCTTTTATGAACGAACATGAACATAATTTTTATGTTCGTTTAGTTATATGAACGAACATGAACATAGGTCTTGTTCGTTTATTTACGTTCGTAAATGTTCGATAACATGTTCGTTTATTAACTAATATTTAATTAAAATAATACTACTGTCGTAGCCCATGCCGCAGCCTATGTCGCTAGTTAGGGTTAAGGTATAAATTCCTGACCCCAGACGCTTTCAGTATTACCCTTCTTAGCGACACAAACTCAAAACTTGTGACATAACTTCCAAATATGCGACACAACGATCTACGGTGGTTTTCGAGTTTGATTTCGTTCTTGACATTTTCACTGTAATCAACTTCTCGAATATTGTTCTACTAGTTATTCTCGATCTTTAGGTACTACTCTTAACCTCTGTAACCGCGTATTTATATGTTACGACGGTTTGGGTTTGTGTTTTTGGTTAAATTGAATGCGAAAACAAGTGTTTTACATGCTAAAAATTATGTTTTCGTGTTCCTGTGTGTCAACAGCACCTTAGTGTGTGGCTCGATTCGAAAACCCCCAAATTTGGGGTTTAGGGTTTCTGGGTTCGGGTTGGTGTTCTTCATTGCGACACAAATTTTGCGTCGTTGTTTGATTTCAATTAGATACTGTTTATATGCGACACAACATTTTGTGTTGCCTTTTAAGCGACCCAACCTGGATGTCGCTCTACCTGTGGCATATCTTTTTATGTCGCCAATTGTAAGCGACACAACACCTTGTGTCGCTTTATTTAGCAACACAATACCTGCGACATAACTTATGTCGCAAAAACCCGTAGAGCAGGTTACTCACTTTGCTACACATTTTGTATAGCAATGGCATGAGATTTCTTTCAGGCTGAAGGGCTCTAGTTCAGTCTGTACTCACTGCTTCTGCCTAGAAGGATAATATTTAACTCCACTCTACGACTACAAGGCGTACCTTCCAGTCGTGGAGTCTTATGTGCCTTCTGGTGTTTTGGGAGCTCCGACATCATGCTCGATCATTGGGACATGATGTCTTTGAAGCTTCGTCTTCATGTTCGATCATTGGGACATGATGCCTTTGACGCTTCAACATCATACTCGATCATTGGGACACGATGTCCTCGCATTCAATGGAAGCTGAAATTGTCTTGTCTTTTGGTTTTATGTAACACCCGCCAATTTAGGGCTATAATTAGCAGCTAAACAACTTGTAATTTTGTGTATTTAGTTTTGTTATAGGCTAAATATATGTGACATTTTGTGTAATTACATACACGCGTACGCGATTTGTTTAAATCGTACACTTATGAACCGGACGAGGTCCGACTTTATTTAATATGGACGTTGGTGATAAACTTTTAAATAATGTGGAATTATCCAAACAAACATTATTTACATCAATATATTGTGAGAAATATATTACACGTATTTCATTTCGGTAAAAACGTTCCGAACGCGACGGAAACACACGTAACACGCCCAACAAAAGAAAATAAATCAAATCATATTTTTATAACCCATTATTAGGTACTTCGATAAAATACTTCGGTTAAAAATATTTCGGATAAACTTTAACATAAAACGCGGAATAACATTTAAGTAATCACGAAACGTAACGTAATCGAGGAACAAGTAAACGAGCCCGAGACCCGCAAGTGGGTCGGTCCAAACCCGCGGACCCAACCCACCGACCCATTCCCCTTTTATTTCTTTCATTTCCCATTTCATTTCATTTCACCCACAAACCTACACCCAAAACTCTCCCTTTTTCTCTCAAATCGCAGCAGCAAAATCGTCCCAAAACCTCACCATCTCGCGGAACCGATTCAAGAAAAAACGATCACCACATTTTGAGCTGCATCTTCATCTTCTTCGTTTTCAATTTCGTGGTATGAGATCTCTTAAATTTTTTAAATTACTTATAAAGTTTTGATTTACATGCTAGAACATTTACTCAACAAAGATATGTCCAAAAACCAAGTCGAAATGCGTTTTAAGAACCGTTTTGTACTTACAGCAGCGTCTGCGAACTGAGATGCGTCTCAGCTCACAGATCGAGCTGCGAACCAAGATTTACCTACCAAAAACTGAACTAGTGAACCCAAACTGCGAACTGAACTGACCTGCGAACTGACTTGCGAGTTGACCTGCGAACCGACCTGCGAGTCAAGATTTGCGAACCGAACCTTATGCTGCGATTTTTTAATAAAGCAATGTAGCTCGAACCCATCCAGGGGCTCTGCCCCTTGGACCCCGCCAGGGGCTGCCACCCCTTGGACCCCGCTACCAGGGGCGCTGCCCCCGGACCCCCGTCATCCAGGAACTTGTAAATACTTTTCACTCTAAGTGTCAAACACTTACAAATAATGAAAGCTGATACAACAATACATATAATAATAACACTTTTGGATTATTATTACAAACCGTCACCAACGGGCCATACTTATTTTCAAACTACAAACGGATTACTAAATAAACACTTGGACATCTCCTAGTTAAGTGGACAACTAGCATGGGTGATCTTTTAAGACACCAACTTATTTACTTGTTTACTTACAACCTTGTCCGTTTCAGATACCAGAAGGTTGCAGGGTTTCGGAGAACCAACATACGGGATTACACCCGACACCCTTACGGACTTACATCCGCTCTACTTGTTTGATTTTCCAAACATACTTGCTAGACTCAGGTGAGTCTTACAGCCCCACTTTTATTCTTTTTCTACCTTGGGGTGAGATACTTAGCAACTGTTTTACATATGAACACAATGTACTGAACTGAATTACACTACTTTTTACGCACATTGCATGAGTTACTTTTATCCACTGAAAGCCTCCCATCGTAAGTTGTTAGTTATGGACTTAAGCGCGATTACTAGTAAATGGATCCATTTCGGACTGACAATCTCTGCCTGGGGTAGTAGCGCTACTACGGATTTCACCGTAGAAACAGGCATATTAGTATTTGTTACATATGAGTATTGTGGATAGCACTCACGGGGGGTACGTTATATGATTCTTAATTGATTCATACTTACACACTGTTAAGCTTCAACTTATGAGCTCATGGCAACTGTGCTGACTTACTGATTTACTTAATTTTCTTGATAGCAACACCAATACATACTTGTGGTTCATAACGATTACTTATTACTAAACCTGTGAGATTCACCAACCTTTTTGGTTCACACTTTTAGCTTTGTATCTCAGGTACACAGACGGAGTAGGATTACCCTTTGGACACCAGCTAGAGTCGCATGATTTTCTACACTGCATTTAACGGAGATTCTTAGCATTATCTTTTGTATATTTTGATTATGTAACAGAATCTCCCACTACACGTGTGGACTCTAGGGAACTACATTTTGTAACCGAAAACACTATGTTTTCAAACTTTGTATCTATGAAATGTAACTATTTTTGAAATATTGCATATAGATGTCGTTTGCTTTATCTTTGTGCTGTTGATATATATATACCTAGTCAACAAATACAACGAACAGAGTGTTATTGATTATGATTTAAAATAGAAGTGATACGGGTACTTAGTCTGTACCTGCGGTTGTCATATAACACCTGAAAATGATTTTGTGTATCTAAGTATGTACATGCATCACTTAGATATTAGGTGTAGTATAATGAGCCTAGGTATGATCAATCATCACCTAGTTATCTTGTAACAATATGAGCCTAGCCTCCAGCCTATACTTCTAGCCTCCAGCCTAGCAAGTATATTGAGGTCTCTGGGTGATGTTCACTTATGTACTAGTCCCTTCTAGTAACCATAGAATGTACAGGCAGTCTTAGTTCCTGTAAGGAACGCTAATCCTGTAAGAAGTCTAGGTGTTGTCCATCTTGGGTATACCTAACCCATTCAAGTATATTCAATGATATTGTCCCGCGACAATATGGCCAATGTGTAATGATAATTTAGTCAAGTTATGTGTTGATATTATTCCTCAACAATATAGAGTTGTACCAGGGTAACCTGTCTAGGTCAAATAGTGATATTGTCCTATGACAATATAGTGTGTAATTCCTAAGTATTACACGGTTGTATTACAAAACAATAATATAGTAAATGTGAATTATAAAAGTTTGTCAATATAATTCGAAAACAGTAATTGTACATGCATTCCCACCACGGAAACAGTAAAACATTTGAAAGAGTGGGGCTATGAACTCACCTGAGGAGCTAGCGATCTAAAGTATGCGCGTTGCACCAACGACAAATCTCCTAGTGTCCTAAACACGTGAGATTATGTGTAAGTAAATGGATGTGTAATAAAACCATCTATTATAGTGTTAATCTGATTTGATTATGTCCAAAGTGTTCAATAAGTATTTATGTTTAAAGTTTGTAAAATGAGTACGGGGGTCCGGGGGCAGCACCCCTGGTAGCGGGGTCCAAGGGGTGGCAACCCCTGGAAGGGTTCCTTTACTAAAAACGCCTCCGAAATCCAAAATTTGGAGTAATATCGAGTGGTAAAATATTAGTTTCGACACTTAGTGAAAACACGTGTTTTTAAGAATATAAGTTTTGCGACATAAGGTCTGTGTCGCTAAAGGGTTCTGCGACACAAGGGTTTGTGTCGCTATGTGCGACTTCCGCAATTTAATGCGACATAAGGCTTTGTATCGCACTATGCGACAATGGTGTGGTGTTAGACACAAGGATTTTTGTCGCATAAATGCGACATAGGCTGCGACTTTAATCCTACGACATTCACCTGCGACTCAGGCTGTGTCACAGTACTATTTTTAGGCCATCTGTGACACAACGATTTGTTCGAGCATTTTTCACCCAAAATCAAGATCTAACCTATTTTCGGGCCAAATCTAGTTGATATAATGTTAAGACATGTTTTAAGTATTTCTAACTCGAAATAACAAGAAAAAGCGAGTAAATCTAGTTGATGATCTTGTTGTTGCTGTTGATTCTGTTTTATGTTTTTGTTTCTGTTGTTGATTTGTTGTTGTCGTTGGCTGTTGTGGTTGAGGATGAAAGAAAGAAAGGAGAGAGATAGAGATATAGATGTGTGTATTTAGTGTAACAAAAAAATGAAAACATGAAATGGGGTGGGGAGGGAGGCCGACCCTTACTTTTAGTGGGGGTTGGTTATCACCAATTATTGCGTTAAATGCCCGTGTTTATATGCCCAATCGTATATATTCATAATATTTTTAAATGTAAATTTATAAGTGTACATTCAAAATGTTTTTAACTGAAGTTTTTTTTTTTTTTTTTTATAAAATACTTTATTTGAGTTATAAAAATTATAACTTGATTTAAATTATGTGTCGAGTACATTTCACGCGGTATCATTGAATATGGTTCGTTTTAAAAAAATGAGCTACATTTTTGGAGTGATTTACTATAACGGAGTAAATAATATTTCTTGTAAATAATATTGAATTATTTATAAAATCGTGTCACCAACGTCCGTGTCTGGGTTTTGTCAATTATTTATTTGACTCGAATTTTGCATATATATATAATAGTCGCCGTACTTAGTCCTATTTCATACTAAATACACGGGATTAATTGAGGGATTAGGCACTAATCACAGTCCTAATTTGGCGGGTGTTACAAAAGCCCAGCTTAATTACTAAGTTATCCGAATAAACTCTATTTCAATTCTACCGTCGTGAGGAACGTCCCTGGATCATCCTTGCCACTTATTAGTATCAGGTACTCGTACTTAATATCAGTACATTGTTCGGAAGGTTTAGGTCCTGAAAATTATAAATTTAAAACTACCACCGGTGCGCCGCGAGCGTAAGGTCCGCAATGACAGGAAGCGATTCCTGGACCGACCGTTAGTGGCGCATCAAGTTTTTGGCACCGCTGTCGGGGACGGTAGTTTGATTTAGAGCTTGTTCAGATAAAGTAGTTTTTAAGCGATCCTTTTGACTAGGATTCACCATCCCCATCATTAGTTACTTTCTGCCCGTAGATTAGCGTAGCTTAATTAACTTAGCGTAGTTTAGATTAAATTCCCTTCTCACCTTAACTTTATTTCTTACACCTTCTTCGCGTGTTCTCTAAAAACTTGGGAAATGGAAAATGCACAACAACTAATAGATCAATTTGATAGTCTTGTTCAAGATAGATGTAGGAGTGATTCCCACTTAGATAACGAATGTCAAGGGTATAGTAGGAATTATTTGGATAACGTAGGGTACCTAGATCCTCACATACAATATCAATATGACCCTTACGCTTTCCAACAACAACCTTACTATCCAGAACCACTCGAAGTCTACCCATGTTCATCTTACCCTGTATCTGAACTTCAACCGTACTAGAGCTTTGACTTGAGAGATACGTCATTGACCTTTCTCAGCACTAATGTTGCTTTCTCACCCCCTTACAACCCACTTCAATAGTAATTAAAAGAACAAGTGAACTTGCTTAAACGCATCACTCATAAGTTAACGGAAAAACAAGAATATGTCCAAGTGAGTAGTGAGGGACATAGGAATCAAGTTAGACTCAACTCTAGGTTACAAAAAGATGCACACACACCACACCTACTTCACTTGACGAAGACTTTCATTCTCATGAGTCTGGTTGCAAATGTTGGAATAGTGTCTAAGATCATAACTAATTGGTAAGAATATCATTAAAAGTAGAGTCATTTTTGGGTCGCCCTCAATGAACAATAAGATAAATAAATGAGAGCTAATTATTTATTAGAATAATTAAAAGAACATTCTGGAAAGTTGATCCAACCGCCGGTTGGAAGGTCCAGCCGGCGGCTGGAGTCAAAAGGGTTAAGGCGGTGGAACGAGTAGCAGAATATTCTGGAAACACGATCTAACCGCCGGTTGTAAGGTCCAACCGTCAGTTGGGATTCTGTCCCACATCGGCCAGGGGATGAAACCCTGAGCCTCCTCCTCCCCTATAAATAGGGACCTACCCTAGGCTTTCAAAGGTATCCCAGAATTGAATAGAGTTTAATTCTCTCTCTCTCTCTCTCTCTCTCTCTCTTTCTTATTCCTACTCCTTGTGAGAGTTTACACGACTTAGAGTCGGGACCCTAGGAGTTTGGGAATTTCTATTAGTTCTTGGGTGTGAGCCATTAGAGGTTTTCTGGTTTGGCACTCGCCTCCAAGTATGGAAGCTCTGCAAGATCGTCTGTGCGTGAGAAATTGGTTTTCTCAACGGTTAGTATTTTCCTCTTTATCTATTTGTTTATTGCTTTTATTTATTCAAGTTAAGATCCCTTAGGGTTTAGTTTCCTAATTGCCCTAGATTAATTAATTTTGTTATAATTCCGCTACGTATATTAATCTAGTTAGGGATTAGAGAACCCAACAGTGGTATCAGAGCCTTAGCTTAATAAATACTATCATTTAATTATCTGCAATAATATGTAGATAAAGATAAATTGGAAATAGACTGTCTAAATTGGTAAAAAGAATTTACACTTTAGACCCTATATTTTGAATTGTTTTAAAATATACCCTTAATTTTTAAAATGTTTCAAAATAGAACCGCAGACCTTAAAAGTTAAGAGAGACTTTACATATATTATGAGTTATAAGTATATGTATGATTAAAATTAAATACATCGTTAGACAATTGATAGATCGGCTCACCCATAGTGAACAAACTATAAGAGAGGAATAAGGTGGGTTTTCTGATTCCCTAAAGAATTCAGGTTTTTAATACGCCTCGCGCTGACGTGCTTCTCCGCTTCTTTATAGGTTCAATGGAGCTACCGAGGACATATATAACGTAAAAAGTCATGTTTTTACCAACGATATCTCTCTTATTCCGGTGCAATACTTGGAATTTGGACTCAAAAGATGCTCAAAGAAAAGAAACTTTTACAAGAAGATCAAACTGAATTTGCACGAGAAAAATCAAGCAAAACGTACAAAAAATGAAGATTCCACACATAGTTTTCTAAAAGAAAAGAAATGAAGTGAAAGACGGCAAACCAGGGCGGCAGGTTGCCAGCCGCCGCCGGCTGCCATGGTGGTGGCGCCGGCTGCCTGTTCCCCGTCCCCCGGCCACTTTTTCGTCCTTGCTCGTACTCGCCTGGTATACGTGCTAGGCCTTATTCGCTACTTTAGGGTACACGTGCTAGATCTTTTCTCGCTTTAAGGTACATGTGCTAGCAATTTTACCACCTTTTGCTAACATGTGCCCCTAGTTGCTAAAATGCACCAGATTTCACCTTTAAATAGGAGGCCCATGGTTCATTTGGAAGACACACCAAGACACCACACACCACAAACTTTCTCCATATCTTTCATATTCTAGTAAAATTAGTATTTGTTCTTCCGTCACGATAGTTTAATTAATTAGAATAACTAATTATCTAACTAAGGAAGATTTGTACAAAGGTGCTCCGGGATGCATTGTAGCTACGAGTTATTTGTACACCTTTCCAGGTTTTAATCTATCTTTCATATTTAAATATGTTTGTTCTTTATTTTATAAATCTAAATATGCATGTTAGAATTGCCATGGTTAACTAGATAACTCAATTGTCTGCTATGATAGTCGTTTAGAAAGTTTTAAATATGTAATATTGTTGTATGTTATGAGATTGCGGATGGTTTATATTACAAATAGATGTAGGAATTAAATCTTTATCGTTTATCTGCCCCATTCATGTTGTGACTAAAACCTTATCCAAAAATGAACGTAGCTAACTCATAGGGTATAGGTGACTTAGTTATACTATGTTAGATTGAATCGATGAGCTCGGCCTAACCGGTGTTCTCTAGACCAAAATAGGATCCAAGAGACACGGAATTTGGGAATAGAGGTAGATTATGATTAAATTCATATTGACGATATTTTTGAGACAACTTTCGGAATATCCTCGACTTAAATAATACCTTTGCATGCTTATCTCGAACTGTTGTTTTGATCGTCTTATTGCATGTTCTTGTTTGCTTGTTGCCTTAGGATTATCGTAGTAGTGAAATACAAACGGCATTGAATATCGTGAAATAATATGACGGCCCCTATTCGACTATTCTTTGATATAGTACTGGAAATGCCTACGACGGAGTACAAATGTATGGAAGTCAAGAACGACCGAAGGTAGTTATATTATGAATCGAATAACAAACGTATTACTTGAGTTTCCATTTGTAGTACAAATCATCCCTGTTTTCTTGCATACCTGAGTAATGCTGATAATTCGTACGAATAAGTGATGACATATTATCTAGTCGCCTAGACCAGTTAGTCCAACCTATTCTAGTGAGGGTAAACCTCGTTCATAAGATTGTTTATTAAACAAACAATGCCATGATTCGGGCATCTCTGACGACCGAGATTGGGGAATAGGATTCGAGATTAACTATCGCATAGTATGGGTATACATTTGAGAGAACTTTCAGTGTATGCTTTAATATATTTTGCAGCCCACGTGACATTCTATTTGCCTGATTGTGGACACTTCCACGTCAGCCCGATAGAAGGATTGTAGTAATAGCTCACATTAACTTATGAACTTATCCCCATTAGAACTCTTCATATTTAACAACTCCTCAACCACTGCATAGTAGACAATTTCTTTAATTGCTAAACGCCCGAAGTAACGTCCACTTTTTAGTTTATTTTAATTTAATTTAGAATAGAAAACCCAAAACAAAAACCAACTCTTTTATCCCTAGCTAAATACATAAAAGTTTCTAAATCCCCTAGCTTCAATTTTTCATGCTTTGAAGAATGATCCTACGTCATACTTGTCCTTTTCTAGCCCTTTGATTAGCATAATAGTAACCCCAGGCCCCAGCCTTACAAATTTAAAAACCACTGTTGTCTTGCATCACCATTAGAAATTTCAACGATCGGTGTTCAACACAACAAGTTTTTGTCGCCACTATCGGGGACCGTCAACAACCGATTTTAGGAATTTAGCAACTTTCGTGTTTAGCGATCCTTTTGAGAGATCAACATCGATCAAAAGTTCCCTTTTTACCTTTAGGATTAGTTTAGTTTTAGTTTAAGCACTTTTAACCAGTCTTGTCAACACCCTATTTTGATTGGACTATCCTCACACCAAATGAATCTTTAACCTAACTCTTGGCCGTTTCCTCACCTATGGACCACTTACCTTCCTCAAAACAATCTTTATCAGATTTTATGTTCGAACAAAATGTTATAAAAAAAAGAGTAACCGGATTTCAAGATAACATTGATGCCATGATAAAAATTTCAGAAAAATTAATCACTAACATGGAATCTATTTTGAAAAACATAAGTTTTATTGCGGAAAGTACGTCGGCAATCACTAACGACACCACTCATCCACCCAGTGATGATGTGTTAATCGTGACTAGAGGAGAAAAAGTAACCAAAGTTGATCCACCACCACCAGATAATGCCCCCGAAAACACTTCTTTTCCCACACCTACACCTAGTGAAAATGTGTCAATTAACATCCCTGTCACAACATCTGACCCATCCAAAACTCCAGGCAATCATCAGCGATCGAGGCACGCACTTTTGCAATACTCAATTTATGAAACTATTGCAAAAATACGGTGTTACCCACAAGATGTCTACAGCCTACCACCCGTAGAAAAATGGGCAAGCAGAAATTACAAACCGGGCACTAAAAAGGATCTTGGAACGAACAGTTGGTCAACACAAGGAAAGATGGGTGGATAAGCTAGACGATGCTTTTTGGGCATTCCGAATAGCTTATAAAACGCCATTAGGAACAACCCCCTATAGGCTCGTTTATGGAAAAGCATGTCATCTCCCGGTTGAACTCGAATACAAAGCTTACTAGGTGCTGAAAAATTGTAGCTTTGATCCTACGATAATGGGAATGCACCGGAAAATGCAACTGAACGAACTAGCAGAGTTAAGAGATAAGCTTATGAAAGCTCCTACAAATTCAAAGAAAGAACCAAGTTGCTCCACGATTCAAAGCTCCGCCCTACACGCTGATCCAGGTGATAAAGTTCTACTCCTTAACTCCTGATTTAAGAAGTTTTCTAGTAAATTCAAAACACGATGGAGCGGTCCATTCACGATCTCTAAAGTATTTCCTTATGGTGCCATCGAACTCGAGGCTCCAGACGGGAATTTCAAATTAAACGGTCACCGTTTAAAACACTACATAGAAGACTTTCCCATAACCGAGGAAGTCTATAACTACGAACCACCCTAATAGAATAGTAGGTATGAATGAGTCAAGCTACGAGACTCGATAAACAAAGCGCTCTTGGGAGGCACCCCAAGCTTATCTTATATTTTCAACATTAATTTTTCTTTTGTTTTTGATCTAATCCATTCTTATGCAGTACCTCGCCATATAAAAGGCTGATGATTATGTTTAGACCATTAACCTTTTGTATTTTGTAGGAGGAGTTCGCAGCTAGCTAGAGCACGAGCCCCCAGTCAGAGACGCTCACGTGCCATGTATCACACCCGGAGTTCATCACCGGGTAGTAGCATGAGGACCATCAGGGGATCGCAGTCACCGCCCCCTCGATTGGACGAGACCTTGGCAGACTTTGTGGAGGTGAACGTTCAGGAGACATTTCTTTTACGTTCCATCCATTCCAGATTACCTTCATCTCACAAATCATAGGGACAGACCGCAGGGACCTCTAGAGTACCCACCTTTCATCATGGGGTGACTACCGCAGACCCTGCTGTCACTTGGTCGATACTGAGAGCCCTCGAAGTCCAGCACACTGCCATCACTGAGATCCACACTGCTCTGGGACTTCCTTCCATACCTGTGTGCCCTTTTCAGATGGGACCTGATCTCGCTCCGCACATTCCACCGTGGGACATATTCCCACCTTGGAACCTGACTGCACAGGACCAGCCCACTATTAGGGACCCATTAGAGGAGGAGATCGCCACAGTAGATGCTTGGATTCAGGATTCAGAGGATGGCACTGCATCTCCGATCTATACCATCGTGGAGTCAGCATCACCTACATCGGTCATTGAAAACGCGATCTTTATGGATGATGACTTCACCGATTGGGAGGCGCTCTATGCTGACATGGATTAGCTATTAGTAGTTATGTTATTTCTATTTAGTATTAACGTGTATTGACATTTGTATTTTCTGAAGGATATTTATTATGCAGAACTCGACGTGGAAGTTATGGCACAAGTTCATTTTAATGAGCCTGGTCCATTTCTAGCGAATTCACACACTTGAATCTGGTCCATAAAATCCAGTGGCAATGCACGCAACATAAGGAAGTATCTCTTCTAACCTTACTTTGATTGATTAAACACACTAAAACTCTAAGTAAAACTCTAAAGTTTGGGATTATGACTCACAAACAGAGAATGACTTCGAAAATATTGACCCTCATTCAAAAATCTAAGTGTGGGATTAACCTAACTTAGAAATGAAACATTAGGGACAATGTTCTTTTAGGTGTGGGATAACAGTAGTATTCACTACTGAAGTGAAACATAAAATTTTGATCAATCTTTTAAGCAAACTCAGATTTTCAGAAATTTTTTCATATTTTTGAATCAAAGAAAGTCTAAAAAGGGTATTTCTGATCAACGAAAATCCAAAGGTTTGGGAAATCGACAGTAACGGGTAAAACTCTTTGAAAATTTTTCAAACTAAGTTTCAAAACAAGCAATCGCATGACTAGGAAATAAACCACCAAAACAAGTGAGGAATCTTGAGCCATATAAAAGCATTTATCTTTAATGCTTCACTTTTTCATTGAGAGTGTGCCGATGTATGCCTTTTAAGCTAGAACTTGCTCGAGCAATACATTTTGAAACTACAAAGATGGGCGTCATACGTGACCAAGGTGTAATTAGAGGATCTTGATATTTCCTAGGATAAAACTCTCTCATAAAAACCCCTGTTTTCAAGCCTAACCCTACCAATGCTCACTTTCAGCATTGAAGATCAAGTAGAAAACCTGTTGAGCCTTAGCCTTTTCATTTCAAAAACTCACTTCAAGAAACCAACCCTTCCTTTACATCTCTTGGCCATAGCCTAAGTTTATGTTCTGTCAAGAAGAATTACTGCAATAAACACATTGAAATCCCCGAATGATAAAAATACCATCAAAAAAGAGAAGGGGAACTCTGAAGAAAAGCATAATTCAGCAAAAACAAAGCTACCAGGAGGAACCAAAGAACTAAAAGACCCAAGGATCATTTAATACCAAGGGAAGGTTCTTCAAATGAAAACATGAAAGGAAGACTCTCAAAGAGAGAAATCCAAAAAGAGGTATCACTAAAACGTCAAAGATAAGTCATCACAGACAAACTCTTAGGCTATATCAAAACCCCACTAAACCACCTACAAAACCCTTCTTCCATAACCATCTCTACCCTCTTACAAATGTCTAGGGATAATTAGCACCGTCCCCATTTAAGTATTGCAGATCTGATTCTCGGCCAAGCTTATGACGACAAAAGAGCTTCATGACTGGCCCCTGAGTGAACTAGAAATTAGGAAAACCGATACACTTGAGTGAATTGAGTGACCACCTGTGAGGGCCCCAGTCATGTATATCTTACATCACGAAGATTGAAAAGAGAGCTTGTTAGAACCGGTAGTTTGGGAAAGCATCAAGGGTTAAGACCCCGTCTGAAATCTTTTCACCCAGCCTGCAGGAATCACATTTCTCCAGGATACGAAGACACCCCTCCGGACTTTCGAAGCAGTTTTTCTGAAAATTTGCTTGAGGACAAGCAAAACTCTAAGTGTGGGATACTTGATATCGCGTAAAAAATCATGTTTTTACCAATGATATCTCTCTCATTCCGGAGCAATACTTGGCATTTGTACTCAAAAGATGCTCAAATCAAAGAAACTTTTCCAAGAAGATCAAAATGAAGTTGCACGAGAAAAATCAAGCAAAAAGGACGAAAAACAAAGATTCCACACACAGTTGAAGATTCATGGCATCCGAAACAAGATTTAGAGACAAATATCCATCACCAAGATTCATTTTATCCAAGATGTTCATTTTCAAAATACGAATCCAACAGAAGAAGAATCAGCAAAAACGGATGAAGAATGAAGATTCTACGTACACCGGAAGATTCAAACGATTCGTACGAAACATCTAAAGATCAGAGATGCATTTCAGGGATTTCTTTTCATCGTAGTCTTCGTTTTTGAAAAAGGAATCCAACGCAAAATGAATCGACGAAAACGGATGCATAACGAAGAAGCTACGCACGATTTAAGAAACGAAACTAAAGACGGCGAACCGGGGAGGCAGGCTGCCAGCCGCCGCCGGCTGCCATGGTGGTGGCGTCGGCTGCCTGTCCCCCATCCCCCGGCCACTTTTTTATCCTTTGTCGTACTCTCCTGGTACACGTGATAGGCCTTTTCCGCAACTTTAGGGTACACGTGCTAGACCTTTTCTCGCTTTAGGGTACATGTGCTAGCAACTTTACCACCTTTTGCTAACATGTGCCTCTAGTTGCTAAAATGCACAGGATTTCACCTATAAATAGGAGGCTCATGGTTCATTTGGAAGACACACCAAGATACCACACACCATACACTTTCTACATTCCATATCTTTCTTATTCTTGTAAAATTAATTTTAGTTCTTCCTTTAGGATAGTTTAATTTATTAGAATAACTAATTAATTAACTAAGGAAGATTTGTACAAAGGTGCTCCGGGATGCATTGTAGCTACGAGTTATTTGTACACCTTTCCAGGTTTTAATCTATCTTCCATATTTAAATTTGTTTGTTCTTTATTTTATAAATCTAAATATGCATGCTAGAATTATCATGGTTAACTAGATAACTCAATTGTCTACTATGATAGTCATTTAGAATGTTTTAAATATGTAATTATGTTGTATGTTATGAGATTGCGGATGGTTTATATTACAAATAGATGTAAGAATTAAATCTTTATCGTTTATCTGCCCCATTCATGTTGTGACTAAAACCTTATCCAAAAATGAACGTAGCTAACTCATAGGGTATAGGTGACTTAGTTATACTATGTTAGATTGAATCGATGAGCTCGGCATGACCGGTGTTCTCTAGACCAAAATAGGATCCAAGAGACACGGAATTTGGGAATAGAGGTAGATTATGATTAAATTCATATTGACGATATTTTTGAGACAACTTTCAGAATATCCTCGACTTAAATAATAACTTTGCATGCTTATCTCAAACTGTTGTTTTGATCGTCTTATTGCATGTTCTTGTTTGCTTGTTGCCTTAGGATTATCATAATAGTGAAATACAAACGGCATTGAATATCGTGAAATAATATGACGGCCCCTATTCGACTATTCTTTGATATAGTACTGGAAACGCCTACGGCGGATGTAACACCCCCAATTTCTGTGATTAGCGGAAGCAAGCTTTGGGGTGCTACTAATCAAATATCTATTTTCGGTTACAATGATTATAAATTAGTTACATGTCATGGTTACAATGTTTGAAAACATTCTATTTTCGGTTACAAAATGAAGTTCCCTAGAGTCCGCACGATTAGCGGGAGATTCTATTACATAATCACATCATACAAAAGATAATGCTATAAATCTCCGTTAGATGCAGTGTGGAAAATCATGCGACTCTAGCTAGTAAGCAAATCCTGCTGGGCGACCCTACTATTGCTGTGTACCTGAGAATGCATCACTAAAAGGTCAACCAAAAGGTTGGTGAATCTCACAGATTTATAGTAAGTAGTAAGTTCGAACACATCAAGTAGTGAAAGTATTTGTACAGTTTTAACCAAGTACTGAGTAATGATTGCACGAATGCAATCGGGTTGATATACATTGCCATGAGCATCATAGTCGAAGCTTAACCAGTCTGTAAGGTAAAACTAAGTACCAGGTAAGTGCCCCTATGAGTGTTAATCCAAAAACACTCATGTGTAACGAGTAAGAAACGCCCGTTTATACAGTACAGTTCGTGATGGCGCTACCACCTCGGGCGGGGATTGTCAGTCCCATATGGATCCATATACTAAAACTCACGCTTATCCTATAATTAACAACTATGATTCAGAGGACTTCATTGGATTAAACGTAACCCATGCAATCAATATATAAGTAAGTCTGTAAGCTTGTAAAATAGTAAATCTGCACATGTGTCCAAGTAAAACAAGTAATGCATCTCACCCCAGAGTAAAAACAGTAAAAAAATGTGGCTGTGAGACTCACCTGAGTCTAGCAAGTATGTAGGCGAAATCAAGTAAGTAAAGAGGTTGTAAGTCCGTGTATCGGTTCTCAGAACCCTGCAACCTTCTGGTGTCCGAAACGCACAAGGTTGTTAGTAATTAAGTAATTAAGTTGATGTCCTGAAAGATCACCCATGCTAGTTGTCCACTCAACTAGAAAATGTCCAAGTGTTTGTTTGTATGTTTGTAATCAATTAGGGCCCGTTGGTGACAGGGTGTGATAATAATTCAAGTATTATCATTGTTTTGCATTTCGTTATGTCGTTTCTTTGTGAAGTGTATTTATAAGTCTGTCATTCATATCGCGTTGTGAAGGTGTTGTCCGAACGTAAGTTCGGACTACACTTTCACTGTTTTATTTCTACTACATCGTTTATTAAAAGTCGCATCTGTAATTTAAATATCGGGGAAAGTTGACCTAGTCTGACTGCGGACTGAGATAGTGTTTGTCACACCCCGCTAAAGCGGAAACACGAGATGTAACAACACAATGGTTTCATTACACAAAGTACAACTGATTCATCATTTAAAAATACAGCTACTTGCACTTACAATAAGTTTACAGTACATAATACTAGATCATACAACCGAATACATCCAAAAGATAAAACGAAGTAAGTCTAATAGCTTCAACATTAATAAAGATAAACGTTGCTTCATTCCAGAACTACTGACCGTTTCCTGAAAAGCATGTAAAATGAGGGTCAACTATAAAAATACTTGGTGAGTTCACAGGTTTAGAAAATAAAATGTAAATGTGAAAACCATTTAGAAGTTATCAAACCACGTTTTAAGATTTACATTATTAGGAAAATAGTGTTTATACACAATATAAGATTCATTTAAGAATGACATGTATAGCTTGAGTCCACAACCAAACCTACTGGCCCGAAACAACGCCCCAAAGGTATGTCCTATCGCAAACATATTGAATTGGTGGTATGCACTCATATGCACGAATGAGTGGGAAGGTGGCCTCCTTCCAAATAGTACTATCCATATCAACCATCGGCTCAATAATGAGTTAATGGGTTGTGTAAGAGAAACCGGGGACTTAAGACACGATAGAGTCACAAGCATACAATAAGAGCGTATAAATAGAAAATGTACATACAAGATAAGTATTTGCAACAAGATAACATGATTTTCACCCCAAAACATTTAGTATAAATGGTAAAAAGAGGGGCTGTGAATACTCACAATTGGGCGCAAGAGTAAATTGATGGATGTAACGCGCGTGCTTGCCGGGTATGACTCCTATCCAAGACCTACGAGCATGAAGGTTCTAATTAGGTTCTTATCTAGTTTTGTTTGTAAGGATTGCTTAGCTAATTATTTAGATTACAAAGTGCCAATATAGTTTGTTTGCTTTAAAGTTGTTAATGTCCAATAATCGCGGTTGAGAATGATAATGGTTACACAAGTGTACAACATACTAAAATTATCGAACGTCACACACAAGTCGTATAATGTCACAAGATTGTTTGAGTCCGGATTTTATAGTGTTTGAGTTTTGGAACTTTGGTTCCCCACAATTTATGATTAACAAACACAATAGATAAATACATCAAAAGACATCCAAACACTTTTTTGTTACCAATCTTTCCAAGCATAGAAACTTTCCCGTTTTTGATACCGAGACCGATAATTGTTGACTTGGTCAAACCTTCTTGGTTTATCCCGAGACTTTTAACCAATCCTTAAACATGTTTATAAGTCATAAAAAGTTAGTCTTTCTCTACATAGTAAGTCCGTAAGTGTCGGTTTTTAAGGTTATACCAAGATCAGTCCACTTTTCATGTTTTCCAGAAATTACCCCTGTTGGTTGTATTTATTAAAAATACTTCTGGTCAAAAATGATTTAAAGGAAAAATCACAGATGTTCTAAAATATGTTATCTACTTTGTGTAATTTTTACAGAACTAATAGAAAAGTCCAAGTATTTTTAGATTTTACTTTTATCTTCTAGGGTCGAATTTAAACACATGCATGCAATCATTATTTCTGAGCAAAATGTACATGGAATCAATAAAATTGGTCTTCTTTAAAGTTGTATCCAAGGAAATTTGTAAACTTTTAGAGTTGGTTTCAAGTCATTTGGAGTTGTAATGCTCCATTTATGATTAAAACAATGAGAAGAAAGTTTCTGTCTTACTATTACAGCTTGTACAACTTTTCTTACAAAAATTATTAAAAATATCAATTGAACTCAGAAAAATATGAGGCTTATGGGGTTGGAAACCTTACTTCCCGAACTTGATTTTAGACTATAAAAACGTCCATTTTCATGAAGGAATGATTTTTATAAAAATCATTGAAATAGAATAAGTTTTCTGGACAGAAAGTTGTAAACTCTTGTTTGAGTGTTTCATTCAAAATAATGAACACCAAACATGAAATAAAGAAGATTATCATCTTTTGATCTTTAAATCCATGTTCTAACACATGCATGATGTTGATATACAACCAAGATGTGTTAGAGATGATTATTTATCACTAGAACAATTTTTACATGAAGATAAACAATATTCAACAAAGTTACAAGTATCACCACCAAGTTTCACTTGATTTTTGGTTTGATCATGGGTTACTCTTTCTTCTAACATATAAGGATGTGAAAAGAGATAACCTACAAACATCAAGCATTTTATGAGGATTTTTAGCCATGAGAAGGGCTAAAATCCGAATTTTGAAGAAAATACAAGAAGAAAGTGATAGATAATAATAGTAAATGACATAGATTACCTTTTCTTGCTTTTATTTGGTGATGAACACCTTTAAATTCTGGGTTTAGAGCTTGAATGTGACTGATTTTTGGGAGGAAGAAGTGTGTGTTTAGTGTGTGTTTTGAGAGAGAAATGTGAAGAGTGTGAGAATGGGTTTTGGGGAAGTGAAGTAGTAATGAGTGTATGGGGAAATAAAAGATTTGAAATGAAAAAGGAGGGGGGGGGGGTGTTTAATTTTTTATTTTTTTTTGTAAAAGAATATGTATAATAGTTGTATAATTAATTTGTATTAAAGGTGTATAAGTATTGTTATGTTATAAGGTTTATTTTGTGATGTTTTGGTGATTAAAATTTGAGTTTTAAAAAGTGAGAAATTTTAAGTTCTTGAAATAAGTTATGATACACTTAGTTTGTCAAATTTTAATGTTCATGTATTATTCATCCGATTAAGTTTGCGTTGTCGAGTTACGGAAATTTCGGTTTGCGATTCAATAAGGATTTTGTTAATGCATAAAGAGATAAATTTTCTTTGTTTAATTTGGCACTTAGTAATCTAATTTAGTTTGTCTTATAGACTTATGATCTACAAGGAAATCTCTAAGACTTTCTACGGTTTAGTAGACCTAAGGAGTCGTAACCATAAATTTTACTGAAATATATGGAATGCCATAATGAAATCTAATATTAGAGTATGGTAATAACCTGAGATTTTGACGGTTGTCACAGTGTTGCAAACTGAGTTTGCAGTGCGAGCTGAGTTCAGCTCGCAGGGCAGCAGGCTGCGAACTGAGTTCGCGATGCGAGTTGAATTCAGCTCGCAAGGCAGTAGGCTGCGAACTGAGTTCGGTTCGCAGCATAAGGTTCGGTTCGCAAACATCGACTCGCAGGTCAACTCGCAAGTCATTTCGCAGGACAGTTCGGTTCGCAGTTTGGGTTCGCGAGTTTAATCTTTGGTAGGTAAATCTCGGGTCGCAGCTCGATCTGCGAGCTGAGATGCATCTCAGTTCGCAGACGTTGCTGAAATTTCCAATCGGTTTTTAAAACGCATTTCGACTTGATTTTTGGACATAATCTTGTTGGGTAAATGTTCTAGCATGAAAATCTAAGCTTTACAAGTAATTTAAAGGAGTGTTGAGGCTTCTTACCACGAAAATCGAAATTGAGGTATGGTGGAGATGGAGGTGATCTTGGTGCTTGCTCTTGATGATGATGATGATGATGAGCGATTTGGTGGTGATGTTGTTGATGTTGCTGCTGCCGATTTCAAGAGAGATGGGAAAAATAAAAGAGGGTTTTGAGAGTGTGTGTTTGTGTTGGGGAAGATAGGGGAAATGAGGAGAAAATGGGGTTAAAAGGAGGTGGACCATGGGTTGATGAGTTGGGTCGGCACCACGGGTCTAGGCCGACCCATTTACGGCTCGGCTCGTGAGTTCTTAGTCGGTTAAATCTCATAGTCGTTTAATCTCGTAATATTTTAAGATGAGAATTTTGTAATCGTAATACTTATTAATGAACTACAAGAATATAACTTGAATTATTTTTGCTTGTTGGGCGCGTTTCACGTGTTTTCATTGTGTATGGAGTGTTTCTAACGATACGAGTTACGTGTAATATATTTTACCAATGTATTAGTGTAAATAACGTTTGTTTGGGTGTTTCCATATTATTTAAAAATTTTGTCACCAATGCCCTAATGTAGATGTGTCGGGTTCAAGCTTGTACATTGTTAGCATGATTTGAACGAATCGTGTATGTGCGTATGAATTTTTACTAAGTCCCATGTATATTTAGCCCAACGTGACTAAATACACATAATAATCTCGCGAATAGGCACAATAATGATAGCCTAAAATGCCAGGTGTTACATTCTCCCCCTGTTGGGAGAATTTCGTCCCGAAATTTGTTCGAGGTAGTAGTATGTACGTTTTCTAAGAAGGCCTTGAAGTATGCCAAGTGTTGTCATGAATGTCTCCGGTTGCCTTCCTCCCCTTGTTAGAAGAGGAGAGAGAGAGCTTCTAATGTGTGTTGGCCATTACGCCCAATGGACGGGGTCGGTTGGTAAATCAGTGAGGTGTAGCTACAATTTGCACTAGTAACCTAAAGTAGCTTGTAAGTTCTACTGTGTTTGTAACGGTGGTGACAGTCTGAAGCGTCAGAGAGTGAATTATTTCTAGAGGTATAACGTACCCGCAGTATGATTCGAGTCATGCTTGGCCTCATGGATGCCGTCTATAGTAGTTAATAGCGGACAATTAATCTTTTTATGCCCAGTATTTCCACATTTGAAGCATAATCTCAATGCTTCCGAGTTTGTGTCCTTTTGAGGGAATTTGCAATTATGGACCTGGTGTCCAAATGTGTTGCATCTGCTGCAAGGAAAGATGCATGGTCCCTTATGATGGTGTTTACATAAGGTGCAGTAGGGTAGATTTCCTTTATTTGTTCTCCCCTTAGATCCTGTAGTGGGAGTTTGAGTTATTTTTGCCCTTTTTGTTTGGGGCTGGGTAAAGTCTGTGTTGGAGCTCCCTCCCGGGTTCCCTTTGAGGTTTGTCAGTTGAGCTTCGGTATCCTTTTCCATAGGAATATTAGCTTGAGCTTTTTGTGATACCGAGGTGGAAACTAACTGAAGTACATCTCCCAGAGTTGGGCACAAGTGTCTTAATTGTTCCCAATAGAATTCTAAAGTTCGCAGGCGCAATCCCTACTCACGGGTGAGTCAGCGTAGATCGATGATTTCCTCCTGAACAGTAGCTAGTTGACTGCGTAATGCCTTCATTGTTTCGTCTGTATGCTTAGAGTTGTCAGTGTTTACATTCACAATGATCGGAGCGGTAACATTAGGAGGAGTGGTGATAGTGGTGGCCGTGATATGGTTATCAGTAGCAGGATTTGAAAGGGAATTTGCTCGGGTTATTCGAGTGGCTTCTGTAACTACTGTTTGAGGTGGAAAGTCTCGGAGTCCTCCTGGGTGTGCCATTTCTTCCAATGGTTCTTCACTCACTGGCTCGGTGTTGCCTTCGAGAGTAAGTAGGTAAGGAAACATTGACTGATCCTCACCGTGTTGGTCATCATTCGACATGTGGCTGCCAGTGGAGTAGCCTATCATTTCCTACGAAATGGGTGTTTTATCAAAACAATGTTTTGATGTTGGCATTAAGTATTGTATAATAGCAATTATGAGGTTGCGAGTATAAAATTGAATTCTAGTGAAGATAATGAAAGTACAAACGGTTCTCCCCGAACAGACGATTCGCGGCATAAAGTTCGGGCAGACGATACATGAGGATAATAGTTTCGTGGGTCCCGGCCTCAACCAGTGTGAGATATATGGGAATGAGTCTGTTTGTTAAGTTTATAATGTAATTAAGTATTACACCTGTCAGCCTATCTGGGGTTTGGTTATCCTAGGTCGTGCCTAAGATCTATAACAATGAGTGAATCATTAAGCAGTCGGCAAGATTTATCAGTCAAGTAGTATAGAGTAATCAGGTTGATTAGGAGTGAACCGTAATCGCATATAGGTTTGGGTCTTGATGATTGTTTCCAGCGTTGAGGGTATAAGCTCTGCCCCGTGCATTGTTGTTTTGGTTCTTCGGTTTTGGGCAGGCTTTCCTGAATTGCCCGGTACCGTTGCACTCATAGCAGGTCTTGGGTGCACTAATGTTGGTACTAGTAGTGACTGTTTTGGAAATCCTTGGCTAGATGTCCAAATCGTTTGCATTTAGTGCAAGGACATGAACCATCACGATGAAGATTACATTTAGAGTAGTGTGGCCTGCTCCCCTTGTACACCTCCGAGTCGTCAGGGTTTTGGAGCATAGGTCTTAGCAGTCGCGGCTTTTGTCGAATTGGATTTGGAGGTTAGGGTTTCCATCAGATTTTCTTTTATTATTGTTACTAAGAGATGGGGCTGGTGTCTCGCGGCGAATGATCATCGTCATGAGTACGTGTGCCATACGGGTAGCACTCTGGATGTTTGTGAGTTTGGATGAGACGACGTTTCCCGGGATATTCTCTGGGAGTCCATGAATGTATCTCTAGATATGTTTGTGTTCTGGGTCTACCATAGCAGGGCAGAGAAGGGCGAGTTGTTGAAACCTAGTGGTATATCCAGCGATATTGTTGTAAGTGTGTCGTCGTAGAGGCATCGTGCTTGAACAATTAAGAGAAAAGAGATAAATGGATGGTTTGTAAGAGGTTATGGCGTATCACATATGTGTATATAATGAGGTAATCTGCAACAGCACTAAGTGATGGTCATATTGCGGAACGATAAAATCAAAAGCCCTTAAAGGCATGAGTTCGAAGGTCCTCAGATTTTGAAGTTTAAGAGAGTGTCGAGAGTTCGTTATCATTCGAACGATTTCCAAAAGCTTTATGCTGGACAATACTGTATACTTATTGAGGTCAGGGTGTTTTAGTATCGCACATGGCAGGTGATTTAGTACAGATAGTAAATCTTATAATCAGGGTGGTTCGTAGTCATTACATCCGATTGTTCGTTTACAAAATTTGTCGGGTAGTACTATACCCGAACGAATACCATAACGTTTTACAAAATGTGATAGTGCAATCATCTAGTTATGAGTTTTCAATACGTTTTGTGGTTCCTAGAACCCTGCTTTACGCAGATTTGGCAAAATGGTTATAGTCACTATCTAGCTAGTCCTAAGTAGGCTTCTGATTACTTGGAATTTCATTCCACGTACATGTCGCGTGGGTAATAGCGTTCGGTGAGCAAGTCCCGGTAATGCGGCGGTGCACGATAGAGTGCATCCCCTTCCACCGGCTTTCCTCCCAGCCGTTTGACCCACTTTTTTGTTTTCCCAGTGAAGTTTACGGCCACCCTTTTCCAGTGGTGTAGTTTGTCCTTAACCTTCTGGGTGACGTATCTTTTCATGATTCTCAGCTCCTTCTTATAGTCCTGACACTTGTATTTCAGCTCCCAAGTACGATTGTTCAGTTCGATTGTCTGCTCCATGACCCGTTCATAAGCCTCTACGTCGATTATTCCGAAGTTTTGGTTCTCGTTTTCCTCGACCCCGAATTCCTCTACAGGTGCGTAATCTCCGTCGAGGTAGGTGTATTGTACTTGTTCCTCCTGAATTTGGTCAGAGTCGGATGGGTAATCCTCCATAGCTGTGCTTGACCTCTTGCTGAAGAGGTCCTATAAAGCGCAAAGAGGATAAAGAAAGTCTCAGTGGTTATATTCCTGGCTGGCACTAGGTGTTCCGTTCATGTGAATGACGAAGTTTTATTCTAAGATATTGGAGAGATTTCGTGGAATCTGTTGGGTCGCAGTTGTTATAAACGCATGGGCGTGTTTATACTGTGAGTGCCACTACTGTTGTCGGTAAGTGTTAGATTTTTCTGTTGAAATAGTGAGTCGTTTTAGCAGGACGTTGATTGCCAATCCCATGGCTGTAGTGGTATCATTTGAGGCCTATACATACATATATCGTGCTTATTATAGCCTAGAAGATAGCACATGTGTGAGGCCTATTTATTTATATACACGGTACATATAATAGCCTAACAGCGTAGCAAGTAGCATTTGGTCCCGTTTCTCTCGTGGTCAGAGTCAACTAGTGTATTCCTATTCAATATAACCCCTTTCAGGCTTCACATCATCTTTCATTAATTGTACATAGTTGATCAGGCTATGTTAAATGAACGTCATATGATGCAATTCCCGAACCAGTCATACCTACTAAAGAAATACTGCCTAACGGTCATAGTCTAGGCCCACTAAATGCAACCTAGTTCGCTATAACCTTAGGCTCGGATACCAATCTGTAACACCCCCAATTTCTGTGATTAGCGGAAGCAAGCTTTGGGGTGCTACTAATCAAATATCAACAGCACAAAGATAAAGCAAACGACATCTATATGCGATGTCTATAAATTAGTTACATGTCATGGTTACAATGTTTGAAAACATTCTATTTTTGGTTACAAAATGAAGTTCCCTAGAGTCCGCACGATTAGCGGGAGATTCTATTACATAATCACATCATACAAAAGATAATGCTACAAATCTCCGTTAGATGCAGTGTGGAAAATCATGCGACTCTAGCAAGTAAGCAAATCCTGCTGGGCGACCCTACTATTGTTGTGTACCTGAGAATGCATCACTAAAAGGTCAACCAAAAGGTTGGTGAATCTCACAGGTTTATAGTAAGTAGTAAGTTCGAACACATCAAGTAGTGAAAGTATTTGTACAGTTTTAACCAAGTACTGAGTAATGATTGCACGAATGCAATCGGGTTGATATACATTGCCATGAGCATCATAGTCGAAGCTTAACCAGTCTGTAAGGTACAACTAAGTACCAGGTAAGTGCCCCTATGAGTGTTAATCCAAAAACACTCATGTGTAACGAGTAAGAAACGCCCGTTTATACAGTATGGTTCGTGGTGGCGCTACCACCTCGGGCGGGGATTGTCAGTCCCATATGGATCCATATACTAAAACTCACGCTTATCCTATAATTAACAACTATGATTCAGAGGACTTCATTAGATTAAACGTAACCCATGCAATCAATATATAAGTAAGTCTGTAAGCCTGTAATATAGTAAATCTGTACATGTGTCCAAGTAAAACAAGTAATGCATCTCACCCCAGAGTAAAAACAGTAAAAAAAATGGGGCTGTGAGACTCACCTGAGTCTAGCAAGTATGTAGGCGAAATAAAGTAAGTAAAGCGGTTGTAAGTCCGTGTATCGGTTCTAAGAACCCTGCAACCTTCTGGCGTCCAAAACGCACAAGGTTGTAAGTAAATAAGTAATTAAGTTGATGTCCTGAAAGATCACCCATGCTAGTTGTCCACTCAACTAGAAAATGTCCAAGTGTTTGTTTGTATGTTTGTAATCAATTAGGGCCCGTTGGTGATGGGGTGTAATAATAATTCAAGTATTATCATTGTATTGCATTTCGTTATGTCATTTCTTTGTGAAGTGTATTTATAAGTCTGTCATTCATATCGCGTCGTGAAGGTGTTGTCCGAATGTAAGTTCGGACTACACTTTCACTGTTTTATTTCTACTACATCGTTTATTAAAAGTCGCATTTGTAATTTAAAAAACGGGGAAAGTTGACCTAGTCTGACTATGGACTGAGATAGTGTTGCGAACTGAGTTCGCAGTGCAAGCTGAGTTCGGCTCGCAGGGCAACAGGCTGCGAACTGAGTTCACGATGCGAGTTGAGTTCGGCTCGCAAGGCAGTAGGCTGCGAACTGAGTTCGGTTCGTAGCATATGGTTCGGTTCGCAAACATCGACTCGCAGGTCGGCTCGTAGGTCAACTCGCAAGTCAGTTCGCAGGTCAGTTCGGTTCGCAGTTTGGGTTCGCGAGTTCAATCTTTGGTAGGTAAATCTCGGGTCGCAACTCGATCTGCGAGCTGAGACGCATCTCAGTTCGCAGACGCTGCTGAAATTTCCAATCGGTTTTTAAGACGCATTTCGACTTGATTTTTGGACATAATCTTGTTGGGTAAATGTTCTAGCATGAAAATCTAAGCTTTACAAGTAATTTAAAAGAGTGTTGAGGCTTCTTACCACAAAAATCAAAATTGAGGTATGGTGGAGATGGAGGTGATCTTGGTGCTTGCTCTTGATGATGATGATGATGATGAGCGGTTTGGTGGTGATGTTGTTGATGTTGCTGCTGCCGATTTCAAGAGAGAGGAGAAAAATAAAAGAGGGTTTTGAGAGTGTGTGTGTTTGTGTTGGGGAAGATAGGGGAAATGAGGAGAAAATGGGGTTAAAAGGAGGTGGACCATGGGTTGATGAGTTGGGTCGGCACCACGGGTCTAGGCCGACCCATTTACGGCTCGGCTCGTGAGTCTGTAGTCGGTTAAATCTCTTAGTCGTTTAATCTCGTAATATTTTAAGATGAGAATTTTGTAATCGTAATACTTATTAATGAACTACAAGAATATAACTTGAATTATTTTTGCTTGTTGGGCGCGTTTCACGTGTTTTCGTTGTGTATGGAGTGTTTCTAACGATACGAGTTACGTGTAATATATTTTACCAATGTATTAGTGTCAATAATGTTTGTTTGGGTGCTTCCATATTATTTAAAAATTTTGTCACCAACGCCCTAATGTAGATGTGTCGGGTTCAACCCGGTACATTGTTAGCACGATTTGAACGAATCGTGTATGTGCGTATAAATTTTCACTAAGTCCCATGTATATTTAGCCCAACGTGACTAAATACACATAATAATCTCGCGATTAGGCACAGAAATGATAGCCTAAAATGCCAGGTGTTACAGCGGAGTACAAATGTATGGATGTCGAGAAAGACCAAAGGTAGTTATATTATGAATCGAATAACAAACGTATTACTCGAGTTTCCATTTGTAGTACAAATCATCCCTGTTTTCTTGCATACCTGAGTAATGCTGATAATTCGTACGAATAAGTGATGACATATTATCCCGCCACCTAGACCAGTTAGTCCAACCTATTCCGGTGAGGGTAAACCTCGTTCATAAGATTGTTTATTCAACAAACTATGCCATGATTCGGGCATCTTTGACGACCGAGATTGGGGAATAGGATTCGAGATTAACTGTCGGAAAATATGGGTATACATTTGAGAGAACTTTCGGTGTATGCTTTAATATATTTTGCAACCAACGTGACATTCTATTTGCCTGATTGTGGACACTTCCGCGTCAGCCCGATAGATTGATTGTAGTAATAGCTCACATTAACGAACTTATCCCCATTAGAACTCTCCATATTTAACAACTCCTAAACCACTGCATAGTAGACAATCGCTTTAATTGCTAAACGCCCGAAGTAACATCCACTTTTTAGTTTATTTTTAATTTATGTTAGAATAGAAAACCCAAAACCAAAACCAACTCTTTTATCCCTAGTTAAATACATAAAAGTTTCTAAATCCCCTAGCTTTAATTTGCCGCGCTTTGAAGAAAGATCCTAGGTCATACTTGTCCTTTGCTAGCCCTTTGGTTAGCATAATAGTAACCCTAGGCCCTAGCCTTACAAATTTAAAACCCACTGTTGTCTCGCATCACCATTAGTAATTTCAACGACCGGTGTGCTACACAACAAGGACTTTGATAGGATGATGTCAAGATCAAAAGTATGACCTAAAAGTACTAAAACAAAATCCCGTTGTAGATACTAAAAACGTGAATAGAATGCTAACCCATGAAAACTGCACCTCTTGTATGGTCTGTTAATGGAGCGTGTGTAGTTTACCGGCACATTAATGTGAGAACATAGTGAGAGGTGATGTGGAACTCACGATTCTCGAGCGTACTCCGGCCGGGGACCATGCGGGTTTTGCATGGTTAAGTTCACCATTTTGTTTATGATCCTTGGCATACCAGCCATGAATAGTAGATGAGCATATCCGAGATTAACATGCCGTTGATAAGAATCAATGAATCTCAAAAGAACTAGGAGTTTCATAGAGAATGAAATTGACAAAGGCATTGTCTTCCTAAAATAAATTCGCAATATGATTACGGGGAACCTTTTCATAAAACGAATCTAAAATATGGATCCTAGCCTTAATTTTGTAATTGGGTAATTAATTAAGGAATATTCAAACTAACTGAAACTGTTTATCTTATAGATGTCTTCTACAAATGGTAATAATCCACCCGTCCCCAATCCCGCACACAACTCGAACTTCTTACTACTCTTAGTTCTTGGGAGGGAAAGACTGACCGGTCCAAAATATATGGACTGGATGTGTAACCAAAGGTTTACCCTAAGGTACGAGAACAAGGAGTATGTTCTCGATGAGCAGATTCCCTTAATTGATGATGATTCAACCCAAGAGGAGATTAAGGCACACCGGAAACATTATGATGATGCAAATAAAGTGTCTTGTATCATGGCATCGTCCATGAGCCCTGAATTGAAAAAGACTTTTGAGAATACTTGAGCTTATGAGATGAACCAACAACTTAAGGAAATGTTTTAGGCAAAGGCAAGCAAAGAACGCCTTGATGTGGTTAAGTCACTCATGGCTTACAAAGCCATACATGGAGCATCTATCTGTGCTTTCGTCTTGGAGATGAAAGGGCACTTTGATAGGTTGGAATCATTGAATATGATGTTTGACACAGAGTTTTCCATTGCCATAATTTTGTCCTGTCTGCGAACTGTCTACAATCAGTTTGTAATATCATATCAAATGAATATGAATGAGAGAGAATGCTCGATAATGGAACTCCATAATTTATTGCAAACTGCTGAGCAAGGAATCAAAAAGGATGATGTGTCTTATAGCTTAGCAGCTCTTGTGTTAGTAATTGGTCAAAATGCAAAGAAAAGAAAGAGGTCAAATTGGAAAGCAAAGATTGCGAACGGAAAGTCCAATCGTGGGTCCAAAAGAAAGAATGATTTTTATATTGTGCCAGCAAGTGATCTAAAGGAAGCAGTGTGCTTTTACTGCAACATAAAAGGGCACTGGAAATGTAGCTGCCCAAAATACCTGAAGGACCTTGAAGATGGAAAGGTCGAAAAGAGTGTTTACTCAGGTATGTTCATGATCGAACTCCATAATACTACAACTTCTAATTCGTGGGTTCTAGATACAGGGTGTGGTACTCACATTTGCGCTGTATTGCAGGGTCTAAAGGAAAGTAGGAATTTGAAGCATGGAGAGCTCAACCTAATCATGGGAAACAGAGGAATCACGCCTGTTACCGAGATTGGAAAGTATGAGCTCGTGCTGAAGTCTGGAGTTAGAATAGATTTGAATAATTGTTGTTATTCATCAAAAATGACTAGAAACATAATTTCATTTTACGCTTTGTTTAAGGATGGTTATCGGTTTTCATTTGATAATGAGAATGGTGATATTTTGGTTTAATTAAATAATTGTTTTGTTTTTAAAGCTTCCCCTTACATGGCATATATGAAAATGTTGAATGTACCAGCAATGTGATTTTAAATGTTGATTCGTCTAATGAGATTGATAAATCCAAATTGTGGCATTATCGTCTTGGGCATGTAAACAAGAAACGCATCGGCCAACTCCAAAAGGATGGAGTGTTGGAATCATTCGAGCTCAAATCGTATGATGTATGCGAATCTTGCTTATTGAGTAAGATGACAAATCACCATTCACCGGATCTTGTGGAAAAGATGAAGGACTATTGTACTTGGTACACACAGATGTATGTGGACCATTCCGATGTGCCACAAAAGATGGAAATCGGTACTATGTTACATTTACTTATGACTGCAGTAGATTTGGACATGTTTATCTGATTAAGCATAAATAAGATACTTTTGAGATATTAAAAAGATATCAATGCGAAGTAGAGAATCAATTGGGCAGAAAGATAAAGGTACCCCGATCTTATAGGGGAGGAGAATACCTTAGTATCGAGTTTCTCGATCATCCTAAAGACTGTGGAATAGTTTCACAATTAACTCCTCCTAGAACGTCACAGCTTAATGGTGTTGCTGAGAGGAGAAATAGAACTTTGTTGGACATGGTTCGGTCTATGATGAGTCGGGCTACACTTTCGATAAGTTTTTGGAGTTATGCATTAGAAACAACTGCTCGCATCTTAAATCTCTTACCCACCAAGAAGGTTTCAAAGACACCTTATGAGATGTGGAAGGGAAAACGTCCTTCTCTTGGTCACATCAAAATCTGGGGTTGTGAAGTTTTCGTTAGACGAGAAACTTAGGACAAACTAGACTCTAGATCTGAACAGTGTCTTTTCTTTGGTTATCCACAAGAGTCATTTGGATATCTATTCTACAGACCGACAGATAATGTGGTCTTTGTAGCTCGAAGAGGAGTGTTCCTTGAGAGAGAAATGCTATCTAAAGAGGACAGTGGGAGTAAGATTGATCTTGAAGAAATTCAAGAGACAACCGATGAAGAACCTATAGTAAACACTGATGTTCAACAAGAGGTAGAAACACATGTTGAACCTGAAGACATATCCTTACCCGCTCGCATAACCAGTAGTAGAGTTAGCAAGCCTCCTCATTTCTATGGTTTCCATATTGAGGAAGAGGATAAAATTAGTGATGGTACACTAAATGACTTAGATAAGCCTGCTAACTACAAGGAAGCGATGGCAGGCCCTGAAGCTGCTAAGTGGAAGGAAGCTATGAAAAGAGAAATTCAGTCTATGTATGACAATCAAGTTTGGAATTTGGTTGACACTACACCCGGTCTTAAGACGGTGGGTTGTAAGTGGATCTTCAAGAAGAAGACTGACATGGATGGGAAGGTACACACTTATAAAGCTAGGTTGGTAGCGAAGGGCTATACTCAAACCCATGGGATTGATTATGAGGAAACCTTCTCACCAGTATCTAAGATAAAGTTAATTAGGATTATGCTAGCCATAGCTGCATTTCATGATTATGATATTTGGCAGATGGATGTCAAAACCGCTTTCCTTATCGGGAAACTGACAGAGGATGTGTTCATGGCACAACCGGAGGGTTTTGAAAATGAAATGTATCCTAATAGTGTGTGCATGATTCAAAAGGCTATTTATGGACTTAAACAAACCTCTCGTAGCTGGAATCTCTGCTTCCATGAGAAAGTCACAGAGTTTGGATTTTCTAGAAGCGAAGATGAGTCCTGTATATATATGTCAAGTTCAGTGGGAGTGTTGTAGTCTTCCTAGTATTATATGTGGATGATATACTACTCATAGAAAATGATATCCCAACTTTACAAGGTGTAAGAGATTGGTTGGGAAAATGTTTCGCTAAGAAAGACTTGAGAGCTGCAACATATATTCTTGGTATAATTATTTACAGAGATAGGTCGAAGCGTCTAATAGGACTTAGCCAGGACATGTACTTAGATAAATTTTGAAAAGATTCAAAATGGAGAACTCTAAGAGAGGGAATTTTCCCTTACATCATAGCATAGATATTAGCGAAGATCTTTGTTCGAAATCTAAGGAAGAATCGGATAGAATGAGTCGAATCCCATATGCTTCGGCTCTAGGATCGATCATGTATGCCATGACGTGTACAAGGCCTGATGTCTCATTTGCTTATAGCTTAGTGAGTCGAAATCAGCAGAATCCTGGTGAAGGTCATTGGACAGCTGTAACGGGTATAGTGATGCAAGTTTCCAAACAGACAGAGATGATAGTCGTTCACAGTGTAACACCCCCAAATTTAATGATTCGCGGAAGCATACTTTGGGTGTTACTAATCAATAATCAAAGCACACAGATATATAGTAAACGACTCTATATGCGTCGTTTTAACAAAATATATTAATATTAATAGGTTTACAACAGTTTGAACTCATACATAGCTCGTGTTCGTAATATGAGAGATTTAAGTACATAATTAGTTATACAAAATCTAATAATGCAATGAAATCTCTGAAGTTTGCATGAAGACTCGAGCTAAGATGCATCCTAATGGGCAGTCCAAATCTACTGCTGAGTACCTGTGATACATGCTAAAATGGGTCAGCTAACGCTGGTGAGCTCACAGGTTTGAGTATCAAATAATATTCTATGAACCGCAAGATTTAAGTATTGATTTGCGTCTAGCAAATAAAGTTAGAGATAATGTATACAACCATGAGCGCATAGTCTGAGCTTAACTCGAGGGTCGGGTCCCATATAGAGAATTCCGAGCGAGGTGCCTCCACGAGTGCCTAATCTACACTCGTCTTCCCAAATATTAGTACGTCCGTTTACCCGGTTAGTGCTTGCTAACCCGGACGAGGAGGGTCAATCCTATATGGTACCATATACTAATATTCACGCTACTTTCGTATTACCAGACTATACTGACGGAGGACTTTGATTTGATTAGTTGAAAACAACTCATGTAGTATATTGAAATATGTACTCGCGTTCATGCGTTAAAAACAGAGCAATGTATCACACCCCTAGTAAAATAGTAAAAAGAGGGGTCATGAGACTCACCTGAGCCTGAAGAGTTTATCTAAATAAACTGAGATTGATTAGCCAAGAATCAAAGTCCAAAGACTTGTAACCTGAGGGTGTCCACGACACGCGATGGTTATAAACATGTGAAGGCATCTCATAAGACTACCTTGTAGTTGTTTGTCTAACTAGAATGTCCAAATGATTACAATTTGGTTGATTGTTTAAGTGTTTGAAAATGTGTACGGCCCGTTGGTGATTGTTGGTAATAATAATCTTATCATTATTCTTGAAAAACGTGTTCCAAAGTGTTTTAGAAGTCATGTCGCATTCGTGTTTGATGTTATACAAGTTTAACACTTTGTGTGAAAGTTTAGATGTAACACTGTCACTCGTGACCCTAGGGTAAGGGCGAAGCCCGTTAATGACGGGGGTTCGGGGGCAGCGCCCCTGGTAGCGGGGTCCAAGGGGCGGCAGCCCCTGGCGGGGTCCAAGGGGCAGAGCCCCTGGCTGGGGTCGAGCTGCCAGGTAAGCTTGGAAAATTTTTATTTCTACTAAATTGCTTTGGTGAAAAACGCATCTGGACTTGAATTTGGGTGAAATCGAGTGATAAAATTTTAGGCCTCAACACTTAGTAAATTTTGGGTTCTGTTTCATGCGACACTTATAGCGTCACTAGAGGGCATTAGGCGTCACTTGGGAAGTGACGCATGAAATGGCAGATTCTGAGTAAAGGGCGTCACTAACGGAAGTGACGCATACAGAGGCGTCACTAAGTTAGCTTGGGCGGCACTTAAGAAGTGTCGCATAAGATGTGAAATTCTGAGTTTAGGGCGTCACTTAGGTAAGTGACGCATAAGGTAGCGACACTTCATCAGTGACGGGTGTAAGTGTCGGTTATGCGTCACTTAAAGGAGTGACGCATACTTGGGCGTCACTAAAGCAGTGTCGGGTTATTAGTGACGGTAAGGGTCCTAGGCGTCACTAAGCAAGTGACGGTTGGAGTGTCGGGAAAAAGGGGTTTTATGCGGCACTTAGGCAAAATTAGGGTTTCATGCGACACTCAATGCGTCACTTAAGTGACGCACGAAGTGACGCTATACTGGTCGTCTTTGCGACACTTAGGTCTGTTTGACGGATTTTTGAGCCAAAATGAGTTTTCCGGCCATAGTTTGGTCCGATCCTTTTACCCAACCCATATATGGACATTCTAAGCTTATATAAACAACAAACATGTAAAAATGAGTGAAATCGAAGAGTTTCGGGTTTTTGTCGGAACTTACAAAGTGTCGAAATGAGATTCCGAAAACATAGAGTTGTAGATCGTTGCGTGGTGGTTGTTTTTTTCAAAGAGCTTCGAGATTTCGGCGGCGTTTGGTGGTGTAATTTGGTGTTTTAAGGTGATGGTGGTGATGGTTATCTTGAAAGAGAAAAGAGAGAGAAAGGGGAGAGTGTTGGTGGAAATGAAGAAGAAAATGAGGAGGGAGTGGGGTTTTGTTGAAAGCCTCACTTCCTCAGCTCCTGCAATCGTGCTCCGTGCGGTATTCGTTTTCCCAATTGTTTAAACGTTAAATTAATATTAATTACTTTTAAATATACATTTTAAATTACCAAATAAATTCCCGATAATTTGGTTGAAGTATTTTATTAAAATACTTAATAATTGAATTATTAAATTTAACGTTTTCTGGTTTTGTTTTAACGTGCGATTTTACATTTTAATTACGTAAATTGTCATTTGTACGATACGAGTTTAACTTGAAATGTTATAAAATGATATTTTTAGATGTAATAGCGTTATTAAATAATGTTATATTATTTAATAAAATTGTTCACCAACGTCCGTATTAATTGAATCAAATTGCTTTTGATTTGAACTTATACGATTTAATCGAATTTAATACTTGTGTATATTCAACAAGATATGTTGAGAGCATGTACAATTGACTTTGGAGGTAGCAGGGATACCCACTTGCCGTTAGCCGAATTGTAACACCCTCAAATTTACTGTTGCGCGGAAGCAAGCTTTGGGTGTTACTAATCAATAATCAAACACCAAAGTAAAGCAAACGACATCTATATGCACGTCTTACAATAGTACAAAAGTATTACATTGTTGAATCATAATACAAGCTTCGAGTTCGAAGATGATTTCCTAGAGATTCTAATACATAACTGATATACAAAAAGTAATGCAAAAGAATCTCCACAAGTTTGTATGCATGCGACTCGAGCTATCAGTCCTGGGGTAATCCTACTCCGTTTGTGTACCTGAGATACAAAGCTAAAAAGGTCAACCAAAAAGGTTGGTGAATCTCACAGGTTTAGTAATAAAGTAATCGTTTATGAACCATAAGTATGTACCAGCGTTGCTATCAAGCAAAGTAAGTAAATCAGTATGTACGCACAGTTGCCATGAGCTCATAAGTTGAAGCTTAACCGTGTAGTGTGAATATATCACGTACCCCCGTGAGTGCTATCTGCACACTCATATGTAACAAATACTAATATGCCTGTTTCTACGTGTAAATCAGTACGTGGTGGCGCTACCACCCCAGGCAGGGATTGTCAGTCCCAAATGGATCCATTTACTAGTAATCGCGCTTAAGTCCATAACTAACAACTTACGATATGAGGATTTCAGTGGATAAAAGTAACTCATGCAAAGTTTGTGTAAAAAGTTGAGAAATCAGTTCAGTACATTGTGTTCATACGTAAAACAGTTGCTAAGTATCTCCCCCAAAGTATAAAAACAGTAAAAGTGGGGCCGTAAGACTCACCTGAGTCAAGCAAGCAAGCGTTTAACTCAATAAACGTAAAGTCTGAATGCAGTAGTAATCCATAGATTCCGCGAACCCGCAACCTTCTAATGCCCTAAGCATATAAGATTGTATGTATAAGTGAATGTCTCAAAATATCATTCATGCTAGTTTTCCACTCAACTAGTTATGTCCAAGTATTTGTTTGTACGTTTGTGATCATTTTGTAAATAAGTATGGCCCGTTGGTGACGGAGGTGTAATAATAATTTAAGTATTATTATTATGTAATTCATTGTGCTTGTATATCTTGCAAGTGTAGTGTTTTATGTATCCAATACTTAGTATAAAAAGTATTTTAAAGTTTCCATTTCGTGCGACAATAAGTAACCCGACAATGCCATTTACGGACTGTTCATGCGACAATACATTTGGTCCGTGAGTCAAAGAAAGTCAAAGGTCACAATTTATCCGACAATAGGGTACTGTGTCAATAGGATTCTCGGACACTGTTTATGCGAGAATGGGGATTCACGGGTTTTTTTTCGTTTATGCGTGAATGATATTCTCGGAATGTTGTTCATGCTTCAATAAGTTCACGGAGTACTATTCATGCGACAATAGCATTCACGGAATTTTGTTTATGAGACAATGGTATTCTCGGAGTTGAGATTTCATGCGATAATAATGAGGATTGACGGACCAATGATTTTCTAGAATACAAGTATTATTAACTTGTTACCACTGTTTGCTATAAATTCGTTACCACTGTTAGTTTATAACCTCGTTACGACTGTTAGTTTATTAACTTGTTACCACTGTTAGTTTATTAACTTGTTACCACTGTTTGTTATAAACTCGTTACCACTGTTAGTTTATAACCTCGTTACCACTGTTAGTTAATTAACTTGTTACCACCGTTAGTTTATTAACTTGTTACCACTGTTTGTTATAAACTCGTTACCACTGTTAGTTTATAAACTCGTTACCACTGTTAGTTAATTAACTCGTTACCACTGTTAGTTTATTAACTTGTTACCACTGTTTGTTATAAACTCGTTACCACTTTCGATTTGGAGCATTTCCATTCCGATTTATACCTAACCAAAAATCACCCATATTCTCATATATGTCTAGTTCATTTCTGAACTTTATGGTATTTTTATACATTAATTTACTATTTTAAACAAAAATAGTTTCAAGGTGTGGTCAGACTTGGTCCAAAACGGTTATATGTTCAAAGATCGAGTTATACACGAGAATACGGACATTTCTGGAAATGGTCATAGAAGAACCTTTTAAAGTTGACAAAATATGTGAGGTTTTGGCACTGGTCTCATACGTTTTAGTGGTCTAGAACTCAAGATATGGTCTCGAGAAGTAGGCGGTTTTTACTGCTCGCCGGAACAGTAAACCTATGTTACCGGAGAAAAATGTTTTCGAGTAGCAAACGGGTTCAAAGAGTCACGAGACTAATTTTTTTGGAAATATAACTTCTTGTACTACATTTTAGGCTTAAGAAACGTCCATTTTGGTGTGGTAATGATTTTTATAAAATTTGTGGAAGTGGAAACAGAATCTGGACAGGAACATAAGCTTATAGTTTTGAGATTTAAATTGCGTTTTGATTACTTATTTGGACATTAACAAGTTGAATAAGCAACATGACATGATAATATACATATTATAAGTAAAACACTAGAGTTTTGAAGTCTCACAATGGTGTATGAAGAAACGGAGACGGTAGGAGTGATGTACACGCGTAGGCGGTCGTTTTGGTGTCTTCGGCTTCGTTTTTCCTTCAAGAATGAGGTGGTGGCCAATGGTGGATCGTGGTGGTGTATGGTGGTGGCTGGAAAACGCAGGAGCAAAGAGGGAGAGAGAGAGGGTTAGGTAGGTGATGGTGTAAGGGGTGGAAATGGTGTGGGGTGGGTTTTGGTTTGATTTGGAAGCAACAAAGGCATGGTATGCCATGCCTCTTGCAGATTTTCTGCATAAAAGTCATGGGTCCCACCCACACATGGTGTTTAAATTGTTTCCCCAATTTGTATTAAGTGTGGTGCTCGTTTACCCGTTCGTTTCGCGTTTTAATTAATCGTATAACGTTTTATTCAACACGTTTTGTTAACGATTTAAAGCACGATATTTTTACTTGAAGTATTTTATCAAAATACTTAATAATGTGATATAAGATATACTTTGACTTTATTTTCGTCCGTCGGGCGCGTTTCACGCATTTTTTGTTGCGTAAAGTTACGTTTTAATAAAACGTATAATCGTGTAATATATTAAAGTAAATAATGTTTGTTTGGATAAATCCACATTATTTTTAACAGTTTGTCACCAACGTCCATAGTAAATAGTGTCGGACCTCGTCCGGTTCAAGTGTGTATGATTTAGACAAATCATATAACGTGTATGTAATTACACAGAAAGTTACATATATTTCGATTAATATAATACCAAATATATGTAATTACTAGTAGTTAGGCACTAATTAAAGTCTTAAATTAGCGGGTGTATCTATCAATGTCGGTCCCATGCACCTTTAGGTTCCAAAATTCTTCCTCCAGTTTCTGGAGTTGTTCAATAGGGGAGTACTTGGCAGTGAGCATCTTTTTCAGATCCTCCGAAGAGAGAAGGTAGGCGTTGTCAATACCCACTGATTGGGCATATGAGTTCCACCAGGAGAGGGCACCACCTTCGAGGGTGCAAGTAGAGAATTTAACCTTATCTTCCTCTGCACATCTGCTGATGAGAAAGACAGATTCCATCTTCTCACACCACCTGATCAGCCCGATGGCACCTTCCGTGCCATTGAAGATGTGAGGTTTGCAGTTTTGAAAATCCTTGTAGGAACAAGGTTTGGGTTGAGATCGGTTGACGGTTGAGTCTTCGCTGCCTGATGTCGGTGCTCGTGTAGCCAAGGCTTGGGCCACACTGCGGGCAATCAGATCCGCTATTTCGGTTTCGCTGAGGGTGACCTGGCGTCGGGGAGGCATGATGCTGAACAAGAAGAACAAGAAAAAAAAAGGAATAAGAGGTTTGTATGAATTTATGATATATCTCATGTGTATATGATGGAATATGCGATAACAGTGTGACGTGATAATCATATTTCATTAGATAACTAGATTAGATACAAGGCGTGAGTTCTAGAAGGTTACATAATATAAGGAGTACAAAAGATGCCGGGAATTGTTACATCCAGTTGAATTACAAAAGTTACGTCTAGGAAATCACTAGTCTTAACGTAAATTAATTTGTTCCATCAGTGCAACAAGGCGATCCACTGTATTTGCGAGTCTGCTGGTCTGTCTGGCGTTGTCTTCAGCCAAAACTAGTCGTTGTACCAGTTCACGCGCGTACTCTTCAGCTTCTCGTGAGCGTTGCTCACATTCTTCCAGCCTGAGTCGTAAAAGTACGGTATCCGCGCCTATTTCCACTACTTTATCTCGAAGGGTGTTCATGTTGTTGACAGTATTTTCGTGGTCCTCAGCAACCTCATTAATACGTTCCAGTGTCGTGAGCCTCCTTTGCTCACGGGTTTCCTGAAGTTCCAGGTCCGTGTCCTGCAATTGTCTCTCGTGACGATTCACTCTGGATGCTAACTCCGGAACATAAAGTTGTGTTGGTTCCCGAGTGTCAGGATTGGGGTAGGGGCTAACTCGAGGTGGCCTACTGATCCTCCTGACTACTCTCGGATTTCGCGATTCGGATTGAGAGCGTGACGAACTGGGCGGTGTGTTTGTCATTTATGAGACAAAGCGTTTAGAAATAATAAGGCCTATATTCATATAATACGCATATAATATATCCTATAGTGTCTAGCACAAACATATTGGAGTCCCGGTTTCTCTCGAGGTCAGAGTCAACTAGTGTACCCTGTTCAGTCATAACCCTTTTCAGATTTCACATCATATTAATTTAATTGTACATAGTTGATCAGGCTATGTTAAATTAAACTAGTATCATGTAATCACTGAATCAGTCATAACTAATAAGGGGTACTGCCTAACGGTCATAGTCTAGGCCCACTAAATGCAACCTAGTTCGCTATAACCTTAGGCTCTGATACCAATCTGTAACACCCCCAAATTTACTGTTGCGCGGAAGCAAGCTTTGGGTGTTACTAATCAATAATCAAACACCAAAGTAAAGCAAACGACATCTATATGCAACGTCGTACAATAGTACAAAAGTATTACATTGTTGAATCATAATACAAGCTTCGAGTTCGAAGATGATTTCCTAGAGATTCTAATACATAACTGATATACAAAAAGTAATGCAAAAGAATCTCCACAAGTTTGTATGCATGCGACTCGAGCTATCAGTCCTGGGGTAATCCTACTCCGTTTGTGTACCTGAGATACAAAGCTAAAAAGGTCAACCAAAAAGGTTGGTGAATCTCACAGGTTTAGTAATAAAGTAATCGTTTATGAACCACAAGTATGTACCAGCATTGCTATCAAGCAAAGTAAGTAAATCAGTATGTACGCACAGTTGCCATGAGCTCATAAGTTGAAGCTTAACCGTGTAGTGTGAATATATCACGTACCCCCGTGAGTGCTATCTGCACACTCATATGTAACAAATACTAATATGCCTGTTTCTACGTGTAAATCAGTATGTGGTGGCGCTACCACCCCAGGCAGGGATTGTCAGTCCCAAATGGATCCATTTACTAGTAATCGCGCTTAAGTCCATAACTAACAACTTACGATATGAGGATTTCAGTGGATAAAAGTAACTCATGCAAAGTTTGTGTAAAAAGTTGAGAAATCAGTTCAGTACATTGTGTTCATACGTAAAACAGTTGCTAAGTATCTCCCCCAAAGTATAAAAACAGTAAAAGTGGGGCCGTAAGACTCACCTGAGTCAAGCAAGCAAGCGTTTAACTTAATAAACGTAAAGTCTGAATGCAGTAGTAATCCGTAGATTCCGCGAACCCGCAACCTTCAAATGCCCTAAGCATATAAGATTGTATGTATAAGTGAATGTCTCAAAAGATCATTCAGGCTAGTTTTCCACTCAACTAGTTATGTCCAAGTATTTGTTTGTACGTTTGTGATCATTTTGTAAATAAGTATGGCCCGTTGGTGACGGAGGTGTAATAATAATTTAAGTATTATTATTATGTAATTCATTGTGCTTGTATATCTTGCAAGTGTAGTGTTTTATGTATCCAATACTTAGTATAAAAAGTATTTTAAAGTTTCCATTTCGTGCGACAATAAGTAACCCGACAATGCCATTTACGGACTGTTCATGCGACAATACATTTGGTCCGTGAGTCAAAGAAAGTCAAAGGTCACAATTTATCCGACAATAGGGTACTGTGTCAATAGGATTCTCGGACACTGTTTATGCGAGAATGGGGATTCACGGGTTTTTTTTCATTTATGCGTGAATGATGTTCTCGGAATGTTGTTCATGCTTCAATAAGTTCACGGAGTACTATTCATGCGACAATAGCATTCACGGAATTTTGTTTATGAGACAATGGTATTCTCGGAGTTGAGATTTCCTGCGATAATAATGAGGATTGACGGACCAATAATTTTCTAGAATACAAGTATTATTAACTTGTTACCACTGTTTGCTATAAACTCGTTACCACTGTTAGTTTATAACCTCGTTACGACTGTTAGTTAATTAACTCGTTACCACTGTTAGTTTATTAACTTGTTACCACTGTTTGTTATAAACTCGTTACCACTTTCGATTTGGAGCATTTCCAGTCCGATTTATATCTAACCAAAAATCACCCATGTTCTCATATATCTCTAGTTCATTTCTGCACTTTATGGTATTTTTATACATTCATTTACTATTTTAAACAAAAATAGTTTCAAGGTGTGGTCAGACTTGGTTCAAAACGGTTATATGTTCAAAGATCGAGTTATACACGAGAATACGGACATTTCTGGAAATGGTCATAGAAGAACTTTTTAAAGTTGACAAAATATGTGAGGTTTTGGCACTAGTCTCATACGTTTTAGTGGTCTAGAACTCAAGATATGGTCTCGAGAAGTAGGCGGTTTTTACTGCTCGCCGGAATAGTAAACCTATGTTACCGGAGAAAAATGTTTTCGAGTAGCAAACTGGTTCAAAGAGTCACGAGACTAATTTTGTTGGAAGTATAACTTCTTGTACTATATTTTAGGCTTAAGAAACGTCCATTTTGGTGTTGTAATGATTTTTATAAAATTCGTGGAAGTGGAAACAGAATCTGGACAGGAACATAAGCTTATAGTTTTGAGATTTAAATTGCGTTTTGATTACTTATTTGGACATTAACAAGTTGAATAAGCAACATGACATGATAATATACATATTATAAGTAAAACACTAGAGTTTTGAAGTCTCACAATGGTGTATGAAGAAACGGAGACGGTAGGAGTGAAGTACACGCGTAGGCGGTCATTTTGGTGTCTTCGGCTTCGTTTTTCCTTCAAGAATGAGGTGGTGGCCAATGGTGGATCGTGGTGGTGGCTGGAAAACGCAGGAGCAAAGAGGGAGAGAGAGAGGGTTAGGTAGGTGATGGTGTAAGGGGTGGAAATGGTGTGGGGTGGGTTTTGGTTTGATTTGGAAGCAACAAAGGCATGGTATGCCATGCCTCTTGCAGATTTTCTGCATAAAAGTCATGGGTCCCACCCACACATGGTGTTTAAATTGTTTCCCCAATTTGTATTAAGTGTAGTGCTCGTTTACCCGTTCGTTTCGCGTTTTAATTAATCGTATAACGTTTTATTCAACACGTTTTGTTAACGATTTAAAGCACGATATTTTTACTTGAAGTATTTTATTAAAATACTTAATAATGTGATATAAGATATACTTTGACTTTATTTTCGTCCGTCGGGCGCGTTTCACGCATTTTTTGTTGCGTAAAGTTACGTTTTAATAAAACGTATAATCGTGTAATATATTAAAGAAAATATATTAAAGTAAATAATGTTTGTTTGGATAAATCCACATTATTTTTAACAGTTTGTCACCAACGTCCATAGTAAATAGTGTCGGACCTCGTCCGGTTCAAGTGTGTATGATTTAGACAAATCATATAACGTGTATGTAATTACACAGAAAGTTACATATATTTAGATTAATATAATACCAAATATATGTAATTACTAGTAGTTAGGCACTAATTAAAGTCCTAAATTAGCGGGTGTTACACGAATTCTCTTATAATAATAGTTATCATGAAAGAATTGGTATGCCCCCGTATAAAATGTTGTATGGAAGAAAGTGTAGGGCTCCTATTTGTTAAGGAGAGATTGGTCAATGGGAGCTAGCTAGTACGATGTTGTTTTGAAATCCACTGAAAAGATAAATCAAATTCGGGAGCGGTTGAAAGCGGCTCAACATAGACAAAAGTCGTATGCAGACAAAAGGAGGAGACCAATTGAATTTCAGGAAGGTGATATGGTTATATTAAAAGTATCACCTTGGAAAGGAATATCCAATTTAGGAAGCGAGGGAAGCTTAGTCCAAGATTCATTGTACCGTTCATGATCTTAGCAAGAGTAGGGAAGGTAGTATATCGGTTTGAATTCCCCGAAGAACTGGCGGGAACTCACAGTACTTTCATGTTTCTTATCTAAGGAAATATTTGATTGACGAAGCATCTTATGTGCCTATGGAAGAAATTGATATTAACGATAAATTGAACTATATTGAAGAGCTTGAGGCCATTCTTGATGAGAAAGTAAAGAATTTAAGGAATAAGGAGGTTAAAACGATTAAAGTGAATTGGAAACATCGGAAGGGTTCCGAATTTACTTGGGAACCCGAGGAAGAAGTGATAATATATTATCCAGCGTTGCATCAAGAGAGGATTGTGAGGACAAAATCCGTATAAGTGGATGAGAGTTGTAACACCCCAATTTTTGTAATTTAAATTTTATTTAAAACAATATTTAAATAATTATATATATATATATATATATATATATATATATATATAGTTATCTAAAATAATTGTAGTATGGAGTTGTAAGAAGCTAGTGGTGACCAAAGTAAAAAGTATGAAACTTGATAAGTTAGTTAGGGGCCAAAATAGAAGAAAACAAATAAGAGGGTAGAATATGAAAATATGTAATTTCATTTCTTATTACTTGTAAACTCTGGAAATAATCACAGAGTAGGTATGTGTGTGTGTGGAGTCGATCAGGAAAAAGGAAGAACAATCAAACCACAAACTTATCAAATTGAAGCCCTAGATTCGTATGTTTTGCTTTCAAATTCGTAGATAAGCATCATAGAGGTAAGAACTTCCCTTTTGTAGCTTCAATTTCAATATTTTGTAAGTTTTCTTAAAACCTAGAAATTTGGGTTTTGAGGGATTGAGTAAGTATTTGCAGTAAGAATGATTAAATGATGATTATGAGTAGTAGTAGAGCTTATGTAAATGAGTAGTAGCATCTTAAAGTAATAGTTTATAAGGGGTATTGAATCATGTCACTTGTGTAGAAATTGAAGAATTGAATAAATCCTTGTAGAGTTCCTTGTATTGGAACTAGTAGCATCCATGGATTCAAATTGTAGTTTAGATGATTTCTTGAAAGAGATCATCAAAGTAGAAAGGTAGTTGATGATCACTTGAATGTGGTCATCATGTATGATTTGTAGTAAATTGTTGTGATTTGATTTCTATCCTTAATAATTCTAGTTAATGACGTAGTTAAATTTTTATTACTTACTAAGCTTAAACTTACCTATGTATGTTGTGTATGTTGTTGGTACTAGTGGTTCAAGGACAAACTTGGGCAAAGAACCAAGGGTTGACTAAAGGTGGAGCTTAGAATCAAGTTGAATCCCTTGTTACTAAATCAAGCCCGTCGTATGTTTACGGAAGCCCCTTTTTGTATGAAATACTTGTTGGGTAAAACATTTTGTAAGTATTAAAGTAAGTCATGTGGTGGGTTTGATGTTTTGGTAAAGTTGTAATGTAAGGTTATTTTGTATGTTGAAAGTCATAACTATGTGGAAGTACAAGTTGTTATGTAATGATAATGAAAAAGTTTGACTTAACTTTATGGAGTCAATTGGGTAAGAATTGGTGAATGTGAAGTGGTTAAGTGGGTTACAAACCCAAACGGGTCATTTGGTGCCCAAATGGGTCATCAAATAGTTAATGTGTCAATTTAGATTAAAGTGGTGATATGTCAAGTGTGAATATTGAAATATACTTAATGTGTATAGTTGGAAAGTGGTCAAAGAGTGAAGTCAGATTTTGTGTAGTTTAGAAAATTACATGTCATGAAAATGATTAAAAATGACCATATTTTGGTTAATGGTTCAATTCTTGATAAAACGCAAAAATTGAAAAAGTGTATATTAGGAAATGTTCATATTCATTTAAGAAATGTGTTTGTAAAGTTTCGTGATTAAATAAATAACAGGTAAAGAGTATGTTGAATTGAAATTGGCATTTTGGCATTAAAAGCTCAGGTCTGCAGCTGCTGAGCTTAAATCGCATGAATACGCGATCACGTATAAGTGCAGTCCATAATCGCGTCCTTTTTACCATCACAATACGCGATCGCGTAGATTTAGAGGATCACGTATTTTAGTTATTTTCGTTAACCGAAAGTTTTCAAAGAGTTAATATGCGATCCAGGAAACTATGGGGGATCGCGTATGATTGAAAAATACGCGATCGCATGATGATATGCTGGATCACGTAATATATAAAATTTTCAATAAAATTGTTTGTGAGTTCAATGTTCTGAACTACATAATAATAACTAAAATAATAAGTAGTAAAAAAGCATGGGACAATGTTTTAAAAAAAATTTGGGCGTTTCAACATACTTTAGTAACAGCAGCTTTGTCTTGATCATTTCCATAAGTGAGATCATCTTCATCGAGTTGATCAGCGACCAGTGACTCAAGACTATCCATCAATAGCATTCGCAAAAGTCATAGTAATCACATTCCATATCCTGATTTCTTTGTGTTCTCCGTACAACCCAAATTTTAGTTACTTTTACTTTCAGTAGTTAATTAGAAGACCAAAACACACCTATCAAAAAGTTTAAAAATCCCAGCTAGATTACAAAAGATAATTAAACCGCCTAAGATCTCATGCCTGTTGTAGTTTGAAGAATGACACCTCAGTCACACTTACTGCTTACTGCCCTTTTAGGTCTTTACGTAGTATAAAACTTGGGACACTCGACATTATAAATATAAAACACACACTGCCGTGTATCTCGATGACCGAACCAATGACCCCAGTAAAATCCGATCGACCACTGGGATCGTGACAAAGAACAAACAGTTTCTATTGTTAAAGTCGATTGACGTCATAGGAAAGGTTCCGAATTCACGTTGGAGCCTGAAGACTGAATGATGGTGTACTATCATTCGGTGTACCAAGAGTAGTTCATGAGTACATGAACGTAATAAGTGGGGGAGAGTTGTAACAGATAGGGACAAAAACACAATTCTAGAAAATTAGAAGAAGAAAAATCGCAGAACAAGGAGGAAGAAGAACAAAAGTTATTCCCAAATCATTTAACTAAACCTAAAGAAGCAAGAATCATCATCTTTGAATATCTTTGTCACTAGGTGTGTATTAATTTTCAACCCTATAACCTAGAATTGGGTGTTTGAAAAGGTTTTAAGCGACTTACTATTAAAGTGAAAATTAGTAAAGATTATGCCCAAATTAATGATAGTTAACTAATTTAGTTGTTGTTACTAGTTTCAGTTCAACCTATAAGCTAAGTATTTGGTTAGGGTTTATAGTGGGTTGTGTTAAATACTATTATATGAGTGATGATTTACTTAGTTGGTGATTTAAAAGAGTTAATAAGATGTTTAAGTGATTAATATTGTATTGGTGTGAATTTGACAAAGAGTTCTTCATGACTACATTCGATTAAATTGTGTTTTGAAAGAGCTCCAATAATGTTTGTGTGATATGTAATAATGATTAAACTGGAGTTAAATAAAAAACCAAACCATGGAAGTAATTGTAACTATGTGTTAGTGATTAGCTTGACTAGAAGTCAAACTTGATCAACTATAGAGGAGATCAAGTCAATTGTGGTGGTGTTTGTAGTTTGGTGACAATTGAATGCTAAACATATTGTATTATGATGTTTACTGGGTGTCAAAAAGCTTGACGAATTCGAGTAGTCCTTGAATTGCTAATTCGGTTTAAATTTGTAAGGTGAGTGATATGAGGGTCATTTGGGTAATGGTTATGTGAATTTGATTGCATATATGCAAATGATTCACATAACCAAGTAGAATAATATTAGTATTTAATATTGTATATTTATTACTAATATGATTGCTAATTAAGTTTATTGTTGATGATTAATAAGTTTTATCCATAGTGTTTGACATTACACTTGGTGTCTTGTGAAGCAAAGTGCTTGATATTGCACCATGTTTGTTGTTTCATGTAAAGTACTTGATATTGCACATGTGTTAGTGAATGGTTAAATGTGAAACCGATTTTGTTGTGGTGACCTCTATACTCTATACTTGTTTAATGATCTTTTGATCAATAATAATGGTGTCGTTTCTATTTTTTGTATATTAATTTAGTATTGCTCATTTGATCACTTGTATTACTCACTAAGCCATTTGCTTACTGTTTTTAGTTTGTGGTTGTAGGTACAAGTGGTTTGCAAGTAAAGGGTGATCACCGGGAGGGTAAAGCATTGACTAGAGATTAGCGTGGATCGCAAGCTTGCTACTAGTGAGGTTGCCAATAATTTCTCTTTTGAATTTTCGTTGTGTTGCCAAGTTGTGTAAAATGCCCCTTTTGTAACTTTGATAAAAATAAGTAGTAAAAGGGTGTGGTTGTACTGAAACTTAATGTGGGTGCGTCAAAATGGTCAAATACTTGGTTAATGTGAATTTGTGTTGTGGATATTATGAAGGGATAATTAAGTAGTTTGATGATATGTGAATGGTGTCAATTGGGTCAAAATTACCACCTAAATAAGTAGTATGGGAGAGATTCGGTCGAGCTTATAGTTTTAGATATGTCATTGTGATAAATATGATTGAATTGGATGTAGTAATAGTATTAGATGCCCAGATTTTTGACATATGTGAATTGGGTTGCAAATTAAGCAACTAAAATTTTGAAAGAGGTCATTTGGATTTTAAACTCTAAATCAACACTTTTTGATATATTTGGGTAAATCACTAATTGATACATTTTTGTAATGATGAAAGATAGAAATCCGCAGGTTTTGGTGTTTTGATTAGTCCCGAGTCAATATTTACGCACATTTCTATTTTGTTTAAAAGTTTGGCTGCTGAGCAGGAAGTTTACCTGGCATGTAAAGTATCTACTCGGCTGGTAGTGTCTTACCCGACCTGGGTAAATCACTAATTGATACATGTTTGTAATGATGAAAGATAGAAATCCGCAGGTTTTGGTGTTTTGATTAGTCCCGAGTCAATATTTACGCACATTTCTATTTTGTTTAAAAGTTTGGCTGCTGAGTAGGAAGTTTACCTGGCATGTAAAGTATCTACCCGGCTGGTAGTGTCTTACCCGACCTGGTTACCCAACGGGTACCGATCCCCAACCGGGTAGCTCCTTTGTAAAACGAGACAGAGCAATATCATGTTGGAGCATATGATTTGTACCCGAAGGGTACCCCGCTTACCCAACAGGTACCCTCTCAAATTTGTATCCACCCAGTGGGTACCTCACTTTTGCACAGGATCGCGACACGATTATAAACTTGGTAAAAAGAGTATTAATGTTTAGTCATGTTAATCGTTTGTTACACTCATAAGCTATAGGTTTCCACATTCAAATATATATATGATGAAGTATAACATATTGTTTTAGTTTAAAAGGGGTGGGGGCGTTTCAAGTTGTTATTAGAGCGATGGTTTAAGTAAATTATATAATCCACAATAGGATTGCCTAAATTTAAACCACTTTTGGGGACATGATTAAGTGCAATTTAGCAATCTATTCACGTATATGTAGAAAATATTCTGAAATTTACATAATAAGAGTATCAAAAACATGCTAATGTACAAGCCCAAAAACTATGTTAAATTATAAAAGAAAAAAGATTTTTCTATGTCAAGAAAAATGTAATTTTAGGTCAGTATATTAATCAAATAGATTTTAACACTATCTCAATTTAATCAATGATATATGGATAATAAGCAGTTAAAATAATTGTACGAATGTGACATTTCTAAAGATCATCTCCTCTATATACAATCTATAATTTTAAGATGATGTAATACAAGGTATTTGGTGTAAATTGTTTTAAGGTATCTCATTAAATTGTGTGAATATTTATTTTAACATTCTTTATCATCTCGTTTTATTGAAATTTTTATGTATTATCTCAACGTATGAACCCGAAATTTTGTTAGTTAAATAATATCAACAAAATGGTAAAATGAGGTCGGATTATCAAGAAAAGAGATCGAACACATTCAAAATTAATTAGATGATATATGGATGATAAGTTGTTAAAAGAAGTGCATGAGTAAGCCTGTAAGGGAAACGAACGTTCAACAAACAATTCACGAACTCTTGGTCGAAAAGTTCATTTATGTTCGTTCGTTTCCTTTTATGAACGAACATGAACATAATTTTTATGTTCGTTTAGTTATATGAACGAACATGAACATAGGTCTTGTTCGTTTATTTACGTTCGTAAATGTTCGATAACATGTTCGTTTATTAACTAATATTTAATTAAAATAATACTACTGTCGTAGCCCATGCCGCAGCCTATGTCGCTAGTTAGGGTTAAGGTATAAATTCCTGACCCCAGACGCTTTCAGTGTTACCCTTCTTAGCGACACAAACTCAAAACTTGTGACATAACTTCCAAATCTGCGACACAACGATCTGCGGTGGTTTTCGAGTTTGATTTCGATTTCTTGACATTTTCACTGTAATCAACTTCTCGAATATTGTTCTACTAGTTATTCTCGATCTTTAGGTACTACTCTTAACCTCTGTAACCGCGTATTTATCGAATTATATGAATTTATATGTTACGACGGTTTGGGTTTGTGTTTTTGGTTAAATTGAATGCGAAAACAAGTGTTTTACATGCTAAAAATTATGTTTTCGTGTTCCTGTGTGTCAACAGCACCTTAGTGTGTGGCTCGATTCGAAAACCCCCAAATTTGGGGTTTAGGGTTTCTGGGTTCGGGTTGGTGTTCTTCATTGCGACACACAAAGCGACACAAATTTTGCGTCGTTGTTTGATTTCAATTAGATACTGTTTATATGCGACACAACATTTTGTGTTGCCTTTTAAGCGACCCAACCTGGATGTCGCTCTACCTGCGACATATCTTTTTATGTCGCCAATTGTAAGCGACACAACACCTTGTGTCGCTTTATTTAGCAACACAATACCTGCGACATAACTTATGTCGCAAAAACCCGTAGAGCAGGTTACTCACTTTGCTACACATTTTGTATAGCAATGGCATGAGATTTCTTTCAGGCTGAAGGGCTCTAGTTCAGTCTGTACTCACTGCTTCTGCCTAGAAGGATAATATTTAACTCCACTCTACGACTACAAGGCGTACCTTCCAGTCGTGGAGTCTTATGTGCCTTCTGGTGTTTTGGGAGCTCCGACATCATGCTCGATCATTGGGACATGATGTCTTTGAAGCTTCGTCTTCATGTTCGATCATTGGGACATGATGCCTTTGACGCTTCAACATCATACTCGATCATTGGGACACGATGTCCTCGCATTCAATGGAAGCTGAAATTGTCTTGTCTTTTGGTTTTATGTAACACCCGCCAATTTAGGGCTATAATTAGCAGCTAAACAACTTGTAATTTTGTGTATTTAGTTTTGTTATAGGCTAAATATATGTGACATTTTGTGTCATTACATACACGCGTACGCGATTTGTTTAAATCGTACACTTATGAACCGGACGAGGTCCGACTTTATTTGATATGGACGTTGGTGATAAACTTTTAAATAATGTGGAATTATCCAAACAAACATTATTTACATCAATATATTGTGAGAAATATATTACACGTATTTCATTTCGGTAAAAACGTTCCGAACGCGACGGAAACACACGTAACACGCCCAACAAAAGAAAATAAATCAAATCATATTTTTATAACCCATTATTAGGTACTTCGATAAAATACTTCGGTTAAAAATGTTTCGGATAAACTTTAACATAAAACGCGGAATAACATTTAAGTAATCACGAAACGTAACGTAATCGAGGAACAAGTAAACGAGCCCGAGACCCACAAGTGGGTCGGTCCAAACCCGCGGACCCGACCCACCGAGCCATTCCCCTTTTATTTCTTTCCTTTCCCATTTCATTTCATTTCACCCACAAACCTACACCCAAAACTCTCCCTTTTTCTCTCAAATCGCAGCAGCAAAATCGTCCCAAAACCTCACCATCTCGCGGAATCGATTCAAGAAAAAACGATCACCACATTTTGAGCTGCATCTTCATCTTCTTCGTTTTCAATTTCGTGGTATGAGATCTCTTAACTTTTTTAAATTACTTATAAAGCTTTGATTTACATGCTAGAACATTTAATCAACAAAGATATGTCCAAAAACCAAGTCGAAATGCGTTTTAAGAACCGTTTTGTACTTACAGCAGCGTCTGCGAACTGAGATGCGTCTCAGCTCACAGATCGAGCTGCGAACCAAGATTTACCTACCAAAAACTGAACTAGCGAACCCAAACTGCGAACTGAACTGACCTGCGAACTGACTTGCGAGTTGACCTGCGAACCGACCTGCGAGTCGAGATTTGCGAACCGAACCTTATGCTGTGAACCGAACTCAGTTCGCAGCCTACTGCCTTGCAAACTGAAACTCAGTTCGCATCGCGAACTCAGTTCGCACAACAATTTCAGTCCGCGGCCAACCTTAGTCGATTTTTCCGAAATTAAATTCCAGATGCGATTTTTTAATAAAGCAATGTAGCTCGACCCCATCCAGGGGCTCTGCCCCTTGGACCCCGCCAGGGGCTGCCACCCCTTGGACCCCGCTACCAGGGGCGCTGCCCCCGGAGCCCCGTCATCCAGGAACTTGTAAATACTTTTCACTCTAAGTGTCAAACACTTACAAATAATGAAAGCTGATACAACAATACATATAATAATAACACTTTTGGATTATTATTACAAACCGTCACCAACGGGCCATACTTATTTTCAAACTACAAACGGATTACTAAATAAACACTTAGACATCTCCTAGTTGAGTGGACAACTAGCATGGGTGATCTTTTAAGACACCAACTTATTTACTTGTTTACTTACAACCTTGTGCGTTTCGGATACCAGAAGGTTGCAGGGTTTCGGAGAACCAACATACGGGATTACACCCGACACCCTTACGGACTTACATCCGCTCTACTTGTTTGATTTTCCAAACATACTTGCTAGACTCAGGTGAGTCTTACAGCCCCACTTTTATTCTTTTTCTACCTTGGGGTGAGATACTTAGCAACTGTTTTACATATGAACACAATGTACTGAACTGAATTACACTACTTTTTACACACATTGCATGAGTTACTTTTATCCACTGAAAGCCTCCCATCATAAGTTGTTAGTTATGGACTTAAGCGCGATTACTAGTAAATGGATCCATTTCGGACTGACAATCCCTGCCTGGGGTAGTAGCGCTACTACGGATTTCACCGTAGAAACAGGCATATTAATATTTGTTACATATGAGTATTGTGGATAGCACTCACGAGGGGTACGTTATATGATTCTTAATTGATTCATACTTACACACTGTTAAGCTTCAACTTATGAGCTCATGGCAACTGTGCTGACTTACTGATTTACTTACTTTGCTTGATAGCAACACCAATACATACTTGTGGTTCATAACGATTACTTATTACTAAACCTGTGAGATTCACCAACCTTTTTGGTTCACACTTTTAGCTTTGTATCTCAGGTACACAGACGGAGTAGGATTACCCTTTGGACACCAGCTAGAGTCGCATGATTTTCTACACTGCATTTAACGGAGATTCTTAGCATTATCTTTTGTATATTTTGATTATGTAACAGAATCTCCCACTACACGTGTGGACTCTAGGGAACTACATTTTGTAACCGAAAACACTATGTTTTCAAACTTTGTATCTATGAAATGTAACTATTTTTGAAATGTTGCATATAGATGTCGTTTGCTTTATCTTTGTGCTGTTGATATATATATACCTAGTCAACAAATACAACGAACAGAGTGCTTTATCTTTGTGCGGTTGTCATATAACACCTAAAAATGATTTTGTGTATCTAAGTATGTACATGCATCACTTAGATATTAGGTGTAGTATAATGAGCCTAGGTATGATCAATCATCACCTAGTTATCTTGTAACAGTATGAGCCTAGCCTCCAGCCTATACTCCTAGCCTCCAGCCTAGCAAGTATATTGAGGTCTCTGGGTGATGTTCACTTATGTACTAGTCCCTTCTAGTAACCATAGAATGTACAGGCAGTCTTAGTTCCTGTAAGGAACGCTAATCCTGTAAGAAGTCTAGGTGTTGTCCATCTTGGGTATACCTAACCCATTCAAGTATATTCAATGATATTGTCCCGCGACAATATGGCCAATGTGTAATGATAATTTAGTTAAGTTATGTGTTGATATTATTCCTCAACAATATAGAGTTGTACCAGGGTAACCTGTCTAGGTCAAATAGTGATATTGTCCTATGACAATATAGTGTGTAATTCCTAAGTATTACACGGTTGTATTACAAAACAATAATATAGTAAATGTGAATTATAAAAGTTTGTCAATATAATTCGAAAACAGTAATTGTACATGCATTCCCACCACGGAAACAGTAAAACATTTGAAAGAGTGGGGCTATGAACTCACCTGAGGAGCTAGCGATCTAAAGTATGCGCGTTGCACCAACGACAAATCTCCTAGTGTCCTAAACACGTGAGATTATGTGTAAGTAAATGGATGTGTAATTAAACCATCTATTATAGTGTTAATCTGATTTGATTATGTCCAAAGTGTTCAATAAGTATTTGTGTTTAAAGTTTGTAAAATGAGTACGGGGGTCCGGGGGCAGCACCCCTGGTAGCGGGGTCCAAGGGGTGGCAACCCCTGGAAGGGTTCCTTTACTAAAAACGCCTCCGAAATCCAAAATTTGGAGTAATATCGAGTGGTAAAATCTTAGTTTCGACACTTAGTGAAAACACGTGTTTTTAAGAATATAAGTTTTGCGACATAAGGTCTGTGTCGCTAAAGGGTTCTGCGACACAAGGGTTTGTGTCGCTATGTGCGACTTCCGCAATTTAATGCGACATAAGGCTTTGTATCTCACTATGCGACAATGGTGTGGTGTGAGACACAAGGATTTTTGTCGCATAAATGCGACATAGGCTGCGACTTTAATCCTACGACATTCACCTGCGACTCAGGCTGTGTCACAGTACTATTTTTAGGCCATCTGTGACACAACGATTTGTTCGAGCATTTTTCACCCAAAATCAAGATCTAACCTATTTTCAGTCCAAATCTAGTTGATATAATGTTAAGACATGTTTTAAGTATTTCTAACTCGAAATAACATGAAAAAGCAAGTAAATCCTTACGATTTGGAAATCGAGCAAGAAAATGGTGATGATGAACTTGATGATGAAGAAGATGAAGATGATGATCTTGTTGTTGCTGTTGATTCTGTTTTATGTTTTTGTTTCTGTTGTTGATTTGTTGTTGTCGTTGGCTGTTGTGGTTGAGGATGAAAGAAAGAAAGGAGAGAGATAGAGATATAGATGTGTGTATTTAGTGTAAGAAAAAAATGAAAACATGAAATGGGGTGGGGAGGGAGGCCGACCCTTACTTTTAGTGGGGGTTGGTTATCACCAATTATTGCGTTAAATGCCCGTGTTTATATGCCCAATCGTATATTTTCATAATATTTTTAAATGTAACATTCAAAATATTTTTAACTGAAGTTTTTTTTTTATAAAATACTTTATTTGAGTTATAAAAATTATAACTTGATTTAAATTATGTGTCGAGTACATTTCACGCGGTATCATTGAATATGGTTCGTTTTAAAAAAATGAGCTACATTTTTGGAGTGATTTACTATATCGGAGTAAATAATATTTCTTGTAAATAATATTGAATTATTTATAAAATCGTGTCACCAACGTCCGTGTTTGGGTTTTGTCAATTATTTATTTGACTCGAATTTTGCATATATATATATAATAGTCGCCGTACTTAGTCCTATTTCATACTAAATACGCGGGATTAATTGAGGGATTAGGCACTAATCACAGTCCTAATTTGGCGGGTGTTACAAAAGCCCAGCTTAATTACTAAGTTATCCGAATAAACTCTGTTTCAATTCTACCGTCGTGAGGAACGTCCCTGGATCATCCTTGCCACTTACTAGTATCAGGTACTCGATCAGTACATTGTTCGGAAGGTTTAGGTCCTGAAAATTATAAATTTAAAACTACCACCGGTGCGCCGCGAGCGTAAGGTCCGCAATGACAGGAAGCGATTCCTGGACCGACCGTTAGTGGCGCATCAAGTTTTTGGCACCGCTGTCGGGGACGGTAGTTTGATTTAGAGCTTGTTCAGATAAAGTAGTTTTTAAGCGATCCTTTTGACTAGGATTCACCATCCCCATCATTAGTTACTTTCTGCCCGTAGATTAGCGTAGCTTAATTAACTTAGCGTAGTTTAGATTAAATTCCCTTCTCACCTTAACTTTATTTCTTACACCTTCTTCGCGTGTTCTCTAAAAACTTGGGAAATGGAAAATGCACAACAACTAATAGATCAATTTGATAGTCTTGTTCAAGATAGATGTAGGAGTGATTCCCACTTAGATAACGAATGTCAAGGGTATAGTAGGAATTATTTGGATAACGTAGGGTACCTAGATCCTCACATACAATATCAATATGACCCTTACGCTTTCCAACAACAACCTTACTATCCAGAACCACTCGAAGTCTACCCATGTTCATCTTACCCTGTATCTGAACTTCAACCGTACTAGAGCTTTGACTTGAGAGATACGTCATTGACCTTTCTCAGCACTAATGTTGCTTTTTCACCCCCTTACAACCCACTTCAATAGTAATTAAAAGAACAAGAGAACTTGCTTAAACGCATCACTCATAAGTTAACGGAAAAACAAGAATATGTCCAAGTGAGTAGTGAGGGACATAGGAATCAAGTTAGACTCAACTCTAGGTTACAAAAAGATGCACACACACCACACCTACTTCACTTGACGAAGACTTTCATTCTCATGAGTCTGGTTGCAAATGTTGGAATAGTGTCTAAGATCATAACTAATTGGTAAGAATATCATTAAAAGTAGAGTCATTTTTGGGTCGCCCTCAATGAACAATAAGATAAATAAATGAGAGCTAATTATTTATTAGAATAATTAAAAGAACATTCTGGAAAGTTGATCCAACCGTCGGTTGGAAGGTCCAGCCGGCGGCTGGAGTCAAAAGGGTTAAGGCGGTGGAACGAGTAGCAGAATATTCTGGAAACACGATCTAACCGCCGGTTGTAAGGTCCAACCGTCAGTTGGGATTCTGTCCCACATCGGCCAGGGGATGAAACCCTGAGCCTCCTCCTCCCCTATAAATAGGGACCTCCCCTAGGCTTTCAAAACCATCCCAGAATTGAATAGAGTTTAATTCTCTCTCTCTCTCTCTCTCTCTCTCTCTCTTTCTTATTCCTACTCCTTGTGAGAGTTTACACGACTTAGAGTCGGGACCCTAGGAGTTTGGGAATTTCTATTAGTTCTTGGGTGTGAGCCATTAGAGGTTTTCTGGTTTGGCACTCGCCTCCAAGTATGGAAGCTCTGCAAGATCGTCTGTGCGTGAGAAATTGGTTTTCTCAACGGTTAGTATTTTCCTCTTTATCTATTTGTTTATTGCTTTTATTTATTCAAGTTAAGATCCCTTAGGGTTTAGTTTCCTAATTGCCCTAGATTAATTAATTTTGTTATAATTCCGCTACGTATATTAATCTAGTTAGGGATTAGAGAACCCAACAGTGGTATCAGAGCCTTAGCTTAATAAATACTATCATTTAATTATCTGCAATAATATGTAGATAAAGATAAATTGGAAATAGACTGTCTAAATTGGTAAAAAGAATTTACACTTTAGACCCTATATTTTGAATTGTTTTAAAATATACCCTTAATTTTTAAAATGTTTTAAAATAGAACCGTAGACCTTAAAAGTTAAGAGAGACTTTACATATATTATGAGTTATAAGTATATGTATGATTAAAATTAAATACATCGTTAGACAATTGATAGATCGGCTCACCCATAGTGAACAAACTATAAGAGAGGAATAAGGTGGGTTTTCTGATTCCCTAAAGAATTCAGGTTTTTAATACGCCTCGCGCTGACGTGCTTCTCCGCTTCTTTATAGGTTCAATGGAGCTACCGAGGACATATATAACGTAAAAAAGTCATGTTTTTACCAACGATATCTCTCTTATTCCGGTGCAATACTTGGAATTTGGACTCAAAAGATGCTCAAAGAAAAAAACTTTTACAAGAAGATCAAACTGAATTTGCACGAGAAAAATGAAGCAAAACGTACAAAAAATGAAGATTCCACACATAGTTTTCTAAAAGAAAAGAAATGAAGCGAAAGACGGAAAACCAGGGCGGCAGGTTGCCAGCCGCCGCCGGCTGCCATGGTGGTGGCGCCGGCTGCCTGTCCCCCGTCCCCCGGCCAACTTTTCGTCCTTGCTCGTACTCACCTGGTATACGTGCTAGGCCTTATTCGCTACTTTAGGGTACACGTGCTAGACCTTTTTCTCGCTTTAAGGTACATGTGCTAGCAACTTTACCACCTTTTGCTAACATGTGCCCCTAGTTGCTAAAATGCACCAGATTTCACCTTTAAATAGGAGGCCCATGGTTCATTTGGAAGACACACCAAGACACCACACACCACAAACTTTCTCCATATCTTTCATATTCTTGTAAAATTAGTTTTTGTTCTTCCGTCACGATAGTTTAATTAATTAGAATAACTAATTAATTAACTAAGGAAGATTTGTACAAAGGTGCTCCGGGATGCATTGTAGCTACGAGTTATTTGTACACCTTTCCAGGTTTTAATCTATCTTCCATATTTAAATATGTTTGTTCTTTATTTTATAAATCTAAATATGCATGTTAGAATTGCCATGGTTAACTAGATAACTCAATTGTCTGCTATGATAGTCGTTTAGAAAGTTTTAAATATGTAATATTGTTGTATGTTATGAGATTGCGGATGGTTTATATTACAAATAGATGTAGGAATTAAATCTTTATCGTTTATCTGCCCCATTCATGTTGTGACTAAAACGTTATCCAAAAATGAACGTAGCTAACTCATAGGGTATAGGTGACTTAGTTATACTATGTTAGATTGAATCGATGAGCTCGGCCTAACCGGTGTTCTCTAGACCAAAATAGGATCCAAGAGACACGGAATTTGGGAATAGAGGTAGATTATGATTAAATTCATATTGACGATATTTTTGAGACAACTTTCGGAATATCCTCGACTTAAATAATACCTTTGCATGCTTATCTCGAACTGTTGTTTTGATCGTCTTATTGCATGTTCTTGTTTGCTTGTTGCCTTAGGATTATTGTAGTAGTGAAATACAAACGGCATTGAATATCGTGAAATAATATGACGGCCCCTATTCGACTATTCTTTGATATAGTACTGGAAATGCCTACGACGGAGTACAAATGTATGGAAGTAAAGAACGACCGAAGGTAGTTATATTATGAATCGAATAACAAACGTATTACTTGAGTTTCCATTTGTAGTACAAATCATCCCTGTTTTCTTGCATACCTGAGTAATGCTGATAATTCGTACGAATAAGTGATGACATATTATCCATTCGCCTAGACCAGTTAGTCCAACCTATTCTAGTGAGGGTAAACCTCGTTCATAAGATTGTTTATTCAACAAACAATGCCATGATTCGGGCATCTCTGACGACCGAGATTGGGGAATAGGATTCAAGATTAACTATCGCATAGTATGGGTATACATTTGAGAGAACTTTCAGTGTATGCTTTAATATATTTTGCAGCCCACGTGACATTCTATTTGCCTAATTGTGGACACTTCCACGTCAGCCCGATAGAAGGATTGTAGTAATAGCTCACATTAACTTACGAACTTATCCCCATTAGAACTCTTCATATTTAACAACTCCTCAACCACTGCATAGTAGACAATTTATTTAATTGCTAAACGCCCGAAGTAACGTCCACTTTTTAGTTTATTTTAATTTAATTTAGAATAGAAAACCCAAAACCAAAACCAACTCTTTTATCCCTAGCTAAATACATAAAAGTTTCTAAATCCCCTAGCTTCAATTTTTCATGCTTTGAAGAATGATCCTAGGTCATACTTTTCCTTTTCTAGCCCTTTGATTAGCATAATAGTAACCCTAGGCCCCAGCCTTACAAATTTAAAAACCACTGTTGTCTTGCATCACCATTAGAAATTTCAACGATCGTTGTTCAACACAACAAGTTTTTGTCGCCACTATCGGGGACCGTCAACAACCGATTTTAGGAATTTAGCAACTTTCGTGTTTAGCGATCCTTTTGAGAGATCAACATCGATCAAAAGTTCCCTTTTTACCTTTAGGATTAGTTTAGTTTTAGTTTAAGCACTTTTAACCAGTCTTGTCAACACCCTATTTTGATTGGACTATCCTCACACCAAATGAATCTTTAACCTAACTTTTGGCCATTTCCTCACCTATGGACCACTTACCTTCCTCAAAACAATCTTTATCAGATTTTATGTTCGAACAAAATGTTATAAAAAAAGAGTAACCGGATTTCAAGATAACATTGATGCCATGATAAAATTTCAGAAAAATTAATCACTAACATGGAATCTATTTTGAAAAACATAAGTTTTATTGCGGAAAGTACGTCGGCAATCACTAACGACACCACTCATCCACCCAGTGATGATGTGTTAATCGTGACTAGAGGAGAAAAAGTAACCAAAGTTGATCCACCACCACCAGATAATGCCCCCGAAAACACTTCGTTTCCCACACCTACACCTAGTGAAAATGTGTCAATTGACATCCCTGTCACAACATCTGACCCATCCAAAACTCCAGATAATGTACCTCACACGAGAATACCTTATCCTGGTAGACTAAAGAAGGAAAAGCAAGAAGCCCAATTCGGTAAATATATGGAAATATTTAAAATCCTGCACTTAAATGTTAGATTATTAGATGATTTAGTATAAATTCCCTCGTGTGCCAAATTCTTTACAGAAAAACTTAGGCAAATAGTTAGTTTACCCTTGAATGCTGAATGTTCTTTAATTGTACAACATGGTCTCCTACCTAAATTAGGCGATACTGGACTCTTTACTATACCCTATTTTCTCCAAGGAATTCAAATTAGTAATGCCTTAGCATACCTAGGTGCTAGTGTTAGTCTTATGCCTTATTCCCTTTATAAGAAATTAGGAGTAGATGACCTATAGCCTACTCGTATGACCATCCAATTAGCTGACAAATCAGTTAAGCTCCCTCGAGGAATTGCTGAAGATGTCATGGTCAAAGTCGATAAGTTCATTTTTCCAGTAGACTTTATTGTCATGGACATAGAGGAAGACACCCATATGTCGCTCATCCTTGGCAGACCATTCCTAAATACTGCCAAGGCCGTAATCGACGTTAACGAAAAATCTTGAAAATTAAGAGTTGAGAAAGAGGAGGTCACCTTTAATGTCGATCGATTAAAGAAGCAACCTATGGAAGAGGACCTTTATTTGTGTGATACCATGTAGGATATTTTTGATGAACATCTCCACGAAGTACTAGCACTATCCAGCCAGGATCCAATACTCAATACCAAAATCACCATTTGGAAGCTATATAATGAGAACCCTGCGCTGCATTCCGCAATCACTTCGCCAACAACATCCGAAGAACTACTATTTCCCCTATTTGAAAAGAAATATCCTTGCACCAATGGCAAAACAATCGCTGTTCCATTAGGATGCGGTACACCGTTACCTTGGCTAAAAAGAGATAAACCCATATTCAACGGACCAAACCCATTTCCTTTAATTGAAGAAATCCTAGATTTATTCAAGGGAATGAGTATTGAGCCACCGCCATTTGAACCACAATTAGCCAACCATCCCATACCACTTTCAAACCCTGAATTCACCATAAACCAATCCTCATCCGCTCAATATCAAGAATTCCAATTCACCGACGACGGAGAGATCATCCTCACTAGAAATGATGAAGTTTTCTCATCATCGGTCAACAAATACGAGCTAAAGACGGATGAATTCTCAAATAAAACCAAGTGGGTTGAAATAGCATCAATCTCCACATCTGAACCCGAGATAGACGATGCGCCATTCCAAGCTGAATATGAGAAACTGAATAGAGACGAGATAGCTAGAACGAAGTCGTTTATTGAAGAACCACCAAACCTCAAATTAAATGAATTACCACCCCACCTTGTGTACGCTTACCTCCATTGAACATCGAAACTCCCCGTAATAATATCAAAAGAGTTAAAACCCGAGGAGAAAGCTTAACTCATCGAAGTTCTAAAATCGCACAAGAAGGAAATAGCATGGAAAATTTCTGATATACAAGGAATCAGTCCCAACTATTGCACACACAAGATACTCATGGAGAACGATTTCAAACCATTCGTACAAGGCAGAGAAGTGTAAATCCTAAGATTCATGACGTGGTAAAGCAAGAGGTTATCAAACTCTTGGATGCTGGATTGATTTACCCAATATCCGACTTACCTTGGGTTAGCCCTGTTCAAGTCATCCCGAAGAAAGGAGGAATGACGGTCATTACAAATGAAGAAGATGAACTTATACCAACTCGGACAGTTACCGGTTGGAGGGTTTGCATCGATTACCGGAAGTTAAACGAAGCAACTCGTAAGGATCACTTCCCACTTCCATTTATTGATCAAATGCTCGAAAGGCTATCAGGAAACGAATTCTACTATTTCCTTGATGGTTTCTCCGGGTATTTCCAAATCCCGCTCGATCCGAAGGACCAGGAGAAGACAATGTTCACATGCCCATACGGAGCATTCGCATACCGAAGAATGCCGTTTGGATTATGTAACGCACCTGCGACATTTCAGAGATGCATGGTTGCAATTTTCCACGACATGATTGAACAATGCATGGAGGTCTTTATGGATGATTTTTCAGTCTTTGGGGACTTTTTCGCATCATGTCTATCCAACCTCGATAGAATACTCGCCAAATGTGAAGAATCAAATCTCGTCTTGAATTGGGAAAAATGTCACTTTATGGTGAAGGAAGGAATAGTTTTAGGACATCGGATATCAAGGTCAGGAATCGAAGTAGACAAAGAAAAAGTTGAAACCATTGTCAAACTAACACCACCAACCAATGTTAAGGCCATTCGAAGCTTTCTAGGACACGCTGGGTTCTACCGCCGTTTAATCAAGGATTTCTCCAAGATATCGTGACCTATCACCCACCTGCTGGGAAAAGACATCAAGTTCATGTTTGATGAGAACTGCATGAAGGCTTTTAGATACCTGAAAAAGGAGCTAACTAATGCACCAATCATGGTCGCTCCAGATTGGAGTCTACCATTTGAGATCATGTGCGACACTAGTGATTTCGCAGTTGGGACAGTTCTAGGGCAAAGGAAGGATAATCACTTTCGACCAATCTACTACGCTAGCAAATCACTCACCTGGGCGGGCTTGTCTGTACAAACGAACAAAGAATTGTCCGAAGGAGCCGGGGGTGGATTGACTCCTCCCATTCCCCCGCCCGACGATGCTCAAGAGAACTTCACAACCACCGAGAAGGAGCTGCTAGTCATAGTGTTTGCCTTTGACAAATTTAGATCCTACCTAATACTGTTCAAAATGATAGTGTACACGGATCACTAAGCTCTAAAATATCTCTTCAAAAAGCAAGACGCAAAGCCCAGATTGTTACGATGGATTCTACTCCTACAAGAATTCAACATCGAGATAAAAGATAAGAAAGGAGTAAAAAATGTCGCCACAGACCATTTAAGTCGACTTGAAAATCCGTCAATGGAACAACTTGCAGAAAGAGATATTAAAGATCGATTTCTAGAGGAGCAGTTAATGAGTTTAGGAGAACAAATGCAATGTTCGCAATTCACTGACGATCCTTGGTTTGTAGACATTGCCAATTTCGTAGTTGGAGGGATCACGAGGAAAGGGATGATATCATCGCGAAGACAAAAATTCTTCCGCGACGTCAAGCATTACTTTTGGGATGATCCATATTTGTTCAAAGTCTGTCCTGACCAAATTGGGAGAAGATGTGTCGATGGGAAAGAAGCCGAACACATACTCCACCAAAGCCATCACGGACCCACCAGAGGACATCACGCAGCCAATTTGACAGCAAAGAAAGTTTACGACTCAGGATTCTATTGGCCTACTATTTTCAGAGATGCAAAAGACTTGGTGAAACGCTGTGATATTTGCCAAAGATTTGGAAATATCACAATGCGTAATGAGATGCCGTTGACGAACATCCAAGCATGTGAAATATTTGACATATGGAGATTAGATTTCATGGGACCATTTCCGAAATCATACGGAAAAGAATACATTCTAGTATCTGTCGACTACGTATCCAGATGGGCCGACGCTCAAGCCTTTCCAACAAATGACTCAAGGGTCATAACCAAGTTCTTAAAACAACTATTCTGCCGGTTTGGAACCCCTCGGGCAATCATCAGCGATCGAGGCACGCACTTTTGCAATACTCAATTTATGAAACTATTGCAAAAATACGGTGTTACCCACAAGATGTCTACAGCCTACCGCCCGTAGAAAAATGGGCAAGCAGAAATTACAAACCGGGCACTAAAAAGGATCTTGGAACGAACAGTTGGTCAACACAAGGAAAGATGGGTGGATAAGCTAGACGATGCTTTTTGGGCATTCCGAATAGCTTATAAAACGCCATTAGGAACAACCCCCTATAGGCTCGTTTATGGAAAAGCATGTCATCTCCCGGTTGAACTCAAATACAAAGCTTACTAGGTGCTGAAAAATTGTAGCTTTGATCCTACGATAATGGGAATGCACCGGAAAATGCAACTGAACGAACTAGCAGAGTTAAGAGATAAGCTTATGAAAGCTCCTACAAATTCAAAGAAAGAACCAAGTTGCTCCACGATTCAAAGATCCGCCCTACACGCTGATCCAGGTGATAAAGTTCTACTCCTTAACTCCTGATTTAAGAAGTTTTCTAGTAAATTCAAAACACGATGGAGCGGTCCATTCACGATCTCTAAAGTATTTCCTTATGGTGCCATCGAACTCGAGGCTCCAGACGGGAATTTCAAATTAAACGGTCACCGTTTAAAACACTACATAGAAGACTTTCCCATAACCGAGGAAGTCTATAACTACGAACCACCCTAATAGAATAGTAGGTATGAATGAGTCAAGCTACGAGACTCGATAAACAAAGCGCTCTTGGGAGGCACCCCAAGCTTATCTTATATTTTCAACATTAATTTTTCTTTTGTTTTTGATCTAATCCATTCTTATGCAGTACCTCGCCTTATAAAAGGCTGATGATTATGTTTAGACCATTAACCTTTTGTATTTTGTAGGAGGAGTTCGCAGCTAGCTAGAGCACGAGCCCCCAGTCAGAGACGCTCACGTGCCATGTATCACACCCGAAGTTCATCACCGGGTAATAGCATGAGGACCATCAGGGGATCGCAGTCACCGCCCCCTCGATTGGACGAGACCTTGGCAGACTTTGTGGAGGTGAACGTTCAGGAGACATTTCTTTTACGTTCCATCCATTCCAAATTACCTTCATCTCACAAATCATAGGGACAGACCGCAGGGACCTCTAGAGTACCCACCTTTCATCATGGGGTGACTACCGCAGACCCTGCTGTCACTTGGTTGATACTGAGAGCCCTCGAAGTCCAGCACACTGCCATCACTGAGATCCACACTGCTCTGGGACTTCCTTCCATACCTGTGTGCCCTTTTCAGATGGGACCTGATCTCGCTCCGCGCATTCCACCGTGGGACCTATTCCCACCTTGGAACCTGACTGCACAGGACCAGCCCACTATTAGGGACCCACTAGAGGAGGAGATCGCCACAGTAGATGCTTGGATTCAGGATTCAGAGGATGGCACTGCATCTCCGATCTATACCATCGTGGAGTCAGCATCACCTACATCGGTCATTGAAAACGCGATCTTTATGGATGATGACTTCACCGATTGGGAGGCGCTCTATGCTGACATGGATTAGCTATTAGTAGTTATGTTATTTCTATTTAGTATTAACGTGTATTGACATTTGTATTTTCTGAAGGATATTTATTATGCAGAACTCGACGTGGAAGTTATGGCACAAGTTCATTTTAATGAGCCTGGTCCATTTCTAGCGAATTCACACACTTGAATCTGGTCCATAAAATCCAGTGGCAATGCACGCAACATAAGGAAGTATCTCTTCTAACCTTACTTTGATTGATTAAACACACTAAAACTCTAAGTAAAACTCTAAAGTTTGGGATTATGACTCACAAACAGAGAATGACTTCGAAAATATTGACCCTCATTCAAAAATCTAAGTGTGGGATTAACCTAACTTAGAAATGAAACATTAGGGACAATGTTCTTTTAGGTGTGGGATAACAGTAGTATTCACTACTGAAGTGAAACATAAAATTTTGATCAATCTTTTAAGCAAACTCAGATTTTCAGAAATTTTTTCATATTTTTGAATCAAAGAAAGTCTAAAAAGGGTATTTCTGATCAACGAAAATCCAAAGGTTTGGGAAATCGACAGTAACGGGTAAAACTCTTTGAAAATTTTTCAAACTAAGTTTCAAAACAAGCAATCGCATGACTAGGAAATAAACCACCAAAACAAGTGAGGAATCTTGAGCCATATAAAAGCATTTATCTTTAATGCTTCACTTTTTCATTGAGAGTGTGCCGATGTATGCCTTTTAAGTTAGAACTTGCTCGAGCAATACATTTTGAAACTACAAAGATGGGCGTCATACGTGACCAAGGTGTAATTAGAGGATCTTGATATTTCCTAGGATAAAACTCTCTCATAAAAACCCCTGTTTTCAAGCCTAACCCTACCAATGCTCACTTTCAGCATTGAAGATCAAGTAGAAAACCTGTTGAGCCTTAGCCTTTTCATTTCAAAAACTCACTTCAAGAAACCAACCCTTCCTTTACATCTCTTGGCCATAGCCTAAGTTTATGTTCAGTCAAGAAGAATTACTGCAATAAACACATTGAAATCCCCGAATGATAAAAATACCATCAAAAAAGAGAAGGGGAACTCTGAAGAAAAGCATAATTCAGCAAAAACAAAGCTACCAGGAGGAACCAAAGAACTAAAAGACCCAAGGATCATTTAATACCAAGGGAAGGTTCTTCAAATGAAAACATGAAAGGAAGACTCTCAAAGAGAGAAATCCAAAAAGAGGTATCACTAAAACGTCAAAGATAAGTCATCACAGACAAACTCTTAGGCTATATCAAAACCCCACTAAACCACCTACAAAACCCTTCTTCCATAACCATCTCTACCCTCTTACAAATGTCTAGGGATAATTAGCACCGTCCCCATTTAAGTATTGCAGATCTGATTCTCGGCCAAGCTTATGACGAAAAAAGAGCTACATGACTGGCCCCTGAGTGAACTAGAAATTAGGAAAACCGATACACTTGAGTGAATTGAGTAACCACCTGTGAGGGCCCCAGTCATGTATATCTTACATCACGAAGATTGAAAAGAGAGCTTGTTAGAACCGGTAGTTTGGGAAAGCATCAAGGGTTAAGACCCCGTCTGAAATCTTTTCACCCAGCCTGCAGGAATCACAGTTCTCCAGGATACGAAGACACCCCTCCGGACTTTCGAAGCAGTTTTTCTGAAAATTTGCTTGAGGACAAGCAAAACTCTAAGTGTGGGATACTTGATATCGCGTAAAAAGTCATGTTTTTACCAATGATATCTCTCTCATTCCGGAGCAATACTTGGCATTTGTACTCAAAAGATGCTCAAATCAAAGAAACTTTTCCAAGAAGATCAAAATGAAGTTGCACGAGAAAAATCAAGCAAAACGGACGAAAAACAAAGATTCCACACACAGTTGAAGATTCATGGCATCCGAAACAAGATTTAGAGACAAATATCCATCACCAAGATTCATTTTATCCAAGATGTTCATTTTCAAAATACGAATCCAACAGAAGAAGAATCAGCAAAAACGGATGAAGAATGAAGATTCTACGTACACCGGAAGATTCAAACGATTCGTACGAAACATCTAAAGATCAGAGATACATTTCAGGGATTTCTTTTCATCATAGTCTTCGTTTTTGAAAAAGGAATCAAACGCAAAATGAATCGACCAAAACGGATGCATAACGAAGAAGCTACGCGCGATTTAAGAAACGAAACTAAAGACGGCGAACCGGGGAGGCAGGCTGCCAGCCGCCGCCGGCTGCCATGGTGGTGGCGTCGGCTGCCTGTCCCCCATCCCCCAGCCACTTTTTTATCCTTTCTCGTACTCTCCTGGTACACGTGATAGGCCTTTTCCGCAACTTTAGGGTACACGTACTAGACCTTTTCTCGCTTTAGGGTACATGTGCTAGCAACTTTACCACCTTTTGCTAACATGTGCCTCTAGTTGCTAAAATGCACCGGATTTCACCTATAAATAGGAGGCTCATGGTTCATTTGGAAGACACACCAAGATACCACACACCATACACTTTCTACATTCCATATCTTTCTTATTCTTGTAAAATTAATTTTAGTTCTTCCTTTAGGATAGTTTAATTTATTAGAATAACTAATTAATTAACTAAGGAAGATTTGTACAAAGGTGCTCCGGGATGCATTGTAGCTACGAGTTATTTGTACACCTTTCCAGGTTTTAATCTATCTTCCATATTTAAATTTGTTTGTTCTTTATTTTATAAATCTAAATATGCATGCTAGAATTATCATGGTTAACTAGATAACTCAATTGTCTGCTATGATAGTCATTTAGAATGTTTTAAATATGTAATTATGTTGTATGTTATGAGATTGCGGATGGTTTATATTACAAATAGATGTAAGAATTAAATCTTTATCGTTTATCTGCCCCATTCATGTTGTGACTAAAACCTTATCCAAAAATGAACGTAGCTAACTCATAGGGTATAGGTGACTTAGTTATACTATGTTAGATTGAATCGATGAGCTCGGCATGACCGGTGTTCTCTAGACCAAAATAGGATCCAAGAGACACGGAATTTGGGAATAGAGGTAGATTATGATTAAATTCATATTGACGATATTTTTGAGACAACTTTCGGAATATCCTCGACTTAAATAATACCTTTGCATGCTTATCTCGAACTGTTGTTTTGATCGTCTTATTGCATGTTCTTGTTTGCTTGTTGCCTTAGGATTATTGTAGTAGTGAAATACAAACGGCATTGAATATCGTGAAATAATATGACGGTCCCTATTCGACTATTCTTTGATATAGTACTGGAAATGCCTACGACGGAGTACAAATGTATGGAAGTAAAGATCACCCATGCTAGTTGTCCACTCAACTAGAAAATGTCCAAGTGTTTGTTTGTATGTTTGTAATCAATTAGGGCCCGTTGGTGACGGGGTGTGATAATAATTCAAGTATTATCATTGTTTTGCATTTCGTTATGTCGTTTCTTTGTGAAGTGTATTTATAAGTCTTTCATTCATATCGCGTCGTGAAGGTGTTGTCCGAATGTAAGTTCGGACTACACTTTTACTGTTTTATTTCTACTACATCGTTTATTAAAAGTCGCATCTGTAATTTAAATATCGGGGAAAGTTGACCTAGTCTGACTGCGGACTGAGATAGTGTTTGTCACACCCCGCTAAAGCGGAAACACGAGATGTAACAACACAATGGTTTCATTACACAAAGTACAACTGATTCATCGTTTAAAAAATACAGCTACTAGCACTTACAATAAGTTTACAGTACATAATACTAGATCATACAACCGAATACATCCAAAAGATAAAACGAAGTAAGTCTAATAGCTTCAACATTAATAAAGATAAACGTTGCTTCATTCTATAACTACTGACCGTTTCCTGAAAAGCATGTAAAATGAGGGTCAACTATAAAAATAGTTGGTGAGTTCACAGGTTTAGAAAATAAAATGTAAATGTGAAAACCATTTAGAAGTTATCAAACCACGTTTTAAGATTTATATTATTAGGAAAATAGTGTTTATACACAATATAAGATTCATTTAAGAATGACATGTATAGCTTGAGTCCACAACCAAACCTACTGGCCCGAAACAACGCCCCAAAGGTATGTCCTATCGCAAACATATTGAATTGGTGGTATGCACTCATATGCACGAATGAGTGGGAAGGTGGCCTCCTTCCAAATAGTACTATCCATATCAACCATCGGCTCAATAATGAGTTAATGGGTTGTGTAAGAGAAACCGGGGACTTAAGACACGATAGAGTCACAAGCATACAATAAGAGCGTATAAATAGAAAATGTACATACAAGATAAGTATTTGCAACAAGATAACATGCTTTTCACCCCAAAACATTTAGTATAAATGGTAAAAAGAGGGGCTGTGAATACTCACAATTGGGCGTAAGAGTAAATTGATGGATGTAACGCGCGTGCTTGCCGGGTATGACTCCTATCCAAGACCTACGAGCATGAAGGTTCTAATTAGGTTCTTATCTAGTTTTGTTTGTAAGGATTGCTTAGCTAATTATCTAGATTACAAAGTGCCAATATAGTTTGTTTGCTTTAAAGTTGTTAATGTCCAATAATCGCGGTTGAGAATGATAATGGTTACACAAGTGTACAACATACTAAAATTATCGAACGTCACACACAAGTCGTATAATGTCACAAGATTGTTTGAGTCCGAATTTTATAGTGTTTGAGTTTTGGAACTTTAGTTCCCCACAATTTATGATTAACATACACAATAGATAAATACATCAAAAGACATCCAAACACTTTTTTGTTACCAATCTTTCCAAGCATAGAAACTTTCCCGGTTTTGATACCGAGACCGATTATTGTTGACTTGGTCAAACCTTCTTGGTTTATCCCGAGACTTTTAACCAATCCTTAAACATGTTTATAAGTCATAAAAAGTTAGTCTTTCTCTACATAGTAAGTCCGTAAGTGTCGGTTTTTAAGGTTATACCAAGATCAGTCCACTTTTCATGTTTTCCAGAAATTACCCCTGTTGGTTGTATTTATTAAAAATACTTCTGGTCAAAAATGATTTAAGGTAAAAATCACAGATGTTCTAAAATATGTTATCTACTTTGTGTAATTTTTACAGAACTAATAGAAAAGTCCAAGTATTTTTAGATTTTACTTTTATCTTCTAGGGTCGAATTTAAACACATGCATGCAATCATTATTTCTGAGCAAAATGTACATGGAATCAATAAAATTGGTCTTCTTTAAAGTTGTAGCCAAGGAAATTTGTAAACTTTTAGAGTTGGTTTCAAGTCATTTGGAGTTATAATGCTCCATTTATGATTAAAACACTGAGAAGAAAGTTTCTGTCTTACTATTACAGCTTGTACAACTTTTCTTACAAAAATTATTAAAAATATCAATTGAACTCAGAAAAATATGAGGCTTATGGGGTTGGAAACCTTACTTCCCGAACTTGATTTTAGACTATAAAAACGTCTATTTTCATGAAGGAATGATTTTTATAAAAATCATTGAAATAGAATAAGTTTTCTGGACAGAAAGTTGTAAACTCTTGTTTGAGTGTTTCATTCAAAATAATGAACACCAAACATGAAATAAAGAAGATTATCATCTTTTGATCTTTAAATCCATGTTCTAACACATGCATGATGTTGATATACAACCAATATGTGTTAGAGATGATTATTTATCACTAGAACAATTTTTACATGAAGATAAACAATATTCAACAAAGTTACAAGTATCACCACCAAGTTTCACTTGATTTTTGGTTTGATCATGGGTTACTCTTTCTTCTAACACATAAGGATGTGAAAAGAGATAACCTACAAACATCAAGCATTTTATGAGGATTTTTAGCCATTAGAAGGGCTAAAATCCGAATTTTGAAGAAAATACAAGAAGAAAGTGATAGATAATAATAGTAAATGACATAGATTACCTTTTCTTGCTTTTATTTGGTGATGAACACCTTTAAATTCTGGGTTTAGAGCTTGAATGTGATTGATTTTTGGGAGGAAGAAATGTGTGTTTAGTGTGTGTTTTGAGAGAGAAATGTGAAGAGTGTGAGAATGGGTTTTGGGGAAGTGAAGTAGTAATGAGTGTATGGGGAAATAAAAGATTTGAAATGAAAAAGGAGGGGGGGGGTGTTTAATTTTTTTTTTTTTTTGTTAAATAATATGTATAATAGTTGTATAATTAATTTGTATTAAAGGTGTATAAGTATTGTTATGTTATAAGGTTTATTTTGTGATGTTTTGATGATTAAAATTTGAGTTTTAAAAAGTGAGAAATTTTAAGTTCTTGAATTAAGTTATGATACACTTAGTTTGTCAAATTTTAATGTTCATGTATTATTCATCTGATTAAGTTTGCGTTGTCGAGTTACGGAAATTTCGGTTTGCGATTCAATAAGGATTTTGTTAATGCATAAAGAGATAAATTTTCTTTGTTTAATTTGGCACTTAGTAATCTAATTTAGTTTGTCTTATAGACATATGATCTACTAGGAAATCTCTAAGACTTTCTACGGTTTAGTAGACCTAAGGAGTCGTAACCATAAATTTTACCAAAATATATGGAATGCCATAATGAAATCTAATATTAGAGTGTGGTAATAACCTGAGATTTTGACGGTTGTCACAGTGTTGCAAACTGAGTTCGCAGTGCGAGCTGAGTTCAACTCGCAGGGCAGCAGGCTGCGAACTGAGTTCGCGATGCGAGTTGAGTTCAGCTCGCAAGGCAGTAGGCTGCGAACTGAGTTCGGTTCGCAGCATAAGGTTCGGTTCGCAAACATCGACTCGCAGGTCAGCTCGCAGGTCAACTCGCAAGTCAGTTCGCAGGACAGTTCGGTTCGCAGTTTGGGTTCGCGAGTTTAATCTTTGGTAGGTAAATCTCGGGTCGCAGCTAGATCTGCGAGCTGAGACGCATCTCAGTTCGCAGACGTTGCTGAAATTTCCAATCGGTTTTTAAAACGCATTTCGACTTGATTTTTGGACATAATCTTGTTGGGTAAATGTTCTAGCATGAAAATCTAAGCTTTACAAGTAATTTAAAGGAGTGTTGAGGCTTCTTACCACGAAAATCGAAATTGAGGTATGGTGGAGATGGAGGTGATCTTGGTGCTTGCTCTTGATGATGATGATGATGATGAGCGATTTGGTGGTGATATTGTTGATGTTGCTGTTGCCGATTTCAAGAGAGATGGGAAAAATAAAAGAGGGTTTTGAGAGTGTGTGTTTGTGTTGGGGAAGATAGGGGAAATGAGGAGAAAATGGGGTTAAAAGGAGGTGGACCATGGGTTGATGAGTTGGGTCGGCACCACGGGTCTAGGCCGACCCATTTACGGCTCGGCTCGTGAGTTCTTAGTCGGTTAAATCTCGTAGTCGTTTAATCTCGTAATATTTTAAGATGAGAATTTTGTAATCGTAATACTTATTAATGAACTACAAGAATATAACTTGAATTATTTTTGCTTGTTGGGCGCGTTTCACGTGTTTTCGTTGTGTATGGAGTGTTTCTAACGATACGAGTTACGTGTAATATATTTTACCAATGTATTAGTGTAAATAACGTTTGTTTGGGTGCTTCCATATTATTTAAAAATTTTGTCACCAACGCCCTAATGTAGATGTGTCGGGTTCAAGCTTGTACATTGTTAGCACGATTTGAACGAATCGTGTATGTGCGTATGAATTTTTACTAAGTCCCATGTATATTTAGCCCAACGTGACTAAATACACATAATAATCTCGCGAATAGGCACAATAATGATAGCCTAAAATGCCAGGTGTTACATTCTCCCCCTGTTGGGAGAATTTCGTCCCGAAATTTGTTCGAGGTAGTAGTATATACGTTTTCTAAGAAGGCCTTGAAGTATGCTAAGTGTTGTCATGAATGTCTCCGGTTGCCTTCCTCCCCTTGTTAGAAGAGGAGAGAGAGAGCTTCTAATGTGTGTTGGCCATTACGCCCAATGGACGGGGTCGGTTGGTAAATTCACTCTCTGAAGCGTCAGAGAGTGAATTATTTCTAGAGGTATAACGTACCCGCAGTATGATTCGAGTCATGCTTGGCCTCATGGATGCCGTCTGTAGTAGTTAGTAGCGGACAATTAATCTTTTTATGCCCAGTATTTCCACATTTGAAGCATAATCTCAATGCTTCCGAGTTTGTGTCTTTTGAGGGAATTTGCAATTATGGACCTGGTGTCCAAACGTGTTGCATCTGCTGCAAGGAAAGATGCATGGTCCCTTATGATGGTGTTTGCATAAGGTGCAGTAGGGTAGATTTCCTTTATTTGTTCTCCCCTTAGATCCTGTAGTGGGAGTTTGAGTTATTTTTGCCCTTTTTGTTTGGGGCTGGGTAAAGTCTGTGTTGGAGCTCCCTCTCGGGTTCCCTTTGAGGTTTGTCAGTTGAGCTTCGGTATCCTTTTCCATAGGAATATTAGCTTGAGCTTTTTGTGATACCGAGGTGGAAACTAACTGAAGTACATCTCCCAGAGTTGGGCACAAGTGTCTTAATTGTTCCCAATAGAATTCTAAAGTTCGCAGGCGCAATCCCTGCTTGCGGGTGAGTCAGCGTAGATCGATGATTTCCTCCTGAACAGTAGCTAGTTGACTGCGTAATGCCTTCATTGTTTCGTCTGTATGCTTAGAGTTGTCAGTGTTTACATTGACAATGATCGGAGCGGTAACATTAGGAGGAGTGGTGATAGTGGTGGCCGTGATATGGTTATCAGTAGCAGGATTTGAAAGGGAATTTGCTCGGGTTACTCGAGTAGCTTCTGTAACTACTGTTTGAGGTGGAAAGTCTCGGAGTCCTCCTGGGTGTGCCATTTCTTCCAACGGTTCTTCACTCACTGGCTCAGTGTTGCCTTCGAGAGTAAGTAGGTAAGGAAACATTGACTGATCCTCACCGTGTTGGTCATCATTCGACATGTGGCTACCAGTGGAGTAGCCTGTCATTTCCTACGAAATGGGTGTTTTATCAAAACAATGTTTTGATGTTGGCATTAAGTATTGTATAATAGCAATTATGAGGTTGCGAGTATAAAATTGAATTCTAGTGAAGATAATGAAAGTACAAACGGTTCTCCCCGAACAGACGATTCGCGGCATAGAGTTCGGGCAGACGATACATGAGGATAATAGTTCCGTGGGTCCCGGCCTCAACCAGTGTGAGATATATGGGAATGAGTCTGTTTGTTAAGTTTATAATGTAATTAAGTATTACACCTGTCAGCCTATCTGGGGTTTGGTTATCCTAGGTCGTGCCTAAGATCTATAACAATGAGTGAATCATTAAGCAGTCGGCAAGATTTATCAGTCAAGTAGTATAGAGTAATCAGGTTGATTAGGAGTGAACCGTAATCGCATATAGGTTTGGGTCTTGATGATTGTTTCCAGCATTGAGGGTATAAGCTCTGCCCCGTGCATTGTTGTTTTGGTTCTTCGGTTTTGGGCAGGCTTTCCTGAATTGCCCGGTACCGTTGCACTCGTAGCAGGTCTTGGGTGCACTAATGTTGGTACTAGTAGTGACTGTTTTGGAAATCCTTGGCTAGATGTCCAAATCGTTTGCATTTAGTGCAAGGACATGAACCATCACGATGAAGATTACATTTAGAGTAGTGTGGCCTGCTCCCCTTGTACACCTCCGAGTCGTCAGGGTTTTGGAGCATAGGTCTTAGCAGTCGCGGCTTTTGTCGAATTGGATTTGGAGGTTAGGGTTTCCATCAGATTTTCTTTTATTATTGTTACTAAGAGATGGGGCTGGTGTCTCGCGGCGAATGATCATCGTCATGAGTACGTGTGCCATACGGGTAGCACTCTGGATGTTTGTGATTTTGGATGAGACGACGTTTCCCGGGATATTCTCTGGGAGTCTACGAATGTATCTCTAGATATGTTTGTGTTCTGGGTCTACCATAGCAGGGCAGAGAAGGGCGAGTTGTTGAAACCTAGTGGTATATCCAGCGATATTGTTGTAAGTGTGTCGTCATAGAGGCATCGTGCTTGAACAATTAAGAGAAAAGAGATAAATGGATGGTTTGTAAGAGGTTATGGCGTATCACATATGTGTATATAATGAGGTAATCTGCAACAGCACTAAGTGATGGTCATATTGCGGAACGATAAAATCAAAAGCCCTTAAAGGCATGAGTTCGAAGGTCCTCAGATTTTGAAGTTTAAGAGAGTGTCGAGAGTTCGTTATCATTCGAACGATTTCCAAAAGCTTTATGCTGGACAATACTGTATACTTATTGAGGTCAGGGTGTTTTAGTATCGCACATGGCAGGTGATTTAGTACAGATAGTAAATCTTATAATCAGGGTGGTTCGTAGTCATTACATCCGATTGTTCGTTTACAAAATTTGTCGGGTAGTACTATACCCGAACGAATACCATAACGTTTTACAAAATGTGATAGTGCAATCATCTAGTTATGAGTTTTCAATACGTTTTGTGGTTCCTAGAACCCTGCTTTACGCAGATTTGGCAAAATGGTTATAGTCACTATCTAGCTAGTCCTAAGTAGGCTTCTGATTACTTGGAATTTCATTCCACGTACATGTCGCGTGGGTAATAGCGTTCGGTGAGCAAGTCCCGGTAATGCGGCGGTGCACGGTAGAGTGCATCCCCTTCCACCGGCTTTCCTCCCAGCCGTTTGACCCACTTTTTTGTTTTCCCAGTGAAGTTTACGGCCACCCTTTTCCGGTGGTGTAGTTTGTCCTTAACCTTCTGGGTGACGTATCTTTTCATGATTCTCAGCTCCTTCTCATAGTCTTGACACTTGTATTTCAGCTCCCAAGTACGATTGTTCAGTTCGATTGTCTGCTCCATGACCCGTTCATAAGCCTCTACGTCGATTATTCCGAAGTTTTGGTTCTCGTTTTCCTCGACCCCGAATTCCTCTACAGGTGCGTAATCTCCATCGAGGTAGGTGTATTGTACTTGTTCCTCCTGAATTTGGTCAGAGTCGGACGGGTAATCCTCCATAGCTGTGCTTGACCTCTTGCTGAAGAGGTCCTATAAAGCGCAAAGAGGATAAAGAAAGTCTCAAGGGTTATATTCCTGGCTGGCACTAGGTGTTCCGTTCATGTGAATGACGAAGTTTTATTCTAAGATATTGGAGAGATTTCGTGGAATCTGTTGGGTCGCAGTTGTTATAAACGCATGGGCGTGTTTATACTGTGAGTGCCACTACTGTTGTCGGTAAGTGTTAGATTTTTTTGTTGAAATAGTGAGTCGTTTTAGCAGGACGTTGATTGCCAATCCCATGGCTGTAGTGGTATCATTTGAGGCCTATACATACATATATCGTGCTTATTATAGCCTAGAAGATAGCACATGTGTGAGGCCTATTTATTTATATACACGGTACATATAATAGCCTAACAGCGTAGCAAGTAGCATTTGGTCCCGTTTCTCTCGTGGTCAGAGTCAACTAGTGTATTCCTGTTCAATATAACCCCTTTCTGGCTTCACATCATCTTTCATTAATTGTACATAGTTGATCAGGCTATGTTAAATTAACGTCGCATGATGCAATTCCCGAACCAGTCATACCTACTAAAGAAATACTGCCTAACGGTCATAGTCTAGGCCCACTAAATGCAACCTAGTTCGCTATAACCTTAGGCTCTGATACCAATCTGTAACACCTCCAATTTCTGTGATTAGCGGAAGCAAGCTTTGGGGTGCTACTAATCAAATATCAACAGCACAAAGATAAAGCAAACGACATCTATATGCGATGTCTATAAATTAGTTACATGTCATGGTTACAATGTTTGAAAACATTCTATTTTTGGTTACAAAATGAAGTTCCCTAGAGTCCGCACGATTAGCGGGAGATTCTATTACATAATCACATCATACAAAAGATAATGCTACAAATCTCCGTTAGATGCAGTGTGGAAAATCATGCGACTCTAGCAAGTAAGCAAATCCTGTTGGGCGACCCTACTATTGTTGTGTACCTGAGAATGCATCACTAAAAGGTCAACCAAAAGGTTGGTGAATCTCACAGGTTTATAGTAAGTAGTAAGTTCGAACACATCAAGTAGTGAAAGTATTTGTACAGTTTTAACCAAGTACTGAGTAATGATTGCACGAATGCAATCGGTTTGATATACATTGCCATGAGCATCATAGTCGAAGCTTAACCAGTCTGTAAGGTACAACTAAGTACCAGGTAAGTGCCCCTATGAGTGTTAATCCAAAAACACTCATGTGTAACGAGTAAGAAACGCCCGTTTATACAGTATGGTTCGTGGTGGCGCTACCACCCCGGGCGGGGATTGTCAGTCCCATATGGATCCATATACTAAAACTCACGCTTATCCTATAATTAACAACTATGATTCAGAGGACTTCATTGGATTAAACGTAACCCATGCAATCAATATATAAGTAAGTTTGTAAGCCTGTAATATAGTAAATCTGTACATGTGTCCAAGTAAAACAAGTAATGCATCTCACCCCAGAGTAAAAACAGTAAAAAAATGGGGCTTTGAGACTCACCTGAGTCTAGCAAGTATGTAGGCGAAATAAAGTAAGTAAAGCGGTTGTAAGTCCGTGTATCGGTTCTAAGAACCCTGCAACCTTCTGGCGTCCGAAACGCACATGTAAGTAAATAAGTAATTAAGTTGATGTCCTGAAAGATCACCCATGCTAGTTGTCCACTCAACTAGAAAATATCCAAGTGTTTGTTTGTATGTTTGTAATCAATTAGGGCCCGTTGGTGATGGGGTGTAATAATAATTCAAGTATTATCATTGTTTTGCATTTCGTTATGTCATTTCTTTGTGAAGTGTATTTATAAGTCTGTCATTCATATCGCGTCGTGAAGGTGTTGTCCGAATGTAAGTTCGGACTACACTTTCACTCTTTTATTTCTACTACATCGTTTATTAAAAGTCGCATTTGTAATTTAAAAAACGGGGAAAGTTGACCTAGTCTGACTATGGACTGAGATAGTGTTGCGAACTGAGTTCGCAGTGCAAGCTGAGTTCGGCTCGCAGGGCAGCAGGCTGCGAACTGAGTTCACGATGCGAGTTGAGTTCGGCTCGCAAGGTAGTAGGCTGCGAACTGCGTTCGGTTCGCAGCATATGGTTCGGTTCGCAAACATCGACTCGCAGGTCGGCTCGTAGGTCAACTCGCAAGTCAGTTCGCAGGTCAGTTCGGTTCGCAGTTTGGGTTCGCGAGTTCAATCTTTGGTAGGTAAATCTCGGGTCGCAACTCGATCTGCGAGCTGAGACGCATCTCAGTTCGCAGACGCTGCTGAAATTTCCAATCGGTTTTTAAAACACATTTCGACTTGATTTTTGGACATAATCTTGTTGGGTAAATATTCTAGCATGAAAATCTAAGCTTTACAAGTAATTTAAAAGAGTGTTGAGGCTTCTTACCAGGAAAATCAAAATTGAGGTATGGTGGAGATGGAGGTGATCTTGGTGCTTGCTCTTGATGATGTTGATGATGATGATGATGATGATGATGATGATGATGATGAGCGGTTTGGTGGTGATGTTGTTGATGTTGCTGCTGCCGATTTCAAGAGAGAGGGGAAAAATAAAAGAGGGTTTTGAGAGTGTGTGTGTTTGTGTTGGGGAAGATAGGGGAAATGAGGAGAAAATGGGGTTAAAAGGAGGTGGACCATGGGTTGATGAGTTGGGTCGGCACCACGGGTCTAGGCCGACCCATTTACGGCTCGGCTCGTGAGTTCGTAGTCGGTTAAATCTCATAGTCGTTTAATCTCGTAATATTTTAAGATGAGAATTTTGTAATCGTAATACTTATTAATGAACTACAAGAATATAACTTGAATTATTTTTGCTTGTTGGGCGCGTTTCACATGTTTTCGTTGTGTATGGAGTGTTTCTAACGATACGAGTTACGTGTAATATATTTTACCAATGTATTAGTGTCAATAATGTTTGTTTGGGTGCTTCCATATTATTTAAAAATTTTGTCACCAACGCCCTAATGTAGATGTGTCGGGTTCAACCCGGTACATTGTTAGCACGATTTGAACGAATCGTGTATGTGCGTATAAATTTTCACTAAGTCCCATGTATATTTAGCCCAACGTGACTAAATACACATAATAATCTCGTGATTAGGCACAGAAATGATAGCCTAAAATGCCAGGTGTTATAGCGGAGTACAAATGTATGGAAGTCGAGAAAGACCAAAGGTAGTTATATTATGAATCGAATAACAAACGTATTACTCGAGTTTCCATTTGTAGTACAAATCATCCCTGTTTTCTTGCATACCTGAGTAATGCTGATAATTCGTACGAATAAGTGATGACATATTATCCCGCCACCTAGACCAGTTAGTCCAACCTATTCCGGTGAGGGTAAACCTCGTTCATAAGATTGTTTATTCAACAAACTATGCCATGATTCGGGAATCTTTGACGACCGAGATTGGGGAATAGGATTCGAGATTAACTGTCGGATAATATGGGTATACATTTGAGAGAACTTTCGGTGTACGCTTTAATATATTTTGCAACCAACGTGACATTCTATTTGCCTGATTGTGGACACTTCCGCGTCAGCCCGATAGATTGATTGTAGTAATAGCTCACATTAACGAACTTATCCCCATTAGAACTCTCCATATTTAACAACTCCTAAACCACTGCATAGTAGACAATCGCTTTAATTGCTAAATGCCCGAAGTAACCTCCACTTTTTAGTTTATTTTTAATTTATGTTAGAATAGAAAACCCAAAACCAAAACCAACTCTTTTATCCCTAGTTAAATACATAAAAGTTTCTAAATCCCCTAGCTTTAATTTGCCACGCTTTGAAGAAAGATCCTAGGTCATACTTGTCCTTTGCTAGCCCTTTGATTAGCATAATAGTAACCCTAGGCCCTAGCCTTACAAATTTAAAACCCACTGTTGTCTCGCATCACCATTAGTAATTTCAACGACCGGTGTGCTACACAACAAGGACTTTGATAGGATGATGTCAAGATCAAAAGTATGACCTAAAAGTACTAAAACAAAATCCCGTTGTAGATACTAAAAACGTGAATAGAATGCTAACCCATGAAAACTGCACCTCTTGTATGGTCTGTTAATGGAGCGTGTGTAGTTTATCGGCACATTAATGTGAGAACATAGTGAGAGGTGATGTGGAACTCACGATTCTCGAGCGTACTCCGGCCGGGGACCACGCGGGTTTTGCATGGTTAAGTTCACCATTTTGTTTATGATCCTTGGCATACCAGCCATGAATAGTAGATGAGCATATCCGAGATTAACATGCCGTTGATAAGAATCAATGAATCTCAAAAGAACTAGGAGTTTCATAGAGAATGAAATTGACAAAGGCATTGTCTTCCTAAAATAAATTCGCAATATGATTACGGGGAACCTTTTCATAAAACGAATCTAAAATATGGATCCTAGCCTTAATTTTGTAATTGGGTAATTAATTAAGGAATATTCAAACTAACTGAAACTGTTTATCTTATAGATGTCTTCTACAAATGGTAATAATCCACCCGTCCCCAATCCCGCACACAACTCGAACTTCTTACTACTCTTAGTTCTTGGGAGGGAAAGACTGACCGGTCCAAAATATATGGACTGGATGTGTAACCAAAGGTTTACCCTAAGGTACGAGAACAAGGAGTATGTTCTCGATGAGCAGATTCCCTTAATTGATGATGATTCAACCCAAGAGGAGATTAAGGCACACCGGAAACATTATGATGATGCAAATAAAGTGTCTTGTATCATGGCATCGTCCATGAGCCCTGAATTGAAAAAGACTTTTGAGAATACTTGAGCTTATGAGATGAACCAACAACTTAAGGAAATGTTTTAGGCAAAGGCAAGCAAAGAACGCCTTGATGTGGTTAAGTCACTCATGGCTTACAAAGCCATACATGGAGCATCTATCTGTGCTTTCGTATTGGAGATGAAAGGGTACTTTGATAGGTTGGAATCATTGAATATGATGTTTGACACAGAGTTTTCCATTGCCATAATTTTGTCCTGTCTGCGAACTGTCTACAATCAGTTTGTAATATCATATCAAATGAATATGAATGAGAGAGAATGCTCGATAATGGAACTCCATAATTTATTGCAAACTGCTGAGCAAGGAATCAAAAAGGATGATGTGTCTTATAGCTTAGCAGCTCTTGTGTTAGTAATTGGTCAAAATGCAAAGAAAAGAAAGAGGTCAAATTGGAAAGCAAAGATTGCGAACGGAAAGTCCAATCGTGGGTCCAAAAGAAAGAACGATTTTTATATTGTGCCAGCAAGTGATCTAAAGGAAGCAGTGTGCTTTTACTGCAACATAAAGGGGCACTGGAAATGTAGCTGCCCGAAATACCTGAAGGACCTTGAAGATGGAAAGGTCGAAAAGAGTGTTTACTCAGGTATGTTCATGATTGAACTCCATAATACTACAACTTCTAATTCGTGGGTTCTAGATACAGGGTGTGGTACTCACATTTGTGTTGTATTGCAGGGTCTAAAGGAAAGTAGGAATTTAAAGCATGGAGAGCTCAACCTAATCATGGGAAACAGAGGAATCACGCCTGTTACCGAGATTGGAAAGTATGAGCTCGTGCTGAAGTCTGGAGTTAAAATAGATTTGAATAATTGTTGTTATTCATCAAAAATGACTAGAAACATAATTTCATTTTACGCTTTGTTTAAGGATGGTTATCGGTTTTCATTTGATAATGAGAATGGTGATATTTTGGTTTAATTAAATAATTGTTTTGTTTTTAAAGCTTCCCCTTACATGGCATATATGAAAATGTTGAATGTACCAGCAATGTGATTTTAAATGTTGATTCGTCTAATGAGATTGATAAATCCAAATTGTGGCTTTATCGTCTTGGGCATGTAAACAAGAAACGCATCGGCCAACTCCAAAAGGATGGAGTGTTGGAATCATTCGAGCTCAAATCGTATGATGTATGCGAATCTTGCTTATTGAGTAAGATGACTAAATCACCATTCACCGGATCTTGTGGAAAAGATGAAGGACTATTGTACTTGGTACACACATATGTATGTGGACCATTCCGATGTGCCACAAAAGATGGAAATCGGTACTATGTTACATTTACTTATGACTGCAGTAGATTTGGATATGTTTATCTGATTAAGCATAAGTAAGATACTTTTGAGATATTAAAAAGATATCAACGCGAAGTAGAGAATCAATTGGGCAGAAAGATAAAGGTACCCGGATCTTATAGGGGAGGAGAATACCTTAGTATCGAGTTTCTCGATCATCTTAAAGACTGTGGAATAGTTTCACAATTAACTCCTCCTAGAACGTCACAGCTTAATGGTGTTGCTGAGAGGAGAAATAGAACTTTGTTGGACATGGTTCGGTCTATGATGAGTCGGGCTACACTTTCGATAAGTTTTTGGAGTTATGCATTAGAAACAACCGCTCGCATCTTAAATCTCTTACCCACCAAGAAGGTTTCAAAGACACCTTATGAGATGTGGAAGGGAAAACGTCCTTCTCTTGGTCACATCAAAATCTGGGGTTGTGAAGTTTTCGTTAGACGAGAAACTTAGGACAAACTAGACTCTAGATCTGAACAGTGTCTTTTCTTTGGTTATCCACAAGAGTCATTTGGATATCTATTCTATAGACCGACAGATAATGTGGTCTTTGTAGCTCGAAGAGGAGTGTTCCTTGAGAGAGAAATGCTATCTAAAGAGGACAGTGGGAGTAAGATTGATCTTGAAGAAATTCAAGAGACAACCGATGAAGAACCTATAGTAAACACTGATGTTCAACAAGAGGTAGAAACACATGTTGAACCTGAAGACATATCCTTACCCGCTCGCATAACCAGTAGTAGAGTTAGCAAGCCTCCTCATTTCTATGGTTTCCATATTGAGGAAGAGGATAAAATTAGTGATGGTACACTAAATGACTTAGATAAGCCTGCTAACTACAAGGAAGCGATGGCAGGCCCTGAAGCTGCTAAGTGGAAGGAAGCTATGAAAAGAGAAATTCAGTCTATGTATGACAATCAAGTTTGGAATTTGGTTGACACTACACTCGGTCTTAAGACGGTGGGTTGTAAGTGGATCTTCAAGAAGAAGACGGACATGGATGGGAAGGTACACACTTATAAAGCTAGGTTGGTAGCGAAGGGCTATACTCAAACCCATGGGATTGATTATGAGGAAACCTTCTCACCAGTAGCTAAGATAAAGTTAATTAGGATTATGCTAGCCATAGCTGCATTTCATGATTATGATATTTGGCAGATGGATGTCAAAACCGCTTTCCTTATCGGGAAACTGACAGAGGATGTGTTCATGGCACAACCGGAGGGTTTTGAAAATGAAATGTATCCTAATAGTGTGTGCATGCTTCAAAAGGCTATTTATGGACTTAAACAAACCTCTCGTAGCTGGAATCTCTGCTTCCATGAGAAAGTCACAGAGTTTGGATTTTCTAGAAGCGAAGATGAGTCCTGTATATATATGTCAAGTTCAGTGGGAGTGTTGTAGTCTTCCTAGTATTATATGTGGATGATATACTACTCATAGAAAATGATATCCCAAATTTACAAGGTGTAAGAGATTGGTTGGGAAAATGTTTCGCTAAGAAAGACTTGAGAGCTGCAACATATATTCTTGATATAATTATTTACAGAGATAGGTCGAAGCGTCTAATAGGACTTAGCCAGGACATGTACTTAGATAAATTTTGAAAAGATTCAAAATGGAGAACTCTAAGAGAGGGAATTTTCCCTTACATCATAGCATAGATATTAGCGAAGATCTTTGTCCGAAATCTAAGGAAGAATCGGATAGAATAAGTCGAATCCCATATGCTTCGGCTATAGGATCGATCATGTATGCCATGACGTGTACAAGGCCTGATGTCTCATTTGCTTATAGCTTAGTGAGTCGAAATCAGCAGAATCCTGGTGAAGGTCATTAGACAGCTGTAACGGGTATAGTGACGCAAGTTTCCAAACAGACAGAGATGATAGTCGTTCACAGTGTAACACCCCCAAATTTAATGATTCGCGGAAGCATACTTTGGGTGTTACTAATCAATAATCAAAGCACACAGATATATAGTAAACGACTCTATATGCGTCGTTTTAACAAAATATATTAATATTAAAAGGTTTACAACAGTTTGAACTCATACATAGCTCGTGTTCGTAATATGAGAGATTTAAGTACATAATTAGTTATACAAAATCTAATAATGCAATGAAATCTCTGAAGTTTGCATGAAGACTCGAGCTAAGATGCATCCTAATGGGCAGTCCAAATCTACTGCTGAGTACCTGTGATACATGCTAAAATGGGTCAGCTAACGCTGGTGAGCTCACAGGTTTGAGTATCAAATAATATTCTATGAACCGCAAGATTTAAGTATTGATTTGCATCTAGCAAATAAAGTTAGAGATAATGTATACAACCATGAGCGCATAGTCTGAGCTTAACTCGAGGGTCGGGTCCCATATAGAGAATTCCGAGCGAGGTGCCTCCACGAGTGCCTAATCTACACTCGTCTTCCCAAATATTAGTACGTCCGTTTACCCGGTTAGTGCTTGCTAACCCGGACGAGGAGGGTCAATCCTATATGGTACCATATACTAATATTCACGCTACTTTCGTATTACCAGACTATACTGACGGAGGACTTTGATTTGATTAATTGAAAACAACTCATGTAGTATATTGAAATATGTACTCGCGTTCATGCGTTAAAAACAGAGCAATGTATCACACCCCTAGTAAAATAGTAAAAAGAGGGGCCATGAGACTCACCTGAGCCTGAAGAGTTTATCTAAATAAACTGAGATTGATTAGCCAAGAATCAAAGTCCAAAGACTTGTAACCTGAGGGTGTCCACGACACGCGATGGTTATGAACATGTGAAGGCATCTCATAAGACTACCTTGTAGTTGTTTGTCCAACTAGAATGTCCAAATGATTACAATTTGGTTGATTGTTTAAGTGTTTGAAAATGTGTACGGCCCGTTGGTGATTGTTGGTAATAATAATCTTATCATTATTCTTGAAAAACGTGTTCCAAAGTGTTTTAGAAGTCATGTCGCATTCGTGTTTGATGTTATACAAGTTTAACACTTTGTGTGAAAGTTTAGATGTAACACTGTTACTCGTGACCCTAGGGTAAGGGCGAAGCCCGTTAATGACGGGGGTTCGGGGGCAGCGCCCCTGGTAGCGGGGTCCAAGGGGCGGCAGCCCCTGGCGGGGTCCAAGGGGCAGAGCCCCTGGCTGGGGTTGAGCTGCCAGGTAAGCTTGGAAAATTTTTATTTCTACTAAATTGCTTTGGTGAAAAACGCATCTGGACTTGAATTTGGGTGAAATCGAGTGATAAAATTTTAGGCCTCAACACTTAGTAAATTTTGGGTTCTGTTTCATGCGACACTTATAGCGTCACTAGAGGGCATTAGGCGTCACTTGGGAAGTGACGCATGAAATGGCAGATTCTGAGTAAAGGGCGTCACTAACGGAAGTGACGCATACAGAGGCGTCACTAAGGTAGCTTGGGCGGCACTTAAGAAGTGTCGCATAAGATGTGAAATTCTGAGTTTAGGGCGTCACTTAGGTAAGTGACGCATAAGGTGGCGACACTTCATCAGTGACGGGTGTAAGTGTCGGTTAGGCGTCACTTAAAGGAGTGACGCATACTTGGGCGTCACTAAAGCAGTGTCGGGTTATTAGTGACGGTAAGGGTCCTAGGCGTCACTAAGCAAGTGACGGTTGGAGTGTCGGGAAAAAGGGGTTTTATGCGGCACTTAGGAAAAATTAGGGTTTCATGCGACACTCAATGCGTCACTTAAGTGACGCACGAAGTGACGCTATACTGGTCGTCTTTGCGACACTTAGGTCTGTTTGACGGATTTTTGAGCCAAAATGAGTTTTCCGGCCATAGTTTGGTCCGATCCTTTTACCCAACCCATATATGGACATTCTAAGCTTATATAAACAACAAACATGTAAAAATGAGTGAAATCGAAGAGTTTCGGGTTTTTGTCGGAACTTACAAAGTGTTGAAATGAGATTCCGAAAAGATAGATTTGTAGATCGTTGCGTGGTGGTTGTTTTTCTCCAAAGAGCTTCGAGATTTCGGCGGCGTTTGGTGGTGTAATTTGGTGTTTTAAGGTGATGGTGGTGATGGTTATCTTGAAAGAGAAAAGAGAGAGAAAGGGGAGAGTGTTGGTGGAAATGAAGAAGAAAATGAGGAGGGAGTGGGGTTTTGTTGAAAGCCTCACTTTCTCAGCTCCTGCAATCGTGCTCCGTGCGGTGTTCGTTTTCCCAATTGTTTAAACGTTAAATTAATATTAATTACTTTTAAATATACATTTTAAATTACCAAATAAATTCCCGATAATTTGGTTGAAGTATTTTATTAAAATACTTAATAATTGAATTATTAAATTTAACGTTTTCTGGTTTTGTTTTAACGTACGATTTTACATTTTAATTATGTAAATTGTCATTTGTACGATACGAGTTTAACTTGAAATGTTATAAAATGATATTTTTAGATGTAATAGCGTTATTAAATAATGTTATATTATTTAATAAAATTGTTCACCAACGTCCGTATTAATTGAATCAAATTGCTTTTGATTTGAACTTATACGATTTAATCGAATTTAATACTTGTGTATATTCAACAAGATATATTTATTGATACATTAATTAGCCTAACACAGAACTAATTACATGTATTACACTTGATTAGGCACTAATTACAAGTCCTAATTTGGCAGGTGTCACACACAGTCCGGTTGGGTATTCTTACTGAATGGGGGAGCGGTGACATGGAAGAGTTCCAAACAAGATACGGTGGCAGACTCCACGTGTGATTCTGAGTACATTACGGCTTGTGAGGCTTCAAAGGAATCTATCTAGATTAAGAATTTCATTGGAGATCTTCGAATTATTCCAACGGTTCAAGACCCCATTGAAATATTATGTGATAACGAAAGTACGGTCGCCTTGAGTAGAGAACCTAAGGATCACGGAAAGTCAAAGCATATTGAAAGAAAATACAATTTTGTTCGAAGAAATGTAGAAGAGGGACACGTGATTGTGAAGAGCATAAGATCAGAGGATAATCCGGCTGATCCATTCACAAAGCCACTTGGAAAGTCCAGACATGATGAACATGCTAGGAGCATAGGTTTAAGAGATAATGTAAAGTTTTAGTTGTTAGTTTGATTTTGAAACATTGTAAACAATGATGGAAATTGTAATAGACTTAGTGATTAAATAATGGAGATTTATTTATTGGAAGGAGTTCTGTCATTTACTATTGTTTGTCATTGTGTTTCATTTTTGTATGTTTAGAACCCACTTCCTGAGTAAAACAATTTTTACTCAAACCTCCTCGGTCGTTCATACTCCTGGAAGTAAGCGATGAATTAAAACTGTCATTGAGTATTAGTTAATTGTCTATGGAGATTTGACATGGCATGGAGAATGCTGCAACACTCATGGGTACTTAATGGAGATTTAAGTATAGAAGAGACCCGTACTTAAAGAGATCACTTCATGGATTAAATCACAAGTGATTTTAAGATGATAATATCCTCTATTCTTAAAATGGGGATACATTGAGTTTCTAGTTTTTCAAATCTTTTTTACTTTAGTACATTCAAACGTTGTGCGGAAATGCCAGTCATAAATGGTATGCTAGGTATGACATGATGAGTAGACTAGTACTATGTAGTCAAAATTTATTTGTTCCTTCTCACCTAATGAGAAAAGCGATATCTTAGGCCCTCTGATGATTAAAGATTGATTCAAAAGTGCTAGGCTTGGCTGGGACTAAGTTGATGGTTCAATAGTCTCATATAGTCAAAATAATCGAAAATCAGACAACAAATTATGAATCTTGAGATTGATTAAAATCCATGTCTCGATTCATATGATATCAGTAGAATAAAGGATATAGTTGATCATTTATCTAAAGGCCTAATTCTAAGATAAGATTCAGAGCTCGGAAGTTGCGTTGGATGACACTCTCTGCTTAGTTAATGGATAGACTTGAGACCAATAATAGTTGATGACTTGTCCAAGTGGGAGATTGTTAGAATAGTGTCCAAGATTATAACTAATTGGTAAGAATATCATTAAAAGTAGAGTCTTTTTTGGGTCGCCCTCAATGAACAGTAAGAGAAATAAATGAGAGCTAATTAATTATTGGAATAACTAATAGAACATTCTGGAAAGTTGATCCAACCGCCAGTTGGAAGGTCCAGCCAGCGGTTGGAGTCAAAAGGGTTAAGGCGGTGGAACGAGTAGCAGAATATTCTGGAAACACGATCCAGCCGCCAGTTGTAAGGTCCAACCGCCAGTTGGGATTCTATCCCACATCGGCCAGGGGATGAAACCCTGGGCCTCCTCCTCCCCTATAAATAGGGACCTACCCTAGGCTTTCAAAGGCATCCCATAATTGAATAGAGTTCAATTCTCTCTCTCTCTCTCTCTCTCTCTCTCTCTCTCTCTCTCTCTCTTTCTTATTCCTACTCCTTGTGAGAGTTTACAAGACTTAGAGTCGGGACCCTAGGAGTTTGGGAATTTCTCTTAGTTCTTGGGTGTGATCCATTAGAGGAGTTCTGGTTTGGGCACTCGCTTCCAAGTAAGGAAGCTCTGCAAGATCGTCTGCGCGTGAGAAATTGGTTTTCTCAAAGGTTAGTATTTTCCTCTTTATCTATTTGTTTATTTCTTTTATTTATTCAAGTTAAGATCCCTAAGAGTTAGGTTTCCTAATTACCCTAGATTAATTAATTTTGTTATAATTCTGTTGCGTATATTAATCAAGTTAGGGAATAGAAAACCCAACAACAAACTACCTTCAACTCCTCCACCTAACCAATCTTCTAAATCCTCATTCCCACACATTCTTAACCTATCAACGTCCGAGACCGATGAAGAGTTCATTCTAGAGGATCTCTCCGAACCATTGCAACTTGAAACTACTGGCCAGGGTGACGGGTACGACGAGGTAGACAGGACATAGAAATGGAGAACCCGGAAGAGGAGATTTACACAGAAGACTCAGCTTCAGAAAGACGGAAGGAATGTGCGCCGACTCTGAGATGTGATCTCATGCCAACTCAAACAGACATGGTTGATACTATCCAAGAACTAGTTTTTGATATTCAACATATCTCGCAGGATGAATCACCTCTTAATCCAGTTGAACCCTTTATTGCCTTAGACATACCAGTTACCCAAGTAGTTGATGAGAATGTTGCTAAAGGATTGGAAACGTCAATGGACTCTGTCCCACCTCCATGCCCAGAGTACAACATTATCATCAACTCAAAGACCATAGGAAATAAGGTGGGTATTGTGTCAAGGTCGTCATTCAAATCATCTCTCCACTATACAATGACATAGATTTCATCAAGAGATAAGGACCCCTTTGACTTGCCCATTCTGAAAATCTAAACCGAGAAAGTACAAGAAGTTGAGAGATTAATTATACCTCAAGTAAAACAAATCACTCACTTCGTCGCACCTTCTCATCTGATTGGACATACCCTAGGAATGACCTGCTTTAACTATATAGGTATGTACCGATACTATCACTTGTGTCTACTGATGGATGCAAGTGAACTAGGATTTCCTGATAAATAGTGTTAGAGTCAAGCTAGAGACTCGAACAAAAATAAGCGCTTCTCAGGAGGCAACCCGAGTCTCACATAATATTAGTAATATTAGTTAAGTAACCCCAATAAGTAGAAAATGAAACCCTAAAAAGCATCTTTATAAGTTTTCTTCAATTTAAGTGAACTAAAAGGGAATGATTTTCAAAATGACTTGGAACTTAAAATTTCATATTCGTTGAAGTCATAATTTTTGATATTAAAGTCATTTTTTTGCTAAAAACCTAAAACTTTCCTCCTCCCACTTGTTTGGACTTCATTGCAAAGATCTAATCACCATTATCTAAAGTTCTTAACATCCTTTCACTTGCAAACATGGAACCCTGCTAGAAGTTTTGCTATCTAGGTGCCTTAGTCATCATTCACACCCACTCACATATTTCGAGCTTTTAAGGTACTTACATATAATTCTATGAACATACATAAGATCTTTAATTGATTTATCTGATAAACATGATTCATTTGTCAATATGTGTATTATGCTTGATGATGTGCGTGCAGTATATGCAATTAAATTCATAACAACTTTTAAATCAAGGAAATACTAAATAATACTTTATCACAAAATTCAGGAAAGAATAACCCGTTCGTATAATATAGCTTTTACAAGTAAGTTCAGGTATCGAACACAGGGAACGTGTATTAAATTATTAATTTTTTTTAACAATTTATATTACAATTACAATTAAATACAATTAATATTACAGATAAGGGGGTACGTTTTAATTCCGTATGAATAAATTATATTGATACTAATTTACAATTACCTAACTCAACTAAGCTTTTAGAAACAAATAGAAATACTAATTATAGAGAGAAGAGTGTATTTATTTAAACTATCTTTAACCTAATCTTATAATTCTCCTTTATATTTATTTTATCGTTGATTAACTATTGGTGATTTTACTAATATAGATAATCTCTTTGGACAAAGTCAACTACCATATATTATTAAAGAAAAGTATATGCTATAGAGGTTCCTCTTCTTAACATATCTCACGAGAATAATATTCTGATAAACCTATCAACAATCTATTATAACTTTGTAGGCAACCTTGTAGTAGACAAGCGTTTATGATTACCACATCAATTATATTATTAAGCCTTAATGTTCTTCCACTATCTCCTCGGTCCGAAGTCTCCAGCTCATAACTTAATTAAATTATAGTATATAATCTTAACTAAATTATGTAAGAGCAACTTAATTATATAGTCAATACAATTATCGGGAAAGTATAATAAATTTGCAATGAATCAACATCAACGTAAACATAAATTCAAATCATAATTTCAATTAACATTCATTCAAATAAACACAATAAGAAACTTAATTCATATCAAAACTAAGTAAACAATATCCAAAATATGATTAAGTAGTATACTAACAAAATACAAGGATAAAGAAACCAAACCCCAATGATGAACAAGCTCTTTTAGGGTTAAAAACCTTCAAACCCAAGCTTCTTTAGCCTCCAAATCCGTATTCTATACGAACCTTAAACCCTAAAATCGAATTTTTATTATTGAAATCGTATATGGTTTAACTAGAATTAAGCCTCTATTTATAGTTTTCAATACCGCCGGTCCAACCGCCGGTTGGAAATTCCAACCGCCGGTTGGATAACTTGTTCTCCAAGTCCAACTCTGCGTCCGGAACTGACATATTATTTAAATATTCAACCGCCGGGTGAGAATCTCAACCGCCGGTTGGGTCTATTTTTCAGAATCTTCCAACTCCGGGTTGGGCTTAATCTTGGCTTTCTTCTTCTCTAAACCGCATTTATTCTCTTTTCTTGGCCAAATTATTCAATAATATCATTTTAATCTTCTTTTAAAACTCTATCTTCTCAAATCTTCAATTCTTCTTGATTTTTCTTCATTTCAGCTTCATTTTCGTTTCTTTCTTCAACTATCTATCTTTCACACCTAAATTGCAAATATAAACAAATTAAGTACCGAAATCAATAAAAATGCAATAAAAGTATATAAAATATAGGAATTTATTAGTATATAAATATCATATTATTTGATGTTATCAAATATCCCCACACTTAAGTTCAACTTGTCTTCAAGTAGAATATATTCACAAATCAAAAATTGATAAGCTTCAAACTAATATTTAATAAATAAAATACTTAAATTAAAAATCTGTTTTCATAATTTAAACTTTAAACAATTAACATGGATAACTATAATATACAAATAAAAATTATTATTATTTGTGTAATATATAGCTCATGAATGATATGATTGTCCACTTTAAACAATCTATATTTATCTTTCTGAATACATCCTTTATTGTTAGAATGCATATTACTTATGATTTCCATATATGATATATTCTTAAACTTAATTATACAAATTTCTTTTATATTCCAAATAAATATATGAAATCCATTTTTAAGAATCAAGACATTGGTGACAGGTCTGCATTGACATGCAACAGAGCGACATAACTTGATTCAGGTAAAGCAATTTTATTTTTAATCAAACCAACGGTGACAGGTCTGTACAGTCGTACAACAAAGCGACATATTTTGATTTTTACTTTTATTTATTTCTAAAAAAATTCTTTCTTTTTTCTTTATTTAAGAATACTAATTAGAGACCAGGTCTGTACTTACGTACAACGGAGGAAAGAATTAGTAAACCCCCAAACGTTTTCACATAAGTATAAAGACATAAAATTATCGTATAATAAATCTAAGAATTAAGACTTTTTATGCCATACATCATATTATGTATCATAAAATAATATACAAGTTATTTAATTAATTTCTTTAAATTCGGAAATATTCATATAGATTGCCTATTAGTACATCATATCATTTAACTATATACCACTTATTATTAAGTCGCTTACGTTATATGTATAAAACAATTAATCCACATTAAAGTCTAAACTTTTAAATATAAAACAAAGTTTTTAACAAAAGTATTCTAACTAAAAAATACCTAATTATTAACTTAAAATTTAGAAAATTTGATGAAAATTTATAATAACAAAACTTAAATGAATAATTTAAAGAAAATTTCTTTTCTTCCGATCCCCTCCCTACACTTAAGGTATACAATGCCCTCATTGTATAAAACAAAGTGAGTAAAAAGGAGAAAATAAATTAAAACGAAAAACTCCCCTGAATAAATTTGTAGAATTCATCATCGGCTAAATCTGTTCTGAAATTCGGTCATCATCTTCATCCTCAAAAATAATATACAACATCCACACTTTCGTAGTTAATCACAATTGCATTTAGCATATGCAATAAGCCTTTAAACCCCTCAGTATCCTGAGTGGACGAGTTATAGTCTCGTGAGGGTTTCCAGGGAACACACCCACAAAGTTCATAAATAAGTTAAACTTATTAAATAAAGTGTTGAACTTACTGCCAGACTTATGCTATCAAAAATAAACAACCACATTAGCATAATAGTAATAATAAGTAATAAGTACAGTAATCCAACACAAAAGTATCAAATGCATCAAAAATATAATCACAGATAAACTAATCATCATCTGAATCCTCCTGCCCCGGCTGTCTAGAAGGTCCAGCTCCATCATCAAATACCATCAGAACGTACGGCTGGAATGCAATAGACCTATCTGTCAACAACTGCTGTAATAATCCATGCTGCTAATCAGATATGTGAAAAGACTCTCTCTCAAACCTATCAAACCTCTGCTCAAGTCTACCAAACCGCTGACCAATCATATCAAATCTCCTGCCATGAGCAATCTAAATCCTCTCCAACCTCTGTTGAATATCCTCATATAACTCATCTCGACCACGACCTACTGGTGGATCCACTAGTGGTAGTGGAATCTCAGGTGGAGGAACAGGTGGTCCTCTTAAACGAGCTCTCTGAATCGGCTGCTGACCAGGTGCTACCTCAGGTGTCCATAACAAAATCCCCTCCTGCACACCCTCCTGAATAATACCTAACTCAATCAACTTGTCCTCGTCTAACAAGGACATCCCTGGTGTAACCGGTGTGCAAGTCAACAAATCAGCAGGTCCTATACCATAATACCTAGCTATCCGCGTAACATACTGTCCCCCGCACAAACTACTACTAACTCTAAATCCATTCGCAGTTGTGGTCATCCAATGAACTAATCTCCAAGGGACATTAATCAGCGTCCCCTGAAGCATAGCGTGTAAATAGAAGAAATCCGGCTGATAGACCTTCTCAGGTCCCGTATGCCTCCCACAAATAGAAAATGCTATCAATCTGTGTAATAGCCTATGAACAGGACTCCTCATATGGATATCAGTAGGTGCTCTCTCTCCATAATCTATAGTAGCAATTTGTCTCCAGTACTGGGCTATCTCAATTGACAAATACTGCTCTAACATACCTGCAGTCAAATGCTTCACAAAAGAACGGTTGTGGAGCTCATCTAGTGTATAGAGCCCCACATCAACTCCAAACTCCAACAAACTCATAGACCTAGGCTGACCTCCAAGGTAAAAAGAAATCGATGGCTGGTCAAACTGTTTAGAAGTGGAATCAAACCTAAGGGTAGTATAAAACTCTATAACCAACTCCCTATATATAACCTCACGTATATGAAATAATCGAAACCAAGCCTGAGAAACAAAACCAACATCACCTGAGGGCAAAACATAGCTCTGAGTCATAAACCTCCTCAATGTGACATCACCTGTCTCTCCATCTCTACGTGGATCTATCACTCTCTCCATCACTGACCAGTCCAAGACATCTGGTGTCTCAACAGGCTGTGCAACATACTCCATCAACCGATCACGATACTCTGCCCTACGCTCCTAAAATGGACTCGTGCTCAAAATGTAAATAAGGATGTAATTGGAAATCCCCTCTGTCTAAAAACCGCACGTCCACACTGGCATCTAGTCGCCATGAATGTAAAATAAAACTCAAAAACGTGTGAGTAAAATATTATTGGATGCATGGTTCTGCTGTAAATTTAGTCCAACAGCCGGTTGGATATCCCAACCGCCGGTTGGTATGAATGGCATGCAGAATAGTTCTTTCTTAAACTATGATAGCCACCTGCGTTTTTTTCTAAATCAATTTGAACCTAAATAATATTATGCTAAGCTACAACGAAAGAATTGAATACTTATTAATAATGAAATAGTCTTTGTCTCGAGAGTTATATTGAATCTATAAAGTGTCATAAAATCATATATATGAAAATGAATAATTTATTGTTTAAAATACATATCGAATCTTGAAGTGTTACAAAATGTTATTTTTTTTTTGAATTCAAAATCACATATATATGAGAATTTGAATAATTTAAGTTTTTGTTTTGAAAATAATATCGAATCAATAAATAAAAATATATTTTGAAATTACATTTTATTAAGTATAGTAATATGTTTTTGTTGCTTCGAAATTTTATCAAAACTAAAATATTTATAAATTTCTATTATTTATAAAACTGAATTATTCTTTTTAAATTTTGTTGAATCAAAAATTTAGTTATTTTATCTAAAGTGTATATATTTTAAAAAATATGTCGTTCTATATCTATTCTTAACGAAATTTATAATGTTTACATAACTTAGTCTAATAACATTCTAACTTTAATAAAAATGTCGAGCCACTATCCTAATTGATTCGACCCGCAAACAATTTTCAATCCGCAATCAAACCTCAAATAACAAAATCATAACCTAACTAATCCTAATTAATTTCCAAGTATTCTTATTCATTCAAGCTAACAAAATACCTAACATTCAATCAATATCCGCAATCAAACATAATTTAATTAAATATTTCGGAATTAAAATGCGAAAAAATTAAAAACTAGGGTTAAATGTTACCTCGGATGTAGTAAATCACGAATGCGAAGTAAAATGACGATGATATAATTATTTTTGGTCGTATTTGTGTGTAATGTGTGTGTGTAAAGATGGCAGAAATGAGGCTGTTGGGTTTTTGATCGAAAAAGTACCCAACCGTCGGTTGGCTTTCCAACCGCCGGTTGGTTTAAACAGGCCCAAACGTTTTAATTCGGCCCGTTATATTTTGATTTGGACATTTTAATTTTGTTTTAGCCCATCAACTAATTTTAGTTATAATTTTTAAGTTTAAGTATAAATCGGCCCATTTTTATTTTGCGTAGATACTAATGTTTTTGATCAAATAATAGTTTATAATTTTTATAACATTAAAAGAAATATAAAAGTAAGAGAACGAAATACTTACTGTTATGGCTAAACCTCCATTACTCCTTTTGCTAAATATTGCTCCATATATATGAAACGACATACCTGTGTTTTTCAGATTTTAACAACCGTTGGTTGCGTCGATTCAACTACCGTTTTGAATTTTTACCGTCGACTGTGTTTTAATTCAAATGTCATTTGTAATTGATAATCTCAAATCCTGTTGTTCCTTGTAAATGCTCAATGTTATTTATTAGGCAATAATAAAAATTCATCCATAAAAATCTGTTAAAATTATTTCACAATAAAAACTAAATACCAACATAGATTTAAACAAATAATTCAATAAAATCAATAAACGCTAATACATAAGTCTTGAGAACAAATAATAAAAATAATAACTAAAAATAAAATGAAAGTGGTAATGTTCTTAGAATGGGAGGGAATGTTCTGAGGTCCAATATCTGAAGTCCAATATCCATGGGGTAAATGCACTATGACAGGTTCAGAAGCATTTTCGGGATAAATACGGCGAAAGTGATGAAACAACTTGTTAGTTATCTCTGGGACTGTCGAGGAATATTCAGGAAAACTTTCATGGTGTATCTTTTCAGCATCTTCTACCTCAATTAAACTCTTTACAATCTTTTGTACTTTCTTAGAAATTGTCCCATCTTCATTAATCACCTTATACCCATCTACTATCTTGGTTTCTCGTTTCTTATGGCTACGCCTAAGAGAATCCATAAATCCAAAAAAATCCTAAGTGCAAATCTTCATACCTACTTGTGCTTCTAAATCTTTCAACAATTCCTATTTCTTCAAATGTACCGGTAAGCAATTCTTTTTGGTGATCAGTCAAAAGTTCAGTAAACTTAAAGATATCAATCAGTCGATAGTAAATGTCGGACAATCCTAAATGAAAAAGATCTATATGAGATTCATAATGAACTCCAGTGTAGGCTGATTGCAGTTCCTTTTTTACATATGTCGCAAGATTAATCATTGGTTCGTCACCAAAGTGCTCAGGAATGCTCCGTGTTGATTCATCATGTACTGCATAGTAAAGCTCATCAATGATTTCTTGGACATAATATTCCACTGTAGTTTCCACATAAAACTTATGAAAGTTAATGTGATCTCTCTTCTTCATCAGGTTAAGAAAATCTTGGAACTCCTCCAACACAACCTCATCATAATGATTTTTCACGTTTCCAGTAGCAAATTCCAAATCATGTTTAATAACTTCTAACAAATTCAACTGCTTCTCAGAATAGGGAAATGAAGACTTCTCAACAATCTTATGAATATAAGAATAAGACAACCTTTGCTCTTCACAGAATTCTGGATTAAATATCGGTTGCACAATCATATCTTCTTTAAGATCCATCACATAATTCTCAAATTGTTCACTATCCCTGGTTTCATTAGAATTGCACTACGTAGTATACTCTTGCTCTAATTTTCTAATTAACCCCTTCTGATAGTCTGAAAATTCTAAAGTGGTTCTCCTAATAATTTCCATAATTAGACGAAATTCATCTTGATGGTGTTCCAGATAAAAGATCAAATCTTCTGCGTCTGAAATTACTAGGGGGTGTTCATCAAAATCTTCCTCTTCATCAAAAAGTTTCATCTTTTTATTTGGCATGAAAGAGTTATAATCGACTTCAATATCTTTAAATTCCATATCGTTTAATTGCATATTTTCCAATTTACTATTAATTACTTCTTTCTGTAATCAAATAAATTCAAATAGTTTAGAATTTATTTAAATGCAACATTTTAAACAAATAATATACAATTAAGTAATTATACATTTTTACAAATTTAGTCAAAAGTCCTCGGTAGCTCCAATGATTGTACACAAAAGCGGAGAAATAGGTCAGCGTGAAGCTTATTAAAAACTTACATCTTTCGAGAAGCACCTTACTTCTTAAAGGAAGCAGGGCTTAACTCTCCTTATACCTTTGTTTTTGTTAGTACTCCCAATGGGTGAGCCGATTTTTCGATTGACTTATTTATATAAAAATTTACAATTTTACAGGGAAAAATTAAAATTTTTAATCTACCGTTCCCCGGCAGCGGCGTCAAAAACTTGATGTGCGTGAAGTATATGCAATTAAATTCATAACAAGTTTTAAATCAAGGAAATACTAAATAATACTTTATCACACAATTCAGGCAAGAATAACCCATTCGTATAATATATCTTTTACAAGTAAGTCCAGGTATTGAACACAGAGAACGTGTATTAAATTATTTAATTTATTCCACAATTTATATTACAATTACAATTAATATTACAGATAAAGGGGTACATTTTAAATCCGTATGAATAAATTATATTGATACCAATTTACAATTACCTAAATCAACTAAGCTTTTAGGAACAAATAGAAATACTGATTACTGAGAAAAGAGTGTATTTATTTAAACTATCTTTAACCTAATCTTATAATTCTCCTTAATATTTATTTTATCGTTGATTAACTTATTGGTGATTTTACTAATATAGATAATCTCTTCGGACAAAGTCAGCTACCTTATATTATTAAAGAAAAGTATATGCTATAGAGGTTCCTCTTCTTAACATATCTCACGAGAATAATATTCTGTTAAACCTTTCAACCATCTATTATAACATTTTTAGGCAACCTTGTAGTATACAAGCGTTTATGATTACCACATCAATTATATTATTAAGTCTTAATGTTCTTCCACTATCTTCTCGGTCTGAAGTCTCCAACTGTTGAGTCCTGAGCTACTGCCAGATCTGCTCAGAAGTCAAGTCTTGTGCCACTGCTAGCACTTTACCACTGTTAGTTAGTTTTGTATTGACAGTGCCACTGTCAGTTAGAATTAGTCTAACAGTGCCACTGTTGGTATAAGTATATTTTGTATCAAGTGTTTAACCACTGTTGGTTATATACGGGTACTACCTCTGTTAGTGTATAGTTCAACCACTGTTAGTAGTCGGTTAGAGATAATTATGGAATAGATATGATTTCCATAATAGTTTGATTCTGTAAAGGACTCTATATGTTATAAATAGAGATCCTGTAGAACTCTAGAAGATAGACGAATTTCTAGTTATTAGCTTCAAGGTTGTAAACCCTAGCACAGTTTGTGTGTTCGTATTATTTGATAATATTGAAGCTTTTGATTAATATTCTGTGTTTCAAGTTTATTCTTCAAGTTATTAATAAACTATTCCGCAAGCTTATTAATAATCAATCAAAGTAATACATATTAAGATCCATACTGGGATAAACAAGTGGTATCAGAGCTAGATATTGCTTTGATCTTGAAGAATTCTATAAAAGATTGCAGCTTTCTCTTCAAATTTCAAGATGTCTACTGAAACAATGGAAGGAATACAGGCTACCAAGATTCCTATGCTCAAACCTGATGAGTTTGAGTTATGGCAGACAAGAATAAGGCAGTACATGCTTCTCACAGATTATATGATGTGGGAGGTGGTTATCAATGGACCTAATTATCCAAAGGGTCCAGATGGTGAAAAATTGGAAAGACCACCACCCAAAACAGATGCTGAGAGAAAAGAAAGAGCTACTGAGTGGAAAGCATTAAGTACATTACTCTTGTCTATTCCCAATGAGTATTAAAAGAAGTTTGATAAATGTGTAGATGCTAAGGTTCTCATGGAAGCTATTGTTACAAGGTTTGGAGGTAATGATAATACAAAGAAGAACAAGAGGTCTCTTCTCAAACAACAGTTTGAGAATTTTGCTGGAGTAAAGTCAGAAACCTTAACTCAAACCTTTGACAGGTTTCAAAAACTGGTGGGAGATCTTGAAAATCACAATGTTAAGATTGACAAGGATGATCTTAATAGGAAATTTTTAAGATCACTTGGTACAGAATGGAACATGTACACTGTGGGACTTAGACAAAGTACAGATCTTGATTAGAAGGAAATTGAGGATCTATACAATGATCTAAGAAACTTTGAGCCTGAGGTTTTGGCTATGAAACAATCCATTGGTAGTTCTAATAATACTGCTTTTGTTTCTGTTGGTGATACTGGAAGTAGTAGCACATCTGGTGCTAATGATAATGTGCTAGAAGCATTCTTTGCTAGCCATATAAATTCATCATTAACTACAGAGGATTTAGAGCAGGTCACTGAAGAAGATCTTGAGGAGATGGATTTAAGATGGCAAATGGCCATGATTACCATAAGAGCAAAAAGGTTTATGCAGAGGTCTGGTAACAGAAACTTTACATTCAAGAGAGATGGTGTAGCAGGCTTTGACAAGAGCAAGGTGGAATGTTTCAACTGTCACAAGCTGGGTCACTTTGCTAGAGAATGCAGGAACACACAGGATGGAGGATCTATGAATACTGCTAATGGAATCATGAGAAATAGTTCTGGTCCTCAGAGAAGAATGGTACCTGTACAGAACACCACTTCAGACTCATTGTTAGCACAAGATGGAATGGGGGGGTTTGACTGGAGTGATCAAGAAGAGCTTGTGGTAAAAAATCAAGCATTGATGGCGGTCACAGAAGAACCAGAACCTTCAGACATTCCACATGAGGTACAAGTTAAATTATGTTCTCCTGAATGCAAGAAAATGGTTAAATTTTATAGGGATCATAATGTTGTTGTGTGCAATGAGTTAAAAGCTTTTGAGGTCAAAGGTCAACATGCAACTTTAGCTATTGAAAATCTGGAAAAACAAATTAAAGCTTTTGAAAAGAATGAATCACAATTTCACTTAGATATTAAATATCTAAATTGGGAAAAGAAAGCTTTACAAACAAAAGTTGATATGCTAAGTGCCAAGTTGGCTGAGGAAATTTCTGATAAAGAGTCAATAAAGCTGAAAGTTGATGAATTGGAAAATGCTTCCAAAGGTGTCCAAAACTTAATCAAGTCTCAAATTCATGATAAATTAAAAACTGGGTTAGGTTACAATCTTAATGTTGTTCCCCCACCTTATAATCATACTTATTTTCCATCTAAAATTGAGTTTGACTTAGGAAAACTTAAGGAAGGTGTGTCAGAAGAGATTATTAAGGTAGATCCAGTAATTAATTGTGATGATAATATAGATTTTGATAAAGTAGACATATCTGATTGGACTGAGGAAGATGAGAATGATAGTGGTAGCTCATCTAGTGATAATTCTATGAATGATTGTAATAAGTCAATTATTGGTCTAGTTTCAGAACTTAAAAGTGATAAATTGGTAGAAGGCAAAAAGATGTTCATGGAGAAAGCTAAAATTCAGCTTGAACAAGTGAATAGGGTTAACAAATCTAGAACTAATCTAGGTTATGTGTCAAATATCAAGGCTGAATGTGATAAGTGTGCAGGCAAACATAATGACAAATCTGAAAATAAAATAAACAAACCTACACCTAGAGGGAATCAGAGGAATTGGAATCAATTAGTGTCACAAAGGCTGGGTAATGGGTTTGAATGTGTGAAAAGAAAATCATGTTTTATTTGTGGTGGGTATAATCATCTTCAACTGGACTGCTACCACAATCCTAAAAATAATAGGAACAGTGGAACAAGCCAAGTGTTGAGAAATAAGCCTAACAGAGGCAATGCTGCAACCACTGTTAATACTGCAGCAGTGCCACTGTCAAAAGCTAACAGAGGCAATGCTGCAACCACTGTTAATACTGCAGCAGTGCCACTGTCAAAAGCTAACAGAGGCAATGCTGCAACCACTGTTAATACTGCAGCAGTGCCACTGTCAAAGGCTAACAGAGGCAAGACAAGGACAGGGGAGGGTTTGACTACTGTCAGGCATGGTACCTCTGCTGGTGTTAAACATTTGAAAAAAATGCTTATACCAAGTAAAGCTACCACTGCTAGGGTAATAAACACAAACTTGAAAGTGACCACTGACAGACCATTAACCACTGTCAGGTCTAAAACAGATTGTTTTTGGAAATATAAGAATGCATATACATCAAAAGTGTCCAAAATCAATGAAGCATTGAGATCAATCACTTTTAAGAGGGTTGATGTCAAAAATGCTAAAGGGAAACCCAAAGCCAGATTGGTTTGGGTTCCCAAGAGAAACTAATTATTTCTTTTTTGATATGTGCAGAGCTAACCAAGTTTATGGCATATTGATTCAGGATGCTCAAGGCACATGACTGGAGATAGGGAGAAACTGCAGGATTTTAAAGCATTTAATGGAGGAGATGTGGCTTTTGGCAGTAACCCTAAAGGAGGAAAAATCACAGGTAAAGGCAAGGTAAAAAGCAGTAAGCTCACTTTCAATGATGTTTATTATGTTGAGCAATTGAGATACAATTTGCTTAGTGTGAGTCAAATCACAGATAAGCAAAATCCTGTTTATTTCACTGACACAGAATGCATTATACTGTCTGAAAAACTCAAAATACCTGAAGACAAGATTTTAATGAGAGTTCCAAGAAAGAACAATGTATACTGTAGTGATCTAAACAAGATGAAATCTCAAAATGTCAACTGTCTTATATCTAAAGCTACTGTTTCTGAATCTGACTTATGGCATAGGAGGATGTGTCACTTGAATTACAAGACCATGAATAAACTTGTTAAGGATAGGCTAGTGAGAGGCTTACCTGAAAAGTTATTTGAATGTAGTGACCATTGTGTAGCTTGTCTCAAAGGCAAGCAACACAAGACTTCTTATAAGTCCAAGCTTGTTAATACCAATACCACTCCCTTACACCTGTTACATATGGACTTATTTGGCCCTACCAATGTAGCTAGTCAAGGGAAGAAATCTTACTGCTTGGTGATAACTGATGACTACTCTAGGATGAGTTGGGTATTCTTTCTTAGGACAAAGGATGAGACAAGTGAAACACTTAGATCTTTCATAACTAGGATTGAAAATTCAACTAATCAGAAGGTTAAGATCATCAGATGTGATAATGCGACAGAATTTAAGAATTGTGAGATGAATAAGTTCTGTGAAGAGAAAGGTATAGAAAGACAGTTTAGTGCACCTAGGACTCCACAACAAAATGGAGTAGCTGAAAGGAGGAATAGGACACTAATTGAAGCTGCTAGAAGCATGCTAGCAGATGCTAAACTTCCAATGTCTTTCTGGGCAGAGGCAGTTAGCACTGCTTGTTATGTTTTGAATAGGATTTTGATAGTCAAACCTCATAACAAGACACCCTATGAGTTATTCTTTAAGAGAAAATCTTTGGTTAGCTTTTTAAAACCATTTGGATGTCCTTGTACTGTCTTAAATACCAGGGATCACCTAGGTAAGTTTCAAAGTAAGGTAGATGAGGCTGTCTTTGTTGGGTACTCTATTCAAAGCAAGGCTTATAGAGTATTTAATAAAAGGATTAGAATCATAGAGGAGACCATGAATGTGACTTTTAATGAACATACACTAAATGTAGAAGGAACAGGTCCAGATGTGTTGTTTGATATTGATGCACTAACCCATGCTTTTAGATATCCAGATTTGTCTACTAGTGCAGGTACTAGTGCAGGTGATGGAGCAGATGAACAGAGCAACTTCATTCAACCTAAAAAGAATGACTTGGAGTATGTATTATTTCCAATTTGGACTCCAGATCCACCAGCAGTTTTTCAACAGGATCAAACAGAAACTGAAGGATCCACTCCTGCAACAACTGGTTCAGATGCAAAGGATGATTCATATGAAGAACAGAGATCACCAAAGGACTTTGAACAACATTCACCGTTTCAAGTCTTGGAAAGGAATTCTTTGTCAGATTCTGACACAACTCCTCAGTCTGCAAAAGAAAGAGAGGAAAGAGATTCTTTTTCTGAATCAGAAATGGATAATCTTCTGGGTCATAATTTGGAAAGGGAATTGCTTGATACATCCACATCTAAATATCTGGTTCATAAAGATCATTCCTTGGATCTGGTCATTGGTGATATTAGTTCACCTGTTTTGACAAGACAACAGTCAAAGCTAAGAGAGGAAGATTTACATACTTCATTATATGTTTGTTTTCTTTCTCAGATGGAACCAAAGAAAGCAGTGGAAGCTCTCAAGGATCACAGCTGGATTGAAGCTATGCAAGAAGAATTGCTGCAGTTCAAACTGCAAGATGTATGGGATTTGGTTGATTTACCAAAAGGAAAGAGAGCTATAGGCACCAAGTGGATATTTAAGAATAAGAGAGATGAAAGAGGGATAGTTATCAAGAATAAAGTCAGGTTGGTAGCACAAGGGTATACACAGGAAGAAGGCATTGATTATGATGATGTTTTTGCTCCAGTTGCTAGAATAGAAGCTATTAGATTATTTTTAGCTTATGCATCTTATCAGGGTTTCAAGGTTTATCAAATGGATGTGAAGAGTGCTTTTCTTCATGGTTTGATTGATGATGAGGTGTATGTGTGCCAACCTCCAGGGTTTGAAGATCCAACATATCCAGATAAAGTATGCAGATTGAAGAAAGCTTTGTATGGTTTACATCAAGCACCAAGAGCTTGGTATGACACTCTATCTGAGTATCTTCTCAAGAATGGATTCAAGAGAGGTACTATTGACAAGACTTTGTTTATCAAGACAATTCAGAAAGATATTTTGCTGGTACAGGTTTATGTCGATGATATTATATTTGGATCTACAAGTGATCCACTGTGTAAAGATTTTGAGGTGCTAATGCATAAGAAGTTTAAGATGAGTTCAATGGGAGAACTCACCTTCTTTTTAGGGCTGCAGGTTAAGCAGAAGACAGATGGAATCTTCATTAACCAAGGGAAGTATGTTAAAGATATCTTGACTAAATTTGGTTATCAAGATGTAAAGATAGCTAGCACTCCCATGGAGACACATAAACATCTTAATTCTGATCCTGAGGGGGAGGAAGTAGATGTGCACTTATACAGGTCAATGATTGGTTCTTTGATGTATTTAACTTCATCTAGACCTGATATTATGTTTGCAGTGTGTCTTTGTGCTAGGTACCAGACCAATCCAAAGCAGTCACACATGTATGCTGTGAAAAGAATCTTTAGATACTTGAAAGGTCAACCAGATTTGGGACTTTGGTATGCTAAAGGATCAGATTTTGAGCTCAAAGCTTTCACAGATAGTGACTATGGTGGTGAAAACATGGATAGAAAATCAACTAGTGGTGGATGTCAATTTCTTGGAAATAGGCTAGTGTCATGGCAATGCAAGAAGCAGACCACAGTTTCCACATCTACAGCAGAAGCAGAGTATGTTGCAGCATCCAGTTGTTGTGCGCAAGTGATCTGGATTCAGAATCAAATGATGGACTATGGTTTGACTTTCATGAACACTCCTATTTACATTGATAATACTTCTGCTATTAGTATCATACAAAATCCTGTTAAGCATTCAAAAACCAAACACATTGAAATCAGATATCATTTTATAAGAGATTGTTATGATAAAAGATTGATTCATATTTTCAAAATTCATACTGATAATCAACTTGCAGATCTTTTTACCAAAGCATTTGATGTAGGAAGATTTACATTTTTGATATCTAACATTGGTATGATAAATCTCACTTAGTGTTTTGGTCAGGATTAGATACTAACAGAGGTGAATTATATTGTGACAGGGTCAAGTGGTACCACTGTTAGCTTCATCATGATAACAGTTGGTTCCACTGTTAGTTTAACTATGCCACTGTCAATGTATTTTCAACCTCTGCTGTATATTTGTGTAATTTAACCCCTGCTGGTTGTTTTTAGTTTAATATTGCAGGATTAAGCCACTGTCAAGAGACATTAGGAGAGCTGGAATCTAATGTTTTTCTTTCTTATGATTAAAAAAAAAAAATTGTGAAGTATTTGCCTCTGCTAGTTCTAGTATACCCCTGCTAGTACTAGTACCTCTGTTGGTGTTATTGAGTGGTATTAATGTTTGAATTTGATCAAGTGAAGTAACCCCTGTTGGGCTTATGTGTTAGTTGTGCCCCTGTTGGCACATAACTGACAGTGCCACTGTTAGTTCCTTTTACTAGGGCTTGGCACTGTCAACAAATAAATATCTAAACACTTCACTTTTTCAATTACGCTTTCAAATCTCTCAAAACTCTCTACAAATCGCTCTCATTTGTGTTTCTTCGTTATCAATCAATCTTCTTTCTTTCATCAATTTCACAAATGGCATCGTCATCTTCATCTGATACTGATCATTCTACTCTGAGTGTTCATTCTGAACACAACATGAGGGCTTTCTTGAATAAAGAAATCGCAGATGATTATTTTCACCAAATTATTGATTTCTTGAGTAACTGTCCAGTTACATATGCCCTTACTGTTGCTCCAAGATTGATCAGATCACACATTCAAGAATTCTGGAAAAATGCTAAGGAAGGAACTGTTAATGGCATTCCTCATATTCATTCTACTGTCAAGGGGAATAGAGTGATGATAACTGAGATTGTTCTTAGAGAACTTCTGCAGTTTGATGATGAAGGAGGAGTCCTGGAATTGTCCAGAGGAGATCTATTTCAAGGAATACATACTATGGGTTATGAAGGTACTGGAAAGACAAGATCAGAATACACATTCTTGAAGTCCTGGTTCTGTCCTCAATGGAAGTTCTATATTCATACTTTCCTGGTATGTTTATCTCAGAAGAGGACTAGTTTTAATGAATTTAGTTCTAGTATTGCATATCCTATAATCTGCTTGGCACAGGGTCTTAAATTTAATATGTCTAGGTTCATCTTAGATAATATGATTAAAAATGTAAAGGGTGATACATTTATTATGTACCCTAGGTTTGTTCAACTTTTGTTGAATAAACAGCTGCCAAATCTGCCAGCAGATAAAAGTGTAATAGTTAGCTCTACTTTATCTTTGAAAACTATTAAAGCCATGTATCAATATCAAAACACTTTTTCCAAAAAGGAAACTGCATTGTTTTCTACAATGTTAGTTGCTCCTTCTGCTACTGGTGGTGTATTACCAACACCACTTGGATCAAATGATGACAGGACAACAACACCAGTTGCTTCTGAACACACATCAGGAGGTGGCACAAAAAGAAAACAAGGAACCAACAACCTACCCACAACAAAGCCAAGAAATTCAAGAACTCTAAACAGGCTGTGGAGATTCCTGTTTCTTCACAGTCTCAGTCACAGGAACATTCACAACAGATGAACATACTTGATGAAAATGTTCATTCTGGAAGGGCTGCCACTACTGTTTCTAGCCCACTGGCAGGACAGGACAGTGGTAACATCAATCAGACCCAACCAGAGGCAACTTCTAATGCTGAACCTACGGGTAATGAAGCAGGTGAAGGTCCCAGTACCATGAATCTAGGGGCATCTGAGCAAGTGCCAGATGCAGTCAATGATTCTTCTAGGAGGTCACACTCTAATGTTGATGAGACTAGTAATATAACTGAGGAATTGACGATTGATGATTTGGCACATGATGTCATTTTGATATGGGACAAATTTGTGAAAGAAAGAGAGTTGAGAAGAGAGCAACAAATCAAGTTGGCTGCTCAGGATGAGTTACTTCAGAGGCAGCAGCAGGAGATTGATGATTTAAGAGCTAGATTGGCTGTGGTAGAAGATGTTGTTACACAAGTCTTACAACCTGCTGCAGCTTTACAGAAATCTTCAGGCAAGGGGGAGAAAAATGATGAAAATCAAGAGAAAGATAATATGCCTGAAGATAAGAAAGATGATAATGATGGTACTGATGGGAATGATGATGGAGGTGCAGGTGGTATTAGTGAAAATGTTGAGGATGAGTTGAATGTATCAGATTATGTGATTAATGAGGGCATGGATGATGATGAAATTGATAGGAGTATGGTGATATATGAGGGTGAAAATGTACAAACAGGTCAGGATGAGGCAGATAATAGTGCACAAAGAGGTCCAGCTTTAAATGTTTTCCCAATAAACAAGGGATTACCTTTTGAGGCTGTGGCTAATTTGTATTTCTGGGATGTTATGGGAGAACATGTTGATATGGAGAAGAGAGTAAGTTTTAGTGATAGGATGATGGTTGATAGATCTGAAGTTGAAAAGGAGATGAAAGTGACAACCTATAAAAGAAAGAAATCAATTCCAGTGAGAAAGACTTCTGTCAAGAAAAATCTTGTGTCATCTCAATCACTAACCACTGTTAGCAGTTTGGTTTCTACCACTGTTGAGGTATCTACCTCTGTTAGTACTTCAGCAGCAACCACTGCTATATTACCTACCCCTGTCATCACAGAATCAACCACTGTCATCACAACACCATCAACCACTATCACCAGAACAATTTTACCCCCTGTCATGATTGAAGAACCTTCTTCACCACCCAAACCTAAGTCTGATCTTCCAAAGATTGATTCTAAAGACAAAGGTAAGGGAAAATTGAAAGAAGAGAGAAAGGTAAAGAAGGTTGTAGAACCTCAGATTGATTTGGATGAGGCTAGGAGTGCTCAGGAGGAGCATGATGAGAGAATGTTAAGGATGGCTGTTGAGTCAAAGAGGCTGGAGGGTCCTGATGTTGATGTTGTGCTAGAAGATATGAGTGTGGTAACTTTATCTCAAAAGGCTGCAAAGATGTTGAATGATATGGCTGCAAGTGGTAAAGGGTTATCTGCACAACAGATTCATGATATGATCAACAAGAAGGATGGTAAGGATGATTTAAGCCCAGGGTTTGCCAAGTTAAAACAAGCAAATGAAGAAAGGGATAGAAAGAAAAGACAAGCAGAGCTTGAAAAGAAAAGAAATAAACCACCAACTGCTGCTCAAAGAAAAAAGGACTTAATCAGGATTCTTGGTGGAAGGTATGCACCAAGAAGTATTCTGGAAGGATGGGAATTGGATAGGTTGGAAAAAGCTTATGCCAGACATCAGAATGAAGGTATGGTGGATTTTGAAAAGAAGCTCATGCAAGATAAATTTAAAAGGAAGAGCAAGAGAAAGCAGAAGCAGAAGAAAGAGAATTAAAAAGGCTTTCCGATAGAAATCTAAAGATTAGATGGGATGGAGTTCTTGCTTGTGATAATGTGGTTCCTGATCTGGAGAAAGATGCAACAGAGTTAAGAAAATATATCAAAGAGATGAAGGATAGCAAAGAAAATATTCATATTAATCATGATAGATCATCAAGGATAGTTGAATGGGAAGGACAGAGATCAAAAATTGCTGATGTTGTTAAAGAACAGATCAAGATTGTCAGAGAGGGTGGGAATGTGCAATATCTGACATCTGTAGCTGATGTGATCAAAAATGTGAATAGGTTAGACATTCTGGATCTGTATGAGCTTAATAGTCAAGGAAACAGGCAAGCTTCTATGGTGATTGTGGAAAGAGATTTGAGTAGATGTTTGAATATGCTGTTTGAGCCTGAGCCATTCACTAATTTGTTTTTAAACTGCATTGAACATGTGCATACTTGGAGACATTTTGTTAGAGCTGGAATACATATGATTATGTTCAGAGATGGAGTCACAATCTTCATGCTTGATGAAAGACAATATGTTTTGGGGACTCAGATTCTGAGAAATGTGCTTGCATCTAAGTTAAGAACTACTGTGGTTTCAGAAGGGGCTTTCAATGCTTTATACATGGTGTTCAATCAGTTTCATAAGAGAATGGAGTTGGAAAGGTTAAGAGAGGAGGAGAAAAGGAGAAGACAGAATCAAAATTCTAAGGATGAGAAGAAAGATAAAGAAACTTGAATCATTACTGAGAATGATCAAGTTTAGGGGGAGATTGTTGAGTCCTGAGCTACTGCCAGATCTGCTCAGAAGTCAAGTCTTGTGCCACTACTAGCACTTTACCACTATTAGTTAGTTTTGTATTGACAGTGCCACTGTCAGTTAGAATTAGTCTAACAGTGCCACTGTTGGTATAAGTATATTTTGTATCAAGTGTTTAACCACTGTTGGTTATATACGGGTACTACCTCTGTTAGTGTATAGTTCAACCACTGTTAGTAGTCGGTTAGAGATAATTATGGAATAGATATGATTTCCATAATAGTTTGATTCTGTAAAGGACTCTATATGTTATAAATAGAGATCCTGTAGAACTCTAGAAGATAGACGAATTTCTAGTTATTAGCTTCAAGGTTGTAAACCCTAGCACAGTTTGTGTGTTCGTATTATTTGATAATATTGAAGCTTTTGATTAATATTCTGTGTTTCAAGTTTATTCTTCAAGTTATTAATAAACTATTCCGCAAGCTTATTAATAATCAATCAAAGTAATACATATTAAGATCCATACTGGGATAAACACCAACTCATAACTTAATTAAATTATAGTATATAATCTTAACTAAATTATGTAAGAACAACTTAATTATATAGTCAATACAATTATCGGAAAAGTATAATAAATTTGCAATAAATCAACATTTAACGTAAACATAAATTCAAATCATAATTTCAATTAACATTCATTCAAATAAACATAATAAGAAACTTAATTCATATCAAAACTAAGTAAACAATATCCAAAATATGATTAAGTAGTATACTTACAAAATACAAGGATAAAGAAACCAAACCCCAATGATGAACAAGCTCTTTTAGGGTTAAAAACCTTCAAACCCTAGCTTCTTTAGCCTCCAAATTCGTATTCTATACGAACCATAAACCCTAAAATCGAATTTTGATTATTGAATTCGTACATGGTTTAACCAGAATTAAGCCTCTATTTATAGTTTTTAAAACCGCCAGTCCAACCGCCGGTTTGAAATTCCAACCGCCGGTTGGATAACTTGTTCTCCATGTCTAACTCTGCGTCCGGAACCGACATATCATTTAAATATTCAACCGTTGACTGGGAATCTCAACCGCCGGTTGGGTCTATTTTCCAGAATCTTTCAACTTCGGGCTGGGCTTAATCTTGGCTTCCTTCTTCTCTAAACCGCATTTATTCTCTTTTCTTGGCCTAATTCTTCAATAATATCATTTTAATCTTCTTTTAAAACTGTATCTTCTCAAATCTTCAATTCTTCTTGATTTTTCTTCATTTCAGCTTCATTTTCGTTTCTTTCTCCAATTATCTATCTTTCACGCCTAAATTGCATATATAAACAAATTAAGTACCTAAATCAATAAAAATGCAATAAAAGTATATAAAATATAGGGATTTATTAGTATATAAATATCATATTATTTGATGTTATCACTTGAACTCGTTTAAAAATATGCGCTTTGGAAATCTTTATACTTAGCTACCTGATTTAACTGAATCTTCTAGTATTTTCGTATCTATTGTTTGTGCTAAAATGAAATTTTAGGCCGCCGACACTTTTAAGAGTGTGATTAGACTCAAAGTCATACACTGGTTTCTTTTTCAAAAAAAACCTTCATTTTTAAAATCTTTTCAAAAACCAATGAGTCTATAACCTAGGGAATAATCACATGTCTATTATATCACATTTGTCTGCTCGATTGTTTGTACAAATGCCTAACAGACAAGGACCGACGCCTATGAATGGGGAATCTATGAGTATAATGGAGAAATAACAAGGGGAGCATTATCTCTCATTAGATTTGGAAACTTTGAAGCATTGCTTAGGGAAATGATATATCTTAGGAGATCAAAGATGATCACATTCTGGCTCTCTCGGAATAGTTCATCAAGCAAATCAACATTCCATAATCAAACCATACCTTACCACATCCTTGGTTGCTAGAAGAGCGTTTCATGGAATCCAGGACCACCATCACCATAACCATATCCACCCACCCTTCCACCCATTTACACTTATCATTACCACTAGTGGGAACCATGAATCACCACAACACTAGTAGTATTTTCCAGCTTATAAGTATTCACTGCTAAACCTTAGGATCATAAGTTGATCAAGGAGTAGACATTAATGGATGAAAGACGGGATTGAAATGGAAGCCGAAGATCTCATCTGATTAGAAAAAATATTACATTCATCCCATCAGTTCGTCGGAGAAGATCCTGGGTGATAGAAGTTTATGGCCATCAGATCCAGCACTTTTATTCATCATGAGCTATTAAGGTACATCAGTGGCTCACGATGATTAGGATCCTTGACCATTATCTCTATCAAGCATTTGGTGCATCTTGGTTGATTCTGCCTATATCCTGATGATGTTATCATCTTATTTTCTACAATCTATCCTTTTTGTTTAAGTTCTTTTTGAGAGAAGTTAGAGGATGATTGGAATTAAGAATATATTTAGCATGAGCTTGAGTACACTCCATGAAGATGGAGTCTAAGCCAGCATACACTGGTGGTGACACAGTCTACTTTTCAGATCCTCAGCTCAAAGCCATAACTGTATATGGGAGTTTTCTCGTTCTTATCCTTATTTTGATATGATCGTGTTGTTCTATTTTTATCGTTTAATAATAAAAGTAACCTATACCATATCCTAAGATTATCACTAAGTGTGAGATTCCAGCCCAAAACAAACACTTGAGAAACATTTTCCGATATGTTCAAATTCTAAGTGTGGGATTTTGCTTTCAGTAAAATCCCAACTCAAGAGAACATCAGGAACAATATTCCTTTAAGTGTGGGATAGCAGTATATAATACATTAGGTTAGATTCTTTCCAAAAGCAAACTCAGAAAATGTTTCTCAAATTCATAAGCCTAACTTCGATAGTGGATACGCCACTCATTGAGTTGGCTTAATTTTCATAAAAACTCACTTTTGCTTAAATTTTTTTAAAAAATTTGAATTAAAATATCTTAAGAGGATTCATTTTCATATATGAGTAGGGTATTTTGGAAAAATAAGATTAAATAAGTTAGGAATTTTTTGAGCTGAAATGATAATCTAAGAAGGGCATGGCATGGCTAGGCACATACAACCCATATTTGCAGTGAGATATCTTGAGCCCAAAGAAATCATTCATTTTAAATGCTTCACTATTCATTTGTTGTGTGTGCCGATGTATGCATCCTGAATAAGAACTTGCTCCTGGTATGCACTTCGAGACCACATTGGTAGAGTACCGTACGTTGTATAGGTTCAATTAGAGGACCTTGACATTCCTTAGGGTTTAACCCCCATTCTAAGCCTTCTTTTCCAGCCTAAGACCCTTCCAACACTTATCTTCGGTGTTAATGATCCACCTAGAAAACCCTATTGCGCCTTAGCCTTTTCGTTTCTTGAAAACCCACATTTTTTACCCATTAACTCCCATACCTACCAAAACCTTATCTTAGAATTTTTAAATTTTTGAAAAATTCTATTTAGATATCCTTTTTGTCTTCACTCCGAATCACAAATTTCGTGTTTACTCAAAACTTCTCATGTGCGTTTCCATGATTAATACTCGAAAATCGAGTCTTATGGTGCGAAAAATTAGCACCAAGTAAATTCAAAAGTTGTCAAAAGATTGAAGGAATGAAAAGAAAGAATGGATTTCTAAAGGGCAATAAAAATATACAAATCCCTTAGAAGTTCCTTGGCAAAAAAGGTCTAAGCCAAAAATAGAAAAGAAAAAAATATATATGTCATAAAGCTAAGTGCTTCAATTCTCCTGAAAACCCGATTCTTGATAAATATAAATCCTCCGTGTGTTTTTAAAAGATAGAAGTCAAAATAGTTATCTTCCTCCCTTATCGTTATCTATTTCAGTTTTCATTAAAAATTATGCCTAAGTAAAAATTTTCATAAGTTTAAAGGTCTTAAGATAAGCGAACCCCTTAAACCCAAAAATTCCCACTTATCCATACCCTTTAACCCTCACGCAATATTACAGCCCATTTGAATGTCCTGGGATACTTAGCACCGTCCTCACCTAAGTGGTGGAGATATGATCCTCGAGCAAGCCTATGACGATGGATGATGCATGACTGGCTTATGAGCGATTTCGTTTAATTAGATTGATAGGTAACCCGAAACACTTCTGAGTGAATTGAGTGACCACCTGGTGAGATTGCCTAGTCATGTATATTCCAAAAGCATGCCTAAGAGAATCATTTTGCGTTTCTGAAACGAATACCTTATTTTCTCTTATATATGGGAATGTTTGCTTTTAACATTATTTGATTTACCTAAAATGCATTGACACTTTAAAATATTTTCATTGGGAAGCAAGTGAGAATTTTGAGTTTTGCTTGAGGACAAACAAAGTCTAAGTGTGGGATATTTGATAACACGCAAAAAGTTGAGTTTTTATGTGTTATTATCTCACCTTTTTAGCCCGATTATTGATGAAAAAATTTGAAATATGCAATTATATACTAAAATTCATCATGAAGGCTAAAATATAGACAATGCTTCAAGAATCAACTAAAACGACCGAAAAACGAGTAAAATAGAGCACAAACAATCATTGAATCTCTCATTCACGCATTTCAATGCTTTTTGAGCTACACTTAGAATTATGACCTAACACTTATGTCATTTTCTTCTTTAGGAAATTACGAACGCGTGAGCGTAGAATCACTCAAAACGGATAAAGGATGAAGAAGTTATGCTAAAACGAAGAAACGAAGAACCGAAGAACCGAGATACAGGCGAACCAGACCGTATACGGCCAAGCTGAGCTGTATACGGCCAAACACAGACTATATATGGCCTAGTCTGCCGGTATATGATTAGTATTTGCCCGTACTTTCCCTAGTTTGCCCGTATACGGCCAAAACAACCCGTATCTCATGTTAGGGCAATAAAAATGAGATTTTTATACGGGTGGAGAATACGGTTAGGATATTGAAGGTCCAAATATGGGTCAAGGATACGGCTTGATGTTCTCTATATATATGGGGCTTCTCCTCACCATTTCAACACTTGACAATTCATTCACACCTCAACACACTTCACATTCTCATTCACCAACAATTCATTCTCTCACTACTCTCTCTCTAGATTTAGGTTTTCATTTTTAGTTTTAGTTTCTCTCACTATTTTCTCTCTCTAGTCTCTTTCTCTGTAGTTTCTCTCTCTAAAAACTAGTGGGAAGATTAGGGGGAGAATCCATCACTTTTAGAGAGTTATGTAATTTAGTTCGTTTAAGCTAGCATTTGTAATACTTGGGATATTATTCGATGAAATACAAGTGTTATTCTGCTCGCAATTATTTACGGGTAATATCTAACCTTTCTTATATTAATTTGTCATAATGTTCTTATTTGATGTTTGTGATATATTAATGTTAGAAATGTTTATTGCCATGCTGTGTGAGTAGTTGTTTGTATGTTCGTCATGATTTAGATAGTTGTAATTAGGTATGATTAATGGAATTGTTAAACATTGTACTTGTCTAAACTTATCATGCATCTAGACTTAGTTTACGGATCACCCTTTCTAGTCCTTCACGTGACTATCACCTTATCCGTAGGCCTAAGTTATAATAGATTGTTATCTGTGTTGCTGTACGAATCAATGTTTGTTACTGTAATTTGGCTAAAGTACTGGGTATAGCGGTGGAAACACTAGTGGTGTAGTACAAACGTGGAAGCCTCAGAAACAGCTGTTGGTACCGACATTGTGACCAACCTCGGAAAACTTGAATATGGTCTAGGAACCATAAAGCTATGTAAATGCTACAGTACACCGTAGGTTTACCCCTATACACCGTAATTGTACCTAGGGTTAGTAAACAAGTAGAAAAGCTATAGTACATCGTAAACCTACCTCTGGTTATGAAGGCTGTGGAAATGCTTCTAAGACTGTACACCGCTATTGTACCTAGGGTTAGTTAGCTATGGAACAACTATAGTACACTGTGAACCTACCTCTGGTTACAAGATATTGTGGAAAACAGTTAGAGTATCAGTATCGTACACCGTAAACGTACCTAGGGTTAGCAAGTTGTGGAAGAAGTAAATGCACTGTACACCGCTAGTGTACCTAGGGATGAATGACTGATCGAAAAGGAGGGTCCAGATCATGATAGAAGTATCTATGCTATTAAAAACAGAACACGATGCGTCTAGAAATGAAAGTCAAGCCCAGCAGTGGTTCAAGATTCTTAAACCCCTAGACTCTATAAAACTGATAGTTTAGAATACAAAGTTGATAATCAGTACACGATTAGATAATGACATTTAGACTTATGTGTTAAGAAAGGTCAGAATAACCCGAGGGCAGTCTGCTAACTTATTCCTGCACCCTTCATGGGTCACTAGCCTGTTCTGATCAGAATCATGATAGCCTAGGTATTTAGTGACACACTAATTTAGAATCTATCTAAAGAAGTACGGTCCTAGTGCTTACACCTATAGTTTACTTGTCCGTTAGCTAAATGTGTCCCCTAATGAACATCATCCCAGTAATGCACTATCCGAAATCTTGGTGAACCACGTCACCGTCATCCTTAACTATTACATATATGTTAGATTCCCTTTTATTTTATGCTTCAGTAGTTTAATAAATTAGAAAACCAAACACAAAACCCACCCAACTATCCAAAGCCCAGCTTAATTACTAATTTATCCGAATGAACTCTGTTTCAATTCTACCGTCGTGAGGAACGACCCTGGATCATCCTTGCCACTTACTAGTATTAGGTACTTGTACCTAGTATCAGTACGTTGTTCGAAAGGTTTAGATCCCGACAATTATAAATTTAAAACTACCGCCGGTGCGCCGCGAGCGTAAGGTCCGCAACGATGGGAAGCGATTCCTGGATCGACCATTTATGGCACATCACCCCTCTGTTAGCCTAAGTTAAATATTAACCAAGAACTAACTAACTAAAACACTAATCTATGGAGAGAAACTAGAGAGAGAAACTCTAAAGAGAGAGTGAGAGAGTGATTTGTGAGGTGAGAGGTGTGTGAAATGAGGAAATGGAGCCATCTATTTATAGGCAAAGGGGGTAGGAGCATGTACAAGCATCAATGGATTAAGATACAAACAAACGAAGCAAAACGAGAACACACGGGGGGTGCAGGCCATACACGGCCTCAACCAGGCTGTACACGGCCACTTCAAGGTCGTACATGGTCATATGGTGGCCATGTGCTGCCCCGTGTGCTGTTTTCGGCTTTTCTCGTTGCTTAATTCGTGCGTATCTTCTTTGTTTCTCATCCATTTGACTCGATTCTTTCGCCTATGATCTTGTAATTCCGTTATGCTTCTAATGATGCTAAATGTGCCAAATTTGGATGTCTCTAGGGTTGGCGTGTGCGGAATGCTCTCGGTTTGTACTAAGACGGCTATATCTTCCTCGTTCTTTATCCGATCTGCACGACTCTTGATTCTCCATTCTTGGAATAATCTAAGATATCATATGAGACTAATTAAGAACTTGTATCATCAGGTGATTAGAAGTATGCTAGGAATTAGTGTTTAAATATTCTACTTTGATTTGCGTACCTTTTGGATGTTTTTAGCACTTTTTACAGCAATGCCTGTAATTTGACCAACTTTGTGAAATTATATAGATAAACGTTTAATTCAAGTGTTTTCAGAAAGAATTAGGTCAAATGTACGAAAAATATGTGCATAAAAACGTGTCTTTTTGCTACACATCAATGTCATTGATAAGAATCAATGAATCTCAAAAGAACTACGAATTTTATAGAGAATAAAATTGATAAAAGCATTATCTACCTAAAATAAATTCGTGATATGATTATGTCAACCCTCTTCATAAAACGAATCTAAAATATGGATCATATCCTTAATTTAAAAGTTGGGTAATTGATTAATTAAGGAATATTCATAATAACTAAAACAGTTTTATCTCATAGATGCCTACTGTAAATGGTGGTAATCCTCCCGTTCCAAATCCCGCAAATAACTTGAACTTATCACTACTCTTGGTTCTTGGGAGGGAAGAACTTACCACTCCAAACTATAAGGACTGGATGTGAAACTTAGGTTTACCCTAAGGTACAAAAACAAGGAATATGTTCTCGATGAGCAGATTCTCACTATTGATGACGATTCAACCCAAGAGGAGATTGAAGCTCACTGAAAATATTATGATGATGAAAATAAGGTGTCATGCATCATGACATCTTCCATGAGCCCTGAACTGCATAAGACTTTTGAGAATACTTGGATTTATGAGATGAACCAACAGCTAAAGGAAATGTTTCAGGAAAAGGCAAGCAAAGAACGTCTTGATGTGGTTAAATTCCTCATGGCTTTCAAACCCAAACCTAGAGCCTCTATTTGTTCTTTCATCTTGGAGATGAAAGGGTACATTAATAGGTTAGAATCTTTAAACTTGATGTTTAATACTGAGTTTTCAATCAACATAATCATATCCGGTCTACTAGCTATCTATAATCAGTTTGTAATCTCATATCAAATGAATTTGAATGAGAAACGGACCTCAATAATGGAACTGCATAATTTACTGCAAACCGTTGAGCAAGAGATCAAGAAGGATGATGTGCCCTCTTGTTTAGCAGCTCCCGTGTTCTCTATTGGTCATAATGCAAAGAAAAGAAAGACACGTAATTCCTATGGGAAAGGAAAGGCTACGAATGGAAAGTTCAATCGTGGGTCTAAGAGAAAAATTGAATATGAGATTGCACCTACAAGTGTTCCAAAGGAAGCATTGTGCTTATACTGCAACACAAAGGGGCACTGGAAGCGTAGCTGCCCAAAATATATGAAGGACCTCAAAGACGAAAAGGTCGAAAAGAGTAGTCACTCAGGTATGTTAATGATCGAACTCCACAATACTACCACTTCTAATTCATGGGTCCCGGATACATGGTGTGGTACTCATATTTGCATTGTATTACAGGGGCTAAAGGAAAATAGAAGTTTGAAGCATGGAGAGCTCAACTTAGTCATGGGAAACAGAAGAATCACGCCAGTGACAAAGATTGGAAAGTTTGAGCTCATGCTGAAGTCTGGAGTTAGGATAGATTTAAATAATTGTTATTCGTCAGAAATGACAACAAATATAATTTCATTTCATGCTTTGTTTAAGGATGGTTAAAAATTTTCATTTGATAATGAGAATGGAGATATTTTGGTTTATTTAAATGGTTGTTTTATTTTTAAAGCTTCTCATTGCAAAGGCATATATGAAATGTTGAATGTGTTAGCAATGTATTTTTAAATGTTGGTTCGTCTAATGAGCTTGACAAATTGAAATTGTGGCATTCTCTTCTTGGGCACGTAAACAAGAAACGCAGCGCCCAACTCCAAAAGGATGGAGTGTTAAAATAATTCAACCTCAAATCGGATGATGTATGCGAATCTTGCTTATAGGGCAAGTGACTATATCACCATTCAATGGATCTTGTGAAAAAGGTGAAGGATTATTAGACTTAGTAACATAGATGTATGTGGACCATTCCGATGCACCACAAAAGATGAAAATCGCTACTATGTTACATTTACTGATGACTTCAGTAGATTTGGATATGTTTATCTGATTAAACATAAGTCATATACTTTTAAAATATTCAAAAGATATCAAAATGAAATAGAGAACCAAATGGGAAGAAAGATAAAGGTACTTCAATCCGATAGGGGAGGAGAATACCTTAGTATCAAATTTCTTGATCGTCTTAAAAACTGTGAAATAGTTTCACAGTTGACTCCTCCTAGAATACCATTACTTAATGGATTTGTTGAGAGGAGAAACAGAACCCTATTTGGACATTGTTTGATCTATGATGAGTTAGGCAACACTTCCAATAAGCTTCTGGGGTTACGCATTAGAGACATCCGCCCAGATCTTAATCAAGTATCTACTAAGAAGGTTTCAAAGACACCTTATGAGACGTGGAAGGGAAAAAGTCTTTCTCTCGGGCACATCAAGATTTGGGGTTATGAGGTTTTCGTTAGACAAGAAACTAGGGACAAACTAGAAACCAGATCTGAAAAGTGTCTTTTCGTCGGTTATCTACATGATTCATTAAGATATTTGTTTTACAGACCCAATGACAGTGTGGTATTTGTAGCTCAAAGAGGAGTGTTCCCTGAGAGAGAAATGATATGTAAAGAGGACAGTAGGAGTAAGATGGATCTTGAAGAAATTCAAGAATCTACTGATGAAGAACCTCTAATAAACACTGACATTCAACAAGAGGTGATGACACCTGTTGAACCTGATGACATATCCTTACCCTTTCGTAGAACAAGTGGTAGAGTTAACAATCCTCCTCAGTTCAATTATGGTTTCCATATTGAAGAAAAGGACAAGATTAGTGATAGTACACTAAGTGAATTAGATAAGCCTACTAACTACAAGGAAATGATGGCAGACCCTGAGGCCACTAAGTGGAAGGAAGCCATGAAAAGCAAAATTCAGTCTATGTATGACAACCAAGTTTGGAATTTGGTTGACACTACACCCAGTCTAAAGATGGTGGGTTGTAAGTGGATCTTAAAAAAGAAGACAGACATAGATGGGAAGGTACACACTATAAAACTAGGTTGGTAGCGAAGGGCTATACTCAAAATCTTAGGATTGATTATGAGGAAACCGTCTCACCATTAGCTAAGATAAAGTCAATTAGGATAATGCTTGTGATAGCTGCGTTTCATGATTATGAAATTTGGTAGATGGATGTCAAAACCGCTTTCCTTAACTGAAAATTTACAAAGGATGTGTTTATGGCACAACCAGAGGGTTTTGAAAGTCCAAAGTATCCTAATAGAGTGTGCAAGCTTTAAAAGGCCATTTATGGACTAAAAAAGGCTTTTAGTTGCTGGAATCTCTGCTTTCATGAGAAAGTCATACAGTTCAGATTTTCTAAAAGCGGAGATGTGTCTTGTATATATATGTCAAGGTCAGTAGGAGTGTTGTAGTTTTTCTGATAATATATGTGGATGATATACTACTCATAGGAAATGATATCCTAACATTTCAACGTGTAAGAGATTGGTTGGGAAAATATATCATTGTGAAAGATTTAGGAGACGCAACATATATACTTGGTATAAAGATTTACAGAGATAAGTCGAAACGTATCATAGGACTTAGCCAGGACACGTACTTAGATAAAATTTTGAAAAGGTTTAAAATGGAGAATTCTAAGAAAGGGAATCTACCCTTACATCATGACATAAAGATTAGTAAGGATCTATGTCCAAAGACTGGGGAAGAACTGGACAGAATGAGTCAAGCCCCATAAGCTTGGCTATATGATCGATCATGTATGCCATGACGTGTACAAGGCCCGATGTATCTTTTGCTTTGAGCATGGTGAGTCAACATCATCAGAATCCTGGTGAAGGTCATTGGACAACTGTAAAGAACATTCTCAAGTATCTATGAAATACTAAAGACATGTTCTTAGTTTATGGTGGAGAAGAAGAACTCATGGTAACAGGTTATAGAGACACAAGTTTCCAAACAGATAGAGATGATAGTCATTCACAGTCTGGTTGGGTATTCTGACTGAATGGGGGAGCGGTGACATGGAAAAGTGTTGATACATGTTTGTCAGTCGGTTGGTCTTGAGTCATTTATCAAGTTGTAAGAGTCGTTGTTTGAATTATATAGAAATATTGTTTTTAGCGACACTTACTATATTAAAGCGACACTTGTCTAACTGTCGCCAAGAGCGACATTCGGAGTGGAGCGAGACTTAAGTGAGTGTCACTAAGGGTGACACTTGACTAGTGTTAGTGACATTTGGCGAGTGTCACTATGTCAGTTTAGAAAAAGTAAAAATAAAACATGTAGGTTTCATTTTGAGGGCTGATGAAACCCTAGAACCTTTGTTGACTGATGCTTTCTGTATACGAAGCTAGCACGTTTTATTCATCAATACAAAGAATCAATTTGATCAATTACTTATTTTGGTTTATTGTTATTACGTTCAATCATTTGATTGTTTGTTTCCGCCATATAATTGATCCTCACGATTATATCTGGATCCAAGGCTATAAAGGGACTAACATCTCGTATGAGAGCTTTTGGTGATTAATTGAATACTTGATCGTTTATTGGAACATGTTCGGTTTGTACTTTGAAGTTATTCAATATTTTTATTGATATTTAGGTTGATTTAGCTTCAAAAAGGGTTTTCTAATGTGTTTTTATAGGTTTCGTTCATTTCGGATTGTCAATTTTTCATTAGGGTTACGAATTTTTGATTTTTAGGGTTTAACAGCCGCTGCTGCATGACTTTTGTGACACTCGATCGTGACACTTGTTGCGACACTTTTCTACGACACTAAATCTAAAACTTTTAGGGTTTCTGCGGCACTCAACTACGGCACTTGATAGCGTCACTCAACTATGACACTAAGCTATGACACTTGATTGTGACACTTAGTTGTGACACTATGCATTTTGCGACACTTACCTCAAGTGTTGCCTTTTGATTTAGTGCGGCATTACTCTGAGACACTTGATATTGACCAAGTTTGACCTAGCGACACTTAATCTAGTGTCGCCAATTCTCTGCGACACTTCCTTAGTGTCGCCTTTTGTTACTCATCAAGATTTTCTTTCCTTTTGTGTCTAAGCTTTGCAGGTAACTCTCAATGGCTGTTTCTACTTCATCTTCGGTTCAACAAGTTGGGCAATGCTAAAGCATAATAATGAAGTCGGTAGCACGAACAAGCCACCAATGTTTACTAGTGGTATGGACTATCTTACTTGGCGTCAAAGGTTCGAGGCATTCATCGCTTTTAATGACCCGGATATGAAAATATATTTAGAAGAAAGATATGAAGGTCCTTTCAGAACTGGAATTTTTGATGAACATGCTCCCCAAAAGTTTATAAAATCAATGACTCCTGAGGAACTCAAGTAGGGGTGGCAATTCGGGTTGGGTCGGGTTGGCGGTTTGGCGGGTCAGAAATGGTCAACCCGAACCCAACCTGATTTTAAAATTGGGTTGGGTATTTCAACTCAACCCAAAACCCGAAAACCCGAACCCAACCCGACCCAACCCGAATTGCTAATAATTCAACAAATTTTCACATTATTTTCGAGTTTTCATATCGGTTTGGGTCAGTTAAGTCACATTGATCAATCTTTTAAAAAAAACGCATCATTTATAAGCATAAATAATTATAAAATTTCAAAATTAATAAAAATAAATAGAGTTAATTACACTGTTCGTCCTTATGGTTATACGAAAAATACTAGTTTAGTCCTTTCAAGTTTTTATTTACGTTGATCATCCTTTATTTTGAAACTTGTAACGTATATAGTCCTTTAGTCTAACGGCCGTTAGTAATCTCGTTAAATCAGGTCATGTGCTAAGCATGTGAGGGCATAATCGTCACTTTACCATGTATTTTATTTTTTATTGATAAATAGTCATTTTATAATTATAAAATAAGTCATAATTCAATAATCCAGTAATCCACGTGACCATCAACACCAGTTACTAACACTCTGTCTCTCTCTATGGTGGAACCTTTCTTCTCCAAAAGTCTCACCTCCATTATTCCCCATCAAATAAACTTAAAAGAAAGCAAAACCTTGCACTCGCAATACGAAAGATAACAACCTTCCCATAACCTCCTATTAATTTCACGTTTTCTTCTTCTCTCACATCTTCATAAAGAACCCACAACAAACACCAAAGAACTCCGGCCCGTCAAATCTGCTCATAGCCACCCTTTTCCGCAACTAATTCGCCTGATCGTCTCGTCGTCACTATTTTCGGCGTGCTCCACTTAGATCTAGTCTAGATGATTCTTTTCGCAACTCAACTTCTGTTGCGTCGCTCGAAAATTCGTATACTTGGTCATCGACGGACTTGATCGTCGTCGCCGGAAAACGCAACTGAGCTTCTGTTGCGTCGCTCGAAAATTCGTATACTTGGTCAATGACGGACATGATCGTCGTCGCCGGAAAACGGATAGATGGTTAAGTTGTCATCGTTTTTTCTCGCTTGCGGTCGGAGATCTCGCAATTCATCTCGCTAATTTACTGCTGACGCAAGTTCCATCTCGTTAACCACCATCGCCATTTTCGATTTGTAAACGTCATCGTCTTCTTGCTTACTACCGTCTCCGTTTCTATTGCGTGGCCAAAAACTAACACAAACAAACGCTAGATCTGTTTGCGTAGCCGAAAAATAAAGGGGTTGAACGAAGTTTTTCTGTGGTGTTGAGGTTTCTAGGTAACAGTGGTGATGGGGTGCAATGGTGGTGACGATTATACCCTCACATGCTTAGCACATGACCTGATTTAACGAGATTACTAACGGCCGTTAGACTAAAGGACTATATACGTTACAAGTTTCAAAATAAAGGATGATCAACGTAAATAAAAACTTGAAAGGACTAAACTAGTATTTTTCATATAACCATAAGGACGAACGATGTAATTAACTCAAATAAATATTATATCAATTTGAAGTGATCATCAAAACATCATTAAATCACTAACTTATATCAAAACGTAAAGATATCAAAGAAAAAAAAATTCTAAATCGGTAACTGGAAAAGTCTAAATTATGTGTCATATTTAAATTAAAGTAAATTTATAATGATATTAACTGAATTTCGGGTTGTCCTTATGTGTCATATTCGGGTTTCGAGTTCCAAATTGATATTAACTTTAATTTATATCAATTTACTTTAATGATATTAACTGAATTTTACTAACTGAATTTACTTTAATGATATTAACTGCATTTTCTGACCCAGACCCGACCCAAAAAAATATCAATTTGGCGGGTTTCGAGTTGACGGGTTAACGCCTCAAAAATCCCACCCCTAACCTTATAATATTCGGGTTGGGTTCGTGTCGGGTTTCGGGTTCACGGGTTGGTTGCGAGCCCTAAACGCAAGGCATATGATACTGATAGAAAAACTTATGCTGTGATTACAATGGCACTTACACAACCTCTTATGAGGCAATTTAGACATCATGAGTTGGCTAGTGATTTATGGAAGGCATTTGAGAAGAGATGCAATGGAAGTGACAAGTATAGAAAAAATAAGTTGGAACTCATTAAGAAGCAATATGAACTTTTTGATATGTTGCCTAATGAATCATTGGAAGACTGGTGTTCTAGATACTCACAGTTAGTGAGTGAGTTAACTGAAGGAGGGGTTACTTTGGATAGATCTGATGTGAATAAGAAACTTTTAGGTTCTCTACCTAAAAAGTGGAATACCCAAGTCATGTTGATGGAAAATGATGAAGACATCATGGAAATGGCTTTGGATGATCTAATTGGAGATTTGGATGCAACTCTGTTGGACATGCAGCGCAAGGAAACAAAGGCTACATCAAATGTTCAAAATCCTAAGCTGTATGGTGTAGATGGAAAAACTGGTGGCACTTATGTTAATCTGCCTTTTTAGATGGCAAAACTGGTGGATCTACAATTACTACTACTTGTGGTACTTATGTTAATCTGGGTCAATCTTCTCCTACTGCAGCTGAAGAACATGTTGCGGTCTTTTCAGCATTTCTTTCGGCATATGATAATTTCCTTGCTAACATGAACAGTACTGTGGAATTGACTGAAGAAGACTTCAGTCAAATTGATCAAAAAGGGTTAGAAAAAATGGATTTGAAGTGGAGCATGGCTATGCTCACACGAAGAGTGAAGAACTTCTTGAAGAAATCAGGCAGGAAGTCAGTAACTAACCCAGAGGACAAGGGCTTAGGTTTCAACAAAAGCAAGGTTAAATGCTATAAGTGTCATAACTATGGTAACTTTGCTCGTGAATGTGATAGAAATAAGATTCCACCGTCTGGGTTATCCAAACCCTCTCAAATTAAATCAGCTGAGAAGACTAAGGCTGAAGAGAAGGTAATGGTTTCCGCTGCTTTGATGTTGTCAAACACTCCTTCGGAATGGTCTGATCATGAAGATGAAGATCAAGAGAACAAAGCTCTTATGGCAGAAGTACATGAGGTAGATTATGAACCATTATCTTGTTTTTCTTGCATTAAGCTAACTAATCAGGTTAACATATATAGAGAGGAGACTTCACGCCTTAACACTAGCATAGCACAATTAACTGAAACTAATGAAATGTTAAGAGAAAGTGAAAGGGCATCTGAGAAAAAGTTAAAAGCTATTTTTGAAGAAAAGAAAGAACAAAAAGCCAAAAATTTTGAACAGCAACATGAGATAGGAAGTTATGTAGATATGCTCACTTTAGTAAAGAAAGAACTTCTGATTCTTAGGCTGAAGTTCTAGATTTAAAATGAAAATTGTCTAACTTTTCAACATCCTCTCTAGTCTTTGATGAAATTCTTCAGGCTCATAGGAGTGATACTAAAAGTAAAGCCAGACTTGGTTATCATCAAGTCCCACCTCCTAACAATTATTTCCCTATGCCTGTAAGGGAAGTCATCAATGATTTTGTTCATATCCACTCCAAGATATACATAAAACCTGTTAAACCTGCAGTTAGCATAAAGATAAGTAAGTCTGAGCATGTTAAGGCTGAAAATTTAAAATCTGTTTTTGAGAAACCTGAAACTAGTGTGCCTGATCCAATTAAGGCAACAACTAGTGAGCTTGAAACTATCAAGGCTCAAAAGGTTGAGAAAGTTGAGTCTGTTAAGACTCCTAATGTTAAGGCTGAGCTTGTTGATGCACCCCGAAGCGTCATATGAAGACGGCACTCGGACCGCGATCGGTTTGTTTTTAAATTTGTATTTGTTGGGGTCTAAGTGTGACTTACTAATACTGAACCAAAGGCTAGTAGATGGTAAATATGACCTAGAGTCGTTCTTAAAGAGAAACTGAATTGAAAAGGAGGTGATCCAATCAACCTTTCTTTTCTAGTAAAGGTTTTAAAAGAGTGCGTTGGGGTTTTTTGGTTCAGTTAATTAAGTAAACTAAATAAAGCGAACAAAAGATAATGGTACATCAGATAATAAAAGGAGTATTTGTTGTGAGTTCATTAGCTTATAATGTGGGACGATGACTTGTAGAGAAACTGTTTACTAAATTTGGAATGTTCACTAGACTTGGTAGTTTATGGTATAACCGATAGATTCCCTATCAGTCGGTTATCAACTAATATGTCACGAGGAACCACGGTGTCATGATTCTGATCAGACAGACAATGCTCAACTCTCCACACTCTCCTATGAGGGAGTCAGTGGCCCTTGTTATTGAACACATTTGCTCGTGGGCGAAGGAATAGAGTAGCAATTCTACAACAAGTCTAACCGTTCTTAATACCATAAAGACTATAAATTTAGCAAACAATTAACTTAGCAAATACGTTCGGACTTAGTTGATCAATTCCTATTAATGAAGTTTAAGCATGGTAAGCGAAAGAAAGTGTTCAGGTTTCTTGCGTACCTTACTTTAAATTTCATAGGTTAAGGAAAAGTATCGATTTAAGTTGGATTTTAAACTTGCCTTTCTCAATACAATTAACAAATCCCTAGGTTTTCGTAAATGGTTATTTAGCCTATAGCCTACCTAATCTAATCTAAACTAACTAATCTAATTAAAATGTTAATTAAAATGCTGACGGCTTTGCATAAAGTTAAACCCAGACCATGTCGGAAAATGCTATGGTAGTTCACAATGTATTTAATCGTTTACCGATGTTTCCATTGTGAATTCAATTGCTTCGCGATGTTTACATGATAAGTACATTGTGATTTCAAGTGTACAATACTCATGGCAATTCCACGTAATCACATTGCATTTTATGATGCTCGCATGACGTTACAATTAAAACCATAGTTTTACACAAATAACTATTGACCAAGTAGTAAGGTTCGCGACTCCTCTTTACAAGGTTACAATCACGTTTGTTAATCGAAAGGCGAATGTAAGTTTTAGGTTTAAAATCATAAGGTAAATCCGTTCATAAAGTTTCCATTTTAACGTCGATCCATAATACAACTACCTTCGGTCGTTACCGGCTTCCATGCGTTTGTACTTTGCTCGAAAGCATTTCCAGCACTATACCAAGTAGACAGTCGAATAGGGGCCGTCATATTATTTCATGACGAAATTAAAGTCATCCCACAATTACATATGCTAACTACATCACAACAAATACAATAGTAATCTACTCGCTAATCATGGCACAAACTATCTCTAGCATAATTAAAGTATACATATTTAATCAAGATAGATAAGGATAGAAATAACCGAGATTAATATGCGAGAAGGAATAGACTTGAATTAATAAGAGTTGCTCCAAGCGTACAGCAAAGATTACAAATACGTTCCTCACCAAGGATTACAAGCACGTTCCTTGCTTCTATTTTAACTAGCCTAACACTAATTTAAAGTAAGAAAATAAAGAAAGAAAGAAAAGCTAGAAGCTAGAGAAAGAAAGTATGAAAGTGTGTAGGTGCCTAGGTGTGTTGGTGTCTTTGTGTGTTTTTGTGTTGGTGTGTTTTTGCAAATGAGCCTCATGCCTCCTATTTATAGGAGACTTTTGGTGCATTTTAGCAAGTGGAAACTCACAATAGCAAAAGGTGGAAAAGGTGGTGGCACCGGGTACGAAAAAGGTGGAAAAGGTGGTGCACCGGGTACGGAAAAACACGTAAAGGTCTAGCACCGGGTACACGAAATGTAACACCCCCAAATTCTGTGGTTAGTGGAAGCGAGCTTTGGGGTGCTACTTAATCAAATATCAACAGCACAAAGATAAAGCAAACGACATCTATATGCAACGTTTGAAAAAATAGTTACAATTCATAGATACAAATTTTGAAAACATAGTGTTTTCGGTTATAATAACGTAGTTCCCTAGAGTCCACGCATGTAGTGGAAGATTCTATTACATAATCACAACATACAAAAGATAATGCTATGAATCTCCGTTAGATAAGTGTGGAAAATCATGCGACTCTAGCTAGTAAGCAAATCCTGCTGGGCGACCCTACAATTGCTGTGTACCTGAGAATGCATCACTAAAAAGGTCAACCAAAAGGTTGTTGAATCTCACAGGTTTATAATAAGTAGTAAGTTCGGACACATCAAGTATTGAAAGTATTTGTACAGTTTTAACCAAGTAGTGGGTAATGATTGCACGAATGCAATCGGGTTGATATACATTGCCATGAGCATCATAGTCGAAGCTTAACCAGTCTGTAAGGTACAACTAAGTACCAGGTAAGTGCCCCTATGAGTGTTAATCCAAAAACACTCAGCTGTAACGAGTAAGAAACACCCGTTTCTACGGTACGGTTCGTGGTGGCGCTACCACCCCGGGCGGGGATTGTCAGTCTCATATGGATCCATATACTAAAACTCGCGCTTATCCCATAATTAACAACTATGATTCAGAGGACTTCATTGGATTAAACGTAACCCATGCAATCAATATATCGGTAAGTCTGTAAGTCTGTAAAACAGTAAATCTGTACATATGTCCAAGTAAAACAAGTAATGCATCTCACCCCAGAGTAAAAACAGTAAAAATGAGGCTGTGAGACTCACCTGAGTCTAGCAAGTCTGCAGACGAAATCAAGTAAGTAAAGCGGTTGTAAGTCCGTGTATCGGTTCTCGGTACCCTGCAACCTTCTGACGTCCGAAACGCACAAGGTTGTAAGTAAATAAGTAATTAAGTTGGTGTCCTGAAAGATCACCCATGCTAGTTGCCCATTCAAATAGAAAATGTCCAAGCGGTTGTTTGTATGTTTGTAATCGTGTGAGTTTGAAATCTATTATGGCCCATTGGTGATGGTTTGGAACAATAATTCAAGAATTATCATTATTTAGGGTCTCGTTAAGTCATTTCCTTGTAAAGTGCATTTATAAGTTGGTCATTCGTATTACGACGTGAAGGTATTATCGATTGTGGGCTAGGACAACACTGTTACTTACTACATCGTTTTATTAAAAATCGCATTTGTAATTTAATAATCGGGGAAAGTTGACCTAGTCTGGCTGCGGACAGAGATTGTGTTGCGAACTGAGTTCGCGATGCGAGCTGAGTTCGGCTCGCAGGGCAGCGGGCTACGAACTGAGTTAGCGATGCGAGTTGAGTTCGGCTCACAAGGTAGTAGGCTGCGAACTAAGTTCGGTTCGCAGCATATGGTTCGGTTCGCAAACGTCGACTCGCAGGTCGGCTCGCAAGTCAGTTCAGTTCGCAAATTTGGGTTCACGAATTCATCTCGGTTCGCAGTTCGATCTGCGAGCTGAGACGCATCTCAGTTCGCAGAGGCTGCTGTAAGTGTAAATCGGTTCTAAAAACGCATTTCGATTTAATTTTTGACATAATCTTGTTGGGTAAATGTTCTAACATGAAAATCCTGAGCTTTTCAAGTAATTTAAAAGAGTGTTGAGGCTTCTTACCACGAAAATCGAAATCGAGGTATGGTGGAGATGGAGGCGGTCTTGGTGCTCGTTCTTGAAGATGATGATGATGATGATGATGATGATGAGCGATTTGGTGGTGATGTTATTGATGTTGCAGCTGCCGATTTCAAGGGGAATGGAAGAGAGGGTTTTGAGAGGAGAAAGTGAGTTTTAGGTGTAGGAGTGTATGTAAAGTGAGGTGAAGTGGGGAGGGGAAGGGATTAAAAGGGTTGGGTCTTGGGTTGGTGGGTTGGGTTCGCTGGTTTGGGCCGACCCACTCGGGTCTTGGTTTCACGTATTTTAGTTTCTAAATGTCGTGTTATGCTCCGTAGTTATTTAATTGCGAAATCTTCGTAAGATTTGTAAATATGTCAAGTATACCCGCAATATTTATTTAACCAAAGTATTTTATCAACCTACTTTATTTCAAGTTGTAAAATTATAAAATATAATTTTTGTTACTACTATCTCGTTGGGGTGTGTTTCGTGCGGTTTCGTCGCGTAGGATATATTTTAAACAATATGATATTGCATAATATATTATCGTAATATATTATAGTAAACAATGTTTGTTTGGATAATTCCATGTTATTTATAAATTTTGTCACCAACGCCCTAATATGGATGTGCCGGGTTCAGCCCGGTACATTTTTAGCACGATTGAAACGAATCGTGTACGCGAGTATGAATTTTCACTAAGTCCCCTGTACGTTTAGCCCAATGTGTCTAAATACACGTAAAAATCTCGCGATTAGGCACAGTAATGATAGCCTAAAATTCCAGGTGTTACACGAAAGGACCAAAAAGCAGGAAGCGTGCAGGGGGGTGGTAGCCGGCAATAGCTGGGTGGCAGCCGACAGTGGCTCGGTGGCTGGCCGGCGGCGGTTGGCTGCTACCCGCACCAGTCCGCTGCCTGTTGCCTCGTTTCTCGATTCTTGCGTGTTTTCTTCGTTATGCGTCCGTTTGTGTTGATTCTTTTTGCGTTGGATTCGTAATTCAAAAACAAAGCTTTTGATGAAAATAAATCCCAAAAATATGTCTCTGAACTTTAGATGTGTCGTACGAATCGTTTGGATTTTTCGGAGTACGTAGAATCTTCATTCTTCGTCCGTTTTTGTTGATTCTTCTTCTGTTGGATTTGTAATTTGAAAACGAACATCTTGAGTAAGGTGGATGTTGATGATGTGCACTTTTGTCTTAAAATCTCATTTTGATATCTTGAATCTTCAAACGTGTGTGAAATCTTCGTTTTTCATCCGTTTTGCTTGATTTTCATCGTGCAACCTTGTTTTGACCATCTTGACATAATACTATTGATTTGTAATGTTTTTGAGTTAAAGTGCCAAGAATCGTTCCAGAATGAGAGAGATATCAGTAGTAAAAACGTGACTTTTTACGCGATATCAAGTATCCCACACTTAGAACTTTGCTTGTCCTCAAGCAAACTCGATTTTCAACATGGTTAAAGATAAAATAATTTTAAGGCGGAACTTTTTACTAAGGGGTTTTGGGAAAGTAAAATACTTGTTCTTTGAAAAGGAAGGATTGTAATGTTTAGGAGCATGTTTTTGATCTTTGATCTTTGATACATGACTAGGCGATCCTCTCAAGGTGGTCACTCAAATCACTCAAAGTGTTTAGGGTTTCCTATTCTATTATATTATTAATCACTCAGAATGCCAGTCATGTATCGTTTATCGTCATAGGCTTGATCGAGAATCAAATCGTTACCTTTTAGGTGAGCGTGAAGTTGATCTAGCCACAATCATTCAAGGAGAGGGGATGTAAGGTTTTTGGAGTGGAAGGTTGGTGGTATGAGAGGGGGTTGTATTGGTTCTTCATAGGTTTTCTTTTTGGTGAAGCGGGAAGTTGAAAGTTTGAATTTTTCGGGAGGATTGACGCCCTTTTCTTTCGGGAGGAGTCTTTTCTCCATTTGACTTTCTTTTCTTTGAGTTTTCTTGGATATTTTCTTTCTTTGACGTCATATCCTTGTGACTTCTCTTCTTTCATCTTTGGAACTTTTTATGAAGTTTGAAGGATGCTTTTGAGTAGGTAAGGGGTAACGTATTTATTTTAGGGTGTATGGATGGGTTCAAGAATGATGTGATTCAATCTCCTTTTTGATCACCAGTTCGGATTCGAAATGCATAACAAGAGCAAGTTCTGATTCTAAACGCATACATCGGCACACTCAAGAATCGAAAAAGTGAAGCATTAAAAGTGAATGCTTTTCATATGGCTCAAGATACCTCTCGAATCGAAAGTTGGGTTGTTGTGTGCTTAGTCATGCGATGCTCTTTATGGGATTACTAAACTAATTTTTCAGAAGAATCTGTATTTTATTTGTCCTTTTGCCCAAAGTAAATCATTCTTCGTCTAAAATTTTTCATTTTCAACACATTTTTAACTCAATTTTGAAAATTTTGTTTACTTTTTTGGAGAAGGATGGTCTTATAAAGAGCAACGATTTTAGAATCAAGCATATACCATTACCCATCTGACAGTAGTGTAACTACTGCTATCCCACACTTAAAGAAACATCGTCCTCGATGTTATACTAAGCTCTGAATGGGGTAAAATCCCACACTTAGGGTTTTAAACATCTAAGTCGCATTCTTTCAGTGTGTATTGGGTTTGAATCCCACACTTAGTGATAAGCAAATTGGATATGGTATATTTAAAACGAATGAAAGAGACGGTATAGAAGTACTCCCCGGTGGTTGCAGTGTTCCTTTGGTGCATTTGCCGGCTTCGTCTTGTTTGGTGCATTCTTGATCAAGTCTTCTTGTGATTGGTCTCGTAGGTGTGAACACTTCGGATCTATGATTCTTCGGGTGTTGATGCTTCCTTGCAGGCTAGAGCATGTTTCGTATGATCCGAATGTGAAAGATAGTCGGAGATTTTATCACTTCTTGGAAAGTAAAATTGCAGAAATGTAAACACACGGGTTGCCTCCCGAGAAGCGCTCTTTTAAAGTCGAGAGCTCAACTTAGTCCTTTCTTCTTCAGATGATGCTGGATGTGTCCGTGGTGCTAGTGTGGTCACTGTGGTTCCTAGGTAGGGCGTATCGTGGAGGAAAGTATTGCAGAAACTGTTCTATCATGTCAGTAATTAGAGTTGGTGGAGTGTTAGATTCCATTTTGAAGCTCTTGAAGTGATCAGTGGCTAATCTGTCAAGGATTGCCATTCCATAGCTGATGTATCGAACTGCCCTTGTGACTGGTCCGTTAGGATCGATTCGAGTGCAGGTGTGAGTTTGAACAATTTCACGCTGTGGGTGGTTTCTGCCTATTGAGGTGACTAAAGCCATGAATTCAGTCTTCACTTCTTCAAAATCATTGGCCAATGGGTCTCCTCCAAAGGATCTAGTGGCTTGGAATACTTGTCTGATGAGTTGATGTTGTTCACGGTTGAAGGGAAAGTCTGAGTCTGTGAAGATATAGATTAGATTGCTGAATATTTCACGATATCCATCACGATAAACATTAAGCTCTACATCTTCTTCAGTGTACATTCTGCGTAGTCGAGTTGTCACGTAAGTTGCTAGGTTGATTTGTGACATATGCAGAATGAATCTTGGTACTTCACGAGTTTCTTCTTCATATGCTGACTGGTTTAGTTCATCAATTATCAGCTCAACATGATGACCAATGGTGGAGTGAATGATGATCCTATAGTTTTCTGTGGCTGTGAGGTGCTCTCCAGTCTCGATGAGATCTAGTAGGGTTCTAAGATCTCCCACCATTCAGATATCGGTGTAATTTTGTGGATTTCCAGTAGCTCTTTCAAGATGGGTCCTCATGGATACTAGTGTAGCCTTTTGACTTGTTGAATAGGGAAAAGCTGATCCGGCCAAAGCACAATATACTTTTTGGTATATTTGCTTCTGGCTGCTGCGGAACTCGACTTCTCCCAATGGGTAGTTAGGTCTTTCGGGCTATTGAGCTTCTCTGTTGACTTGTTCTTGAAGGGAATCGGAGAATTGTTGAATATGTCGGATTAGAGTCTGGGGTACTGGATCTCCATAATTGGCGAGGTATGAATTGTACTCTCGTTCAATTTGCCTTATCAGGTGTCTTTGGGCGGTGGTGTAGTTGTTAGTGGATTCTTTGATAGCCTCCACAATGATGCGTACATTGTCGTTTTCATCAATCAGGTCAATCATCTCTTCGTGAGTGTCGATGAGGGGAATCTCTAGTCTTTCAGCTGTGATGACAGGTGAATTTGGTGGAGCAAGAGGAGTTTTTGGAATAGAGCGTTCATCGAGAATAACGTCGATACAATCGCAATCATACTCGACCTCATCTTCAGAATCTTTGTCACGTGAATCTGGGAATTGGTGGATTTCTTCATCTGAGGGTACGTTGTTGAAAGGTTGAATACTGTCGATTTCGATGGTTCTAACTTCCGTGGTTGTATTTTGAGGGTTATCTTCAATAAAGCCTCCTTTTTGACGTTCCTTATGTGCAGAGATTCTCTGTAGGAGTCCAACATACAAGTCTGGGCGCTTTAATGATTGGAGTTCTTTTTCAAAATTGTCTATGTCTCGGAGTCGGGTTCGGGTGAAAGGTTTGGAAGGATCGAGATAGGAGTTAAGAATGTTTCCATTTCTTCGAAGATGAGCGGATTTGAGCTCTTGGTGGATGGCTCCATAATCAAAGGATTCTTCTGATGAAGTGTAATCATCATAGCTCTGTATCCTATTTACTTCGGCCATTTGTGGTGAATCAATTTGATCTTCATCCTCCTCCTCTTCAGGTTCTTCTTCTTCCATTTCTTCCATTCTTTCATCTTCCTCAGCGGGTTCTTCCTCTTCTTCCTCAGGTTCTGATTCGTCCTCCTCGGATTCTTCTTCTTCCTCAGCGTCTTGATACTCCTCGTCCTCGTCTCGGTCTATTTCAGTGTCGTAGATCAAGGTTGTTGGTCGAGTGAAGCATCGTTCTTCTTCGGGGTCTGATACGTCATCGGAACAAATTCTGCCTGTTGATATAGCGTGGCATTCTTCTTGTTCTGGTGTACAGTCCGGTTAGTCGATCTTGTAAGGGATGCTTTCACCATGTGCTCGTAGAACAATCGTATGGTTATACACATCAATCACTGCTCTGGCTGTGTTCATAAATGGTCTTCCAAGGATAATCGGGATGTTTATGTCCTCGTGGATATCCATTACCACGAAATCCGTCGGAAAGAAGAATTTGTTAACTTGAACTAAGACGTTCTCAGCTATTCCTTTTGGGTATCTAACAGATTGGTCAGCTAGCTGGGCAGTCATCTTAGTGGGTTTCAAATTTTCAAGTTCTAGCCTCTTAAACAGGGAGTAGGGCATAAGGTTAATGCTATCTCCTAGGTCGGCTAAAGCGCTGATATCTCCGGATTGGTAAATAGAACAAGGGAGTGTGAATCTACCGGTGTCTCCTAGTTTTTCGGGAAGGCTATTCTTAAGTAGGGCTGATGTTTCAGAACTAAGGGAAATGTTGTTTACTTCGGGCAGTTTATCCTTAGTGGATAGCAATTTCCTGATATATTTATTATGACCGGGAACTCTAGACATAGTATCAAGGAATTTTCCATCTAGCTTAAAGGATGATAATTTCTAAGGTTGGGCTATAAGTCTAGCGGAATAAGGGATTCTAACCTCTTTGTTCATGGTCGGAGTGGTTTCCTCAGCTGGTATCTTGATCTTTGGTTCTTCCTTTACTGGTACAGCAGCAGGAGGTGGAGTGGCTGCTTCCTTTGTGGTAGTGAGTTGCTTTGCTTCCTCAACATGTGGGTTGTGAACCGTGTTGCTAGGCAAACTTCCTCTAGGTCTGTTATCAAGACGTTGTGCCAATTTTCCAATTTGGGCTTCCAAATTCTTTAGCATAGCCAATTGGTTTCTCATAAAGAGGTCGGCTTGATCTTGTCTAGCGAACGTCTTTTGGTTGAGTAGGTGTTGACCTTGCATGAATTGGGTGAAGGCGTCATCTGAACTTGAAGCTGGGGCATTTGTCTTTGCAGGTTGTTCAGCGGTTTGGTTTGTATTGGAAGTGGGTCCAGGAAGTGCGAGGGGTTGGTTGTAAGGAAGTTGTGGTTGTTGTGGGTAAAATGGGTATCTTGGTGGGTATCGGGGTTGGAAAGGTTGGTTAGTTCTTTGTGGGAATGGAGGTCCTCTAGGTTGGTTATTGTTTTAGTTGAAACCGGGTGGAAAATTTTGTGGTCGAGCGGGAAACTGAGCATAGTAGATGGTGCCATCTGCTTCTTCGTATTCCACTTGGTATTCACCAGATGGTTACGGGTTGGTGCAATGTTGACAGACTTGTACTTGGTGCACTTGGTGCTGTTGTTTCTTGAGTTCTCTAAATTGTTTGACAAGTGAGTCCATTTTCTCCGTTAATACTTTAAGTGCTTCAACTGGAACTGGATTCGATGCAGCGATAGGTGCTGAAGATGTTGAGTGATCTCCAGAGTTCCAATCATGGTGATGCATAGTCATGTTCTCTATCAGGTTCCATCCTTCTTCTTCGGTCTTTGCCATGAAGCTACCTTGTGCAGCAGCATCGAGGGTGGTTCGGTGGTTGGGGTCTAAACCATTGTAGAAGGTACACAATTGCGCGGATTTGTCGAGACGGTGATTGGGGCACTTCTTCAAGGCTCCTTTGAATCGTTCCCATGCGGTGTATAATGACTCATCAAAAGCTTGTCGGAAATTCATGATGTCATTTCGAAGTTTGGTTTGTTTAGAAGGCGGAAAGTATTTGGTTAGAAACTTTGTTGCCATTACCGTCCATGAAGGGATCGAGCCAGTCTCTAAACCTTCAAACCATGTTTGCGCATGATGAGTGAGCGAATAAGGGAAAAGATACAAGCGGATTGTGTCTTGGCTAATTCCGTTTTGTTTGTAGAAATTTGAAAGAGATATGAACTTGTCGAGGTGAGAGTTGGGATCATCACTTGGTAATCCATGGAATTCACAGTGGTTTTGGATTAGTTGGATGATGTGGTGTTTAAGCTCGAAAGATTGACCAGGGGTTTCAGGGTAGAGAATTGGTCCTCCTCTTCCTTCCATAGAGGGTTTACTGTTGTCAGCGAGAGTGATGCTTTCAGCCATTGCTTGTCTAAGCGCGGATTGCTTCTTTTCTCGTCGAATAGTACGTATTATAAGTTCTGGATCAGAGAAATTAAACAGTGGTGCAGATCTAGGGGAACAGGTCACACACTAAAGAGAAACAGACAATAGAGAAAAATATATTTTTATTTTTTTAGAAGGTTTTATCCTAAGGGTTTACTAGAATTGGGATTGGTTGGGCCTCTGTATCGGACAGTTAGTCTCCCTGGCAACAGCGCCAAAAACTTGATGCACCCCGAAGCGTCGTATGAAGACGGCGCTCGGACCGCGATCGGTTTGTTTTTAAATTTGTATTTGCTGGGGTCTAAGTGTGACTTACTAATACTGAACCAAAGGCTAGTAGATGGTAAGTATGACCTATAGTCGTTCTTAAACAGAAACTGAATTGAAACGGAGGTGATCCAATCAACCTTTCTTTTCTAGTAAAGGTTTTAAAAGAGTGCGTTGGGGGTTTTTGGTTCAGTTAATTAAGTAAACTAAATAAAGCGAATAAAAGATAATGGTAAATCAGATAATAAAAGGAGTATTTGTTGTGAGTTCATTAGCTTATAATGTGGGACGATGACTTGTAGGGAAAATGTTTACTAAATATGGAATGTTCACTAGACTTGGTAGTTTATGGTATAACCGATAGATTCCCTATCAGTCGGTTATCAACTAATATGTCACGAGGAACCACGGTGTCATGATTCTGATCAGACAGACAATGCTCAACTCTCCACACTCTCCTATGAGGGAGTCAGTGGCCCTTGTTATTGAACACATTTGCTCGTGGGCGAAGGAATAGAGTAGCAATTCTACAACAAGTCTAACCGTTCTTAATACCATAAAGACTATAAATTTAGCAAACAATTAACTTAGCAAATACGTTCGGACTTAGTTGATCAATTCCTATTAATGAAGTTTAAGCATGGTAAGCGAAAGAAAGTGTTCAGGTTTCTTGCGTACCTTACTTTAAATTTCATAGGTTAAGGAAAAGTATCGATTTAAGTTGGATTTTAAACTTGCCTTTCTCAATACAATTAACAAATCCCTAGGTTTTCGTAAATGGTTATTTAGCCTATAGCCTACCTAATCTAATCTAAACTAACTAATCTAATTAAAACGTTAATTAAAATGCTGACGGCTTTTTGCATAAAGTTAAACCCAGACCATGTCGGAAAATGCTATGGTAGTCCACAATGTATTTAATCGTTTACCGATGTTTCCATTGTGAATTCAATTGCTTCGCGATGTTTACATGATAAGTACATTGTGATTTCAAGTGTACAATACTCATGGCAATTCCACGTAATCACATTGCATTTTATGATGCTCACATGACGTTACAATTAAAACCATAGTCTTACACAAATAACTATTGACCAAGTAGTAAGGTTCGCGACTCCTCTTTACAAGGTTACAATCACGTTTGTTAATCGAAAGGCGAATGTAAGTTTTAGGTTTAAAATCATAAGGTAAATCCGTTCATAAAGTTTCCATTTTAATGTCGATCCATAATACAACTACCTTCGGTCGTTACCGGCTTCCATGCGTTTGTACTTTGCTCGAAAGCATTTCCAGCACTATACCAAGTAGACAGTCGAATAGGGGCCGTCATATTATTTCACGACGCAATTAAAGTCATCCCACAATTACATATGTTAACTACATCACAACAAATACAATAGTAATCTACTCGCTAATCATTGCACAAACTATCTTTAGCATAATTAAAGTATACATATTTAATCAAGATAGATAAGGATAGAAATAACCGAGATTAATATGCGAGAAGGAATAGACTTGAATCAATAAGAGTTGCTCCAAGCGTACACCAAAGATTATAAATACGTTCATCACCAAGGACTACAAGCACGTTCCTTGCTTCTATTTTAACTAGCCTAACACTAATTTAAAGTAAGAAAATAAAGAAAAAAAGAAAAGCTAGAAGCTAGAGAAAGAAAGTATGAAAGTGTGTAGGTGCCTAGGTGTGTTGGTGTCTTTGTGTGTTTTTGTGTTGGTGTGTTTTTGCAAATGAGCCTCATGCCTCCTATTTATAGGAGAGTTTTGGTGCATTTTAGCAAGTGGAAGCTCACAATAGCAAAAGGTGGAAAAGGTGGTGGCACCGGTACGAAAAAGGTGGAAAAGGTGGTGCACCGGGTACGGAAAAACACGTAAAGGTCTAGCACCGGGTACACGAAAGGACCAAAAAGCGGGAAGCGTGCAGGGGGGTTGGCAGTCGGCGGCAGCTGGGTGGCAGCCGGCGGCGGCTGGGTGGCTGGCCGGCGGCGGCTGGCTGCTACCCGCACCAGTCCGCTGCCTGTTGCCTCGTTTCTCGATTCGTGCGTGTTTTCTTCGTTATGCGTCCGTTTGCGTTGATTCTTTTTGCGTTGGATTAGTAATTCAAAAACGAAGCTTTTGATGAAAAGAAATCCCAAAAATATGTCTTTGAACTTTAGATGTGTCGTACGAATCATTTGGATCTTCCGGAGTACGTAGAATCTTCATTCTTCGTCCGTTTTTGTTGATTCTTCTACTGTTGGATTCGTAATTTGGAAATGAACATCTTTAGTAAGGTGGATGTTGGTGATGGGCACTTTTGTCTTGAAATCTCGTTTTGATGTCTTGAATCTTCAAACATGTGTGAATTCTTCGTTTTTCATCCGGTTTGCTTGATTTTCATCGTGCAACCTTGTTTTGACCATCTTGGCATAATACTATTGATTTGTAGTGTTTTTGAGTTAAAGTGCCAAGAATCGTTCCAGAATGAGAGAGATATCGGTAGTAAAAACGTGACTTTTTACGCGATATCACTTGTTAAGCCTGATAGTGTAGATAAACCTGAATCCAGTAAGGCTGGATCTAATTCTCCAATTAGTTTGAAGGAGGAAATTGAGATTGAAAATATAATTCTCCAGTTAGTTTGAACGAGGAATATGGACCAACTGGGGAGAAATTGAAAACAACTAAAAATCACATCTTTTCGAAAAAAAAAATCTGGATAAGTCTGTTAAAATTAAAGGAAAAGCTAAGGCTGAGCCTAAAAAGAAGATTTTGAAAGTAAATGAAATTTTTAAAAATTATCAAAAATTTTCTAAATCATGTTCTTCTCAAGCATCAACCTCTGTTTGTCCACATAAGTGTGCATGCCAGATAAATGCTTCTTTTGGTCATCCTCAGAGGTTTATTCCTCATACTCAATCGTTTCTTGAGTACACATCTTGTTTCTACTGTAAGAAACAAGGTCATTTGATTAATGATTGTCCTTTGCTTGCTCAAAAGCGATTTGGGAGAGGTGTCTCAAGAACTTCTAAATTTAGAAACTTTTCAAATAAATCTGTCTCAATGAGAGGTTCTCCATCTCCTCCACCGACTAAGAAAATCAACAAAATTGAGCCACCAAAATCAACTGATCTGAAGCTTAAAGTTGTTGACAAGCAACCACCCAAACCTCAAAAGGTTTGGAAGATTAGAGAATCCAAATGTGAATCTTTATCAGGCAGTGACACATCAGTTAAAACCTCGGATTTACTTAAGAATAAAATTCTGACTTACGTGATCATTGTAGATGATTCTACTGGAGTGCCCAAGTTTGTAAAGGCTTGGGTCTCCATTACTAATTAATCTTTTATGTTTGTGGTGCCACAGCAACCTGAAGCAGTAAAGAATAGCAAATGGTATATTGATAGTGGTTGCTCATGGCACATGACTAACGATGTATCTCAATTGTCTAAAGTTCATGATTATGATGTGAGATATGTTGCATTTGTCGGTGATAAGGGAGGTGTTATTACTGGTCAAGGTACACACACTAATGGTCAAGTGAGTATTGAGAAAGTTAACTTTGTGGAACAACTTCACCACATCTTACTCAGTGTCTCTCAAGTGTGCGACAAAACGTACACTACTGCTTTTACAGACACTGAATGTTGTATTTTGAAGCCGGGATTCGTAATTCCCAAGGAATGGGTGCTTCTGAGAGAACCAAGGGAAAGAGACACATACATTCACGACATGAGCATGGTTGAAACAAAACAACACACGTGTCTTCTTTCTAAAGCTCCTGAAAAAGAATCACTACTGTGGCACGGGCGAATTAGTCATCTACACTTCAGAAAGATGAATTATTTGGTGAAAAATGATATTGTGCGTGGGCTACCGAACAAATTCTTTGGGATGAATGATCTTTGTGTTCCATTCTAAAAAGGGAAACAACACAAGAAGTCCCATAAGCAAAAGTTAGTGAATTCTGTTGAAAAACTGTTGGAGTTATTACACATGGATTTATTTGGACCTATAAGGAAGAAGAGTATTGGAGGTGCATCGTACTGTCTAGTAGTTACTGATGACTACTCGAGGTTTTCTTGGGTTTATTTCTTGGATACTAAGGATGAGGTGACGGAGATTCTTACCTACTTGTTCGATAAGCTACAAAATCTATGTGACTCGAAGATCAAGAGACTACGAAGCGATAATGGTACGGAGTTTAAGAATTCAACTATTGAGATGTACTGTCTGAACAAAGCCATTGAACATCAATTCAGTGCTGCGAGAACCCCACAACAAAATGGAGTTGTTGAACGCAAGAACATGACTCTCATAGAGGCTACAGGAACCATGTTGGCTGATTCTAAACTGCCTATCATTTTCTGGGAAGAAGCGGTCAACACAGCCTGTTATGTTTTTAACAAGGTTTTGAAGGTTAAGAAGCGGAAAAAAAACCTCTTATGAATTGCTTAACAACCGTAAACCCGACTTATAGTTTCTTGAACTGTTCAGATGTCCTTGCACTATCATGTACACAAAGGAGAGGGTGGCAAAATTTGGTGAGAAGTCATGTGAAGGTATATTTTTGGGCTTTTCAAACAACTCTCCCAACAAACATGTGTATAATATGGCTAAGAAGCGAGTGGAAGAACACTTTGAAGTAACGTCCGAAGTTACACTGAAAATCCATGAGGAAAGGGACTCGGATACCTGTTTGATTATGAAGCTATGTTTGACTCATTCGACCTTCCAAAGGATGATGAAGTTGAACAGGTGGTGACTCTACTACATGGGCTTGATTACACTTGGACATACCTAAGTGATCTACAACCACAACACCACCAGTTGCTACAACAACTCCACCACCTCCTCCAACTACTAAATCAACACCTGAACCATCTGCACAATATGAGCCAGCAGGTAATGAGGAAGCTGATGCTGGTGGACCGACACCTGCCGATTCTGAAGGAGATGTCCCTCCACCGAAAACACTGCAACTATACAGTTGGTAAATCCTCTACGCTTTAAGTGTATTCTTAGGAGGATGTCACAAGGGAGGGTTCATGTACCTCCTAGGTCTGGGAAACGAACTCAAGCAGACGATTCTGGTTCTGAGACAAAAGAATTCATCACCGCCAACGAGTTATCAATACTTCTGCTGATCCAGAACCACAACTAGCAGTTCTTTAGCAACTTCTTGAGCGTATGGAGCTGATGAATAAGCAGTTCGCGGATCAATATGCTATTCTTGAAGTTCAAGCCAAGAAGATCAAGGATTTGGAGGTTAAAGCTGCTTAGGTTGATACTCTAGAGTGTAGGGTGTTAGAGTTAGAATCCATGGTTGTAGTTTCGGGAAGCCGTCAAGCTTTAGAAACAACAACCATGGCTCCCACCGAACCTGATAATGTAAATGATTTTGAAATTAATGAAAATATTGCTTTGGATTACTTTGCATTTTCTGCTTCTATTCCAAGTCAACCTATTCCACTAAGCGTTGATTATTCACAAGTTAATTTGGATTTCCTTTGAAGCATGTTATATGATGATGATCCTGCAGTGCCTGTGTAAGAAGAAAATGTTGTTGATAATAATGATGTTGACGTTGAACAAGAAAATGTCAATGATGTTTATGTGAACGCAGATGAGTTTATATGGGAGAAGAGATGGAGGTTTCGGATAATGAGCAGATAGTTGAAGATGAAGCTGAAATTAATGCTTCTACATCTCCTCCTCCAGTAGCTGAACTAGCTTTTCATTCTCAAGAAGCTGAACCAACTACCGTAATTGAGACTGATTATGTTGCTCTTGCTTCTAAAACTGAGCCCTCTACTTCTACAACTACTCAACCTGAGACGTTAAAGACCTGTAAATTTCATAAAGCAAGCAAGAAAAGATTCATAGGTCTTATTATCTTCTGGAAGTATGATGCTGAGAATAAAGTGATTGTGATCAAGAGAAATGATGGGTTGCAGTATTTCATCATGAACTTCAAGGTCTTGAGTACCTTAGCTTTATTGTGAGATTCTGCATTTGGCTCAACTGAATACTATCAATCCAACAGACAATCAACTGGGAAATCGACTACAGAGGATTTTGAGAAAAGAGGTCAATAGTAGACAGTTCTATCTTCTCAGACCGAATCTGGGGAGTAGGTATATTTATAGGAATCGGATAGATCCTTTGTCCAACAGGCCATGGTTACAGTTATGTACAGATCTCAAAAGATCTTGAAGAACAATCCTCTGGAGAAACTTCAGATCAACTTTTCGAGACAACTACAATTTTAGGTTTATGATGGAAGTACAGGCGAAGCTGAGATTGTGTATTTTTTACTAATTCTGAGCTAGAAAACTTATGGAAAGCAAATTCTAAGAGGATTCGTGTATATGATCCTTTGAGCTTGATCAACCTTACAAAGAAGAATCTTGAAGCTCTTAATGCCAAGAAGATTGATTACCATCAAGAGTTCAAGTCTGAAGCTTAGAGATTTCAAAAGGTGGTCAGTGTTTGTTTAGCTCATGGAGTATACGCAGAAGGGAACTTCCCTTCTGATTGGAAGTGTTAGAAAATTTTGAAGACCAAGCTGATGACACAGGGGAGTTTATTGATACATGTTTGTCAGGAAGTTGGTCTTGAGTCATTTATCGAGTTGTAAGAGTCGTTGTTTGAATTATATAGAAATATTGTTTTTTAGTGACACTTACTAGATTAGGGCGACACTTGTCTAAGTGTCGCCAAGAGCAACATTCGAAGTGGAGCAACATTCGAAGTGGAGCGACACTTAAGTGAGTGTTGCTGAGGGCGACACTTGACTAGTGTTAGCGACACTTGGCGAGTGTTGCTATGTCGGTTTATAAAAAGTATAAATAGAACGTGTAGGTTTCATTCTGAGGGCTGACGATACCCAAGAACCTCTGTTTCGACTGACACTTTCTGTATACGAAGCTAGTACCTTTTATTCATCAAATGAATCAATTTGATCAATTAATTATTTCGGTTTATTGTTATTACTATCAATCATTCAATTTTTTGTTTCCACCATACAATTGATCCTCACGATTATATATCGATCCAAGGCTATAAAGGGACGAACAAAAAATTCAAAGCAAGATATAGTAGCAGACTCCACGTGCGAGTCCGAGTATATTGTATCTTGCGAGGCTTCAAAGTAAGCCATCTGGATGAAGAATTTCATTGAAAATCTTGGAGTTTTTTCAACAGTACGAGACCCCATTGATATGTTATGTGACAATGAAAGTACAGTCGCCTTGACTAAAGAACTCAGGATCATGGAAAGTCAAAGCACATTGAAAGGAAATACCATTTTGTTTGAAGAAATGTAGAAGAAGGACACGTGATTGTGAAACTTACACGATCAAAGGATAATTCGGCTGATTCGTTCACATAGGCACTAAGTCTAAGCATGATGATCATACTAGGAGCATAGGATTAAGAGATAATATAAAGTTTTATTTGTTAGTTTGATTTTGAAACATTATAAACAATGATTGGAATTGTAATATCTTTGGTTATTAAATAATGGAGATATATTTATTTGCAAGAGTGCTACCATTTGTTTATCATTGTGTTCCATTTTGCATGTTTAGAAACCACTTCCTGAGTACTTAGTTTTACTCAAACATCCTCAGGCGTTAACCACTTCCTGAGTACTTAGTTTTACTCAAACATCCTCAGGCGTTCATACTACAGGAAGTAAGTGTTGATTTAAGACTGTCATAAAGTGTTGGTAGATTGTCTATAGAGATTAGACATAGCAAGGAGAATGCTACAATACTCATGAGTACTTAATGGGAATCAATTATAGGAGAGACTCGTACTTGGATAGATCACTTCATGGATTTAAATCACGAACGATTCTAAGATAATAATATCCTCTATTCTTAAAATGGAGATACATTGAATTTCTAGTTTTTCAAGTCTGATATACTTTAGTTTATTCAAACGTTGCACGTAAATACCAGTTATAAATGGTATGCTAGGTGTAACATGATGAGTTGACTAGTACTATGTATTCGAAATTTATTTGTTCCTTTTTCCTAAAGGGAAAAGCGATATCTTTAGGCCCTCTAATGATTAAATGTTGACTCAAAAAGTGCTAGGCCTAGCTGGGACAAAATTGATGGTTCAATTCAGTAGTCTCGTAAAGTCAAAATAATCTGAAATCTGAAAACATAATTTTGAATCTTGAGATTAATTTAAATCCATGTCTCAGTTTCATACGATATCAGTAGAACAAAGGAATAGTTGATCGCTTATCTAAGGCTTGACTCTAAGATATGATTCGGAATTCGGCAGCTGTGTTGGATGATATTCTCTGCTTACTTAATGAGATAGACTTAGACCAATAATAGTTGATGACTTGTCCAAGTAGGAGAGTGTTGGATATAGTGTCCAAGTTCATTACTAAGTGGTAAGACTATCATTAAAAGTAGAGTCTGTTTTGGGTCGCCCTCAATGAAGAGTTAAGAGAAATAATCAAAGGAGAGATAATATTAATTTGAATTAATATTATTAATTAATTGGTTTATTAATTTATCAAAGTTGGTAAATTAATTAGAAACTGTATATTTGATATAATGAAGCCAAGTGGGCCAAAGGTCCAAACACCAGTTGAAAATGCCAACCGCCGGTTAGGAAAGAATAGAATATTCCGGAAACAGGTCCAATCGCCGGTTGGAACCTAAAGGGTGTTATCCCACATCGGCCAAGGTATGATTCCCAAGGTCATTCCTCCCTATATAAATATAGGACATGCCAATGCTTTAAACACACATTCTTTATACTCTCTTTCTCATTCCTACTCCTTGTAAGATTTTACTCGATTTGAATCGGGACCTTAGGATTTAAAATTTCTATTTGGTTCGTGGGTGTGAACCATTAGAGGTACTCTTGTTTGAGTACTCGCCTCCAATTCAAGAAGGTCATCTAATGTGGTTTACGTGTGACAAATCCGATTTTCTCAAAGGTTAGTCTTTTTTTATTTGTCTATTTATTTTATTTTGTTACTTTATTTATTAAGTTAAGATCCTTTAGGGTTTAGTTTCCTTTTTACCCAAGATTAATTGTTATTTCCGCATTGTATGTTATTCACGATCCCAGCGGTCGGTCGGATCTTACATCGGTCGTTGCTCTGGCCAACTAGGATGCAAGGCAGTGAGTTTTAAGTTTGTAAGAGCTGGGAATCAAACTATAAGTACTACATACCTTGGGAGCAAGCAGTAACTATAACTCGAGGTCGTTCTTTTATCTGAGTGAATTGAAATAAAGCGGGTGCCAAAAATGAGGTTCACTAACAGGATGGGAAAGGTAGATAGATTTTTGGTATGGTTTTGTTTCCTAAAATTATCCTGAGTGCAATAAAGTAAATGACGGAAATTAAAGATAGAGAGTAAGCAGAAAGGTAGAGATGTGATTGTTGAAACTTCAATAATTAGGTTTTCGGGATGATGTTAATTATAGATTCCCCAGATAAATAACAAACATACTTTCGGTGTAAACACAAGGACCCTACGTGTGAGGTTTAAACCCTAAAAGCATATGTCACTCGAATCCTAGCTATCATGATTCTGATCTGACCAGACTGTTTTCAAACCCCCCACACTTGTCTTGATAAAGACATAGTGACCCTCTAAATGGATATATGTATCAGGGGTGCTGGCATAAGGCAACAGACCATAATTTATCTACTGACCTTTCTTAACACCTAATCGTCTATTTGATTTTATCATGGTGAATACTAAGTGTATCCTATGTACGTTAAACTATCGGTTAAGTAGAGTTAAGCATGTTTGAGCATCATTGCTCTCTTGACAAAACTCTGTATTTGTCTCATTTTTAGGCATATATTCTACGGTCATAAATATAGACCCTCATTTACATTCAAGCGTTCATTCCTAAGAATAATCACGATGTACAGGGCAGTGAGGCATTTTCACAACTTTTTAAACCCTAGATGTACTAACGGTGTAACGAGCATTTAAGCATTTCCACAGCTTTCCAGATCTTAGGTGTACTAACGGTGTATAGAGCAGCACGCATTTTCACAACTTTGATTCCTAGACCCAACTTCTAGAAGGATCACTTCTAGGTAATCCACAATAAAACATTCATATTGTTTTCTCTTAGCTTCCACGTATTTGTACTCCACACATGGTGTTCCATAGCTATACGAAGTACCATGCCGTATTAAGGAAAGTTCATAGCTTCATACTGTAACTTGAGATAACTGTGTCTACATAGTATTAGGGTTGATCAGATCGTATCCTAGGGCAACAGTCACGTGAAAGTCAGGAAAGTGTGATGAGAAACTATATCTATATTCTGGATAAATTTAACCAGATACATAGCATAACAATTTCCAATTATGTAAGTGAGATGTTAATTTAACATCATCCGTATTCCTAATATCTACATTTTAACAATTACAATATTGAACAACTCTATAAGCATGGCAATAATCCAATACAAACTAAAATAACATATAATGTAAACATAATAGCAGTAAGTAAAGAAATAGATATCATCGGGAATATAGCAGTGTAATACTGAGGATTACAAATAGTCTAACTTCCAAAACTCATTACAACAAGATTACTAAGCTAAACCTTCCTCTAGATTCGAATCGGCTACTTAACTCTCTCTATTTCCTACTAGATCTCTAGAGAGAGAAATTAAAGAGAGAGAAAATGAAAGAAAGTTGAAAGTGAGGAAAATGGAATGAATGAGGTGTGTGAAATGTGAAGGAGGAGACCAATATTATAGGTGAAGTCTAAAATCAGTCGTACAAGCGAAATAGCACAGCGTCGTACAAGCAAACAAGGCGCCATTTAGGGAAAGAGGGTCCATATACGGCCTTTAGGAGGCAGTACATGGTTTGTAAAGGGCCGTATACGGTCTGTTAGGGGCCGTATATGGTTCCCAAGCTAGGCCGTATATGGGGTCCGTTGGTTTCCGTTCATTGGTTAAAAATGATGTGTCTCCTTCGTTACACGTTCGTTTGACCTGATTCATTCGCTTATGTTCTTGTAATTCTGTTACGCTTCTAATGGTACCAATTTCATAGAAATTGAATGTGTGTAGCTCAGGCATAGCCGGAATATCTTTGGATGGTCCGTAAACATTGTATCTTCTCCGTTCTCTAACCTTATTGCTTAATTCTTGATTTTACAGAATCTTTTTTACCTATGTTATCATATGAGGAAGTTAGAGTGTGTATCTCATAATGTAAATGAGGACGGAAGAATTGGTTCATGTATATTTTTCTTGTTTTGCTCGTTAATTGGACGTATTTAGTGATTTTTACAACAATGTTTATATTTGAACCACTTTAATAAACTTTAGTAAATAAACATTGTTTTGGAATGTTTTCCAAGCCCAAAAAGTGTGAAATATTGCACTTAAAAACATGACTTTTGCGTCACATCTATGTTAATCTAGTTAGGGAATAGAAAACCCATCAGGACAGCCTTAGGCCCGTAACGTATTCCTGATACTAATATTTTTGAACAAGTGGGAGTCTAAAATAATTGTGTGCTCAATATTAGTATACAAACATCACACCCAGCTTCACATGAACACCGCAGGGTCACACCGATGAGCACAACTGAACAAGTAGTGTAATTCTTATAATAAAAATTTTTATCGTTTATTTAGTTGAATTGAATAGCTTAGTCGAATGTGATTTAATGTTAAAGTTATTTGGTCCAATCAAATATAGTAATATTAATATAAAGTGATTTATTAATATAAATAATCATCATAAATATTTATCTAATAAATATTTTTATGAAAATGATTTATTTATAATTAAATTTGTAAATATATCAATCAGTTTAATTATAATTATACTACAAGGTTATAATTGTAGGGAACACTCTAAACTAGTTTATCTAGTGATTAAACTAGAAGGACTATAGGCATAATATGAGTAATCTGTTAGACAAGTTTGCTTAAACCTATAAATACTAACTAACTCTCCCCTCTCCCTCGTCTCTCTCTTTGTTGACCGGCCCCACCGAAGCTGAGCCAAAAGTCACCCGAACCCTTCTAGGGTTAATTAGTTCGTGACTCGTTCATGTTCTTGTGCTAAGGTTTAGTATACACTAGTATTCTTGTTGATGCATATCAATTTGTCTGTCAGTTGGTCTATCGAGTTGTAAAGTGTCGATTAGTCGTTTAATAGAAATATAGATTTTGTACCTACCGACACTTAAGTTTTGGTTTAGGCGACACTTGCCTAAGTGACGCATAGCGACACTTAGGTAAGTGACGCATGAAGGCGGCCACATGCGACACTGGCGAAGTGACGCATGTCTGCCGGTTTTGTTTTAGTATAAATATAAACCTACGGGTTTTTGGCTAGGGTTGATGAAACCCTAGCACCATTTGTCGACTAAACTCAATTGTAATCAGTTCCAATACGTTATTGAAGCTAATAAACTCATTTACTTTGTTTAATCAATCGTTTCGGTTTACGTTTATTAGTTATTTGTGTGATTGATTGTTTCCGCCACTCAATCGTTGTCGATCATCACTTAGATTCATCATCAAGGACACTCACAACTGGTATCAGAGCGTTTAGGTGATTCGATTGGCACTTTGAAGACGTTTTTGGATTGATTTCGGTTTAGTTCGTATAAAGAACCAAGAATACTCACGGATTTCGGGTTGATTAGGTGCTTTCCAGACGATTTTTATCATTAATTACAGGTTTCGTTCGTTAGGGTTTGAGGAATTTTCATTAGGTTTACGAAAATTCGACTTTTAGGGTTTTTGGGACTTTACAGCCGTTTCTGCGACACTCGTTGCATCACTTGAACGCGTCACTTCGTGCGGCACTTCGTAAAGTCCAAATTAGGGTTTTACCGATACTCTGGTGCGTCACTTAGAGCGTCATTTGGGGTTAAAACGACACTTAACTCAAGTGTCGTCTACTTTAATCCACTGTCACTCACGTGCGTCACTTTAGCACGTCACTTGCTTGCCAAGCGTCACTTCTGCTAGTGACGCCTGTTTGATTTCTTGCGTCACTTCCGCTAGTGACGCCTGTTTGATTTATTGCGTCACTCAAGTACGACACTTGAGTGAGTCACTTGCTAGATTGAGCGACACTTGCTTAAAGTGTCATCAGTCACTTTATACGTCACTCGATAGCGTCACTTATCAAGTGCCGCTAGTCGTTGCGACACTTGAGTGCGTCACTTACCAAGTGACGCCTTTGGTACTAACAAGTTTTCAAGTTCTTGTTTTTGAGCTATTTTTTCAGGATTTTCTTTAATGGCTGCTGCTGCTGATAAAGAAGATATTCGGGGAATTAGGGATATGATTAAACAAAATCATGATGTCAGTTCTAATAATAAACCTCCTCTGTTCACTGCTGATATGGATTATGCATATTGGCGTGACCGATTTGAACAATACGTAGATTTCCACTGTCCAGAGCTCTGGGGTCCACTCAGAGAAAGATATGAAGCTCCAGTAGCTGAGGGAGACTATCGTGGTATCCCTCCATCCAAAACTTATAAAGCTATGTCTCCTGAAGAGAAAAAGGAGTATGATATTGAAAGAAAGGCTCATTCGGCCATCTATATGTGCCTCACTAAAGATGTCTTACGCCTCTTCAAAACTCATGACATAACATACGATCTTTGGAAGGCTATTGAGACGAGATGTGGTGGAAATCAGAAGTACAAGGAGGCTAAATTAGAACTAATCAAGAAACAGTATGATTTGTTTGATTCTCTTCCTAATGAAACAGCATCTGGTGTATTTACAAGATACTCACAGTTAGTTAGTGAGTTAACCGAGGGAGGTTACAATTTCCCTCAGATTGAGGTAAATAAGAAGCTGTTGGACGTTCTACCTAGTAGTTGGGACGTTAAAGTGCAATTTCTAAAAGAGAGCCAAGAGTTAGCAACAATGAACTTGGATGAGCTAATTGGCGTTCTTCAATCTCATGCAATGGAGTTGAAGAAGAAATAGTGTAATTCGGGTGGTTATGTTCAAGACCCGACATTATATGGAGGAAAGGTGAACACCGGGAAGACTTATGGTGGAATGGCCTTCGTTTCTGCTACAAGCTCTCCATTGCAGCTTTCATTGCAGCCTACTGGTGCTCATCATCCGGTGTATGCTTCTGGACCCTCACAAGGGTCACAACAACAAGTTCCAATTTCCCCTGCTATTCAAGAACAGGTTGCTATCTATACAGCTTTTCTTAGCTCCTACAAGGATTTAATTTCACAACCAAATTCTACATTAGAACTTGCTAAGGAAGATTATGTTGAATTGGATGACGATGATCTTGAGCAAATGGATTTAAACTGGAATATTGCCATGATCTCAAGAAGAGTTCAAAAATTCTTGCAACGGACTGGGCGCAAGAGTTTGGAAGGAGATGGCAAAACCAGTTTTGGTTTTGACAAGAGCAAGGTTCGCTGTTATAATTGTCAGAATTTGGGACATTTTGCTAGAGAATGTGAAAAACCCAAAGTTCCTCCACCGGGTTTCACGAAGCCTGATGCTCCTAGAACTCCAGAGAAAGAAGAAGTAAAGCAAGCGACAGCTGATGCACTAGTTGTCTTTGAGCCTACCAACACAGACTGGAGCATGTATGCTGACAAGTATCAACAGTGTCTTATGGCTCACATTTCTAATGAGGTACGCAATGAACCAGAAGAGCCTTTGAACTGTATTTCATGCATTAAGTTAACTGAATCTTTAAAGTGCTATCAAGAAGACAACGTAGACTTAAGAAAAAAGGTTGAAAAACTTAATGAGTCCAATAAGTACTTAAAGGCCAATGAACAACTGTATGATAAGAAAATTGAGGCTTATAAACAGGACACTCAAAGGTATAAATCCAAGGTTTTTAGTCAATAGGATGCTATTAATAGCTATCTTGCTGAAATAGAACTTTTAAGAAAGGAACTCTCTGATTTGAAAGTTGAATATGACAACTATAAAAATAAGATTCTAGGTTCCTCTTCTTCTACGGTTGCCTTCAATGAAATCCTTAACAAGCAGAGGAAAAATAATAAAACTAAGACAGGACTAGGTTATACTGTAGTCCTGCCTCCCACTGAATACTGTCCTATGCCTGTTAAGGAAGGCATCGAAGAGATTCCTGTTGACTATGCATTGCTATATGGGGTCAAGTCAAAGGTGAATAATCAAAACAAACAGGTAAAGGAGAAAACCAAGCGGCCAGAGTATCCTTCGCCTCAGTTTGTTAAGTCTAAATGTGAATCTCCAGTTAGTATTGAGGAGATTGTTGAGATTGAGGACATTACTGATCTGGAGTATCCTGAATTTAAAAAGGTTGAAGTTAAACCTGAAAAAGTGGTTTTAAAGGTTGAACCTGCAATTAAGGTTCAACCTAAAAAGGGAAAAGACAAGGTTTTAAACGCAAAACCTCAAACTTTACAGTCACCTATACAGATTTTGCAACATAAACTTACACGTGAAAAAGATTTTTGTGATAAACCTTCCACTTCAACCTCTCAACCAAAACAAGCATCTTCCAAGACGTGCACGCAATGTTCATGTTCTAGAAATGTTTCCCCACCTCCTTTGGTAAGTCCTCAGCCTCAACCATTTGTTGAGACTCGTTCGTGCTTCTACTGTAAGAGACAAGGACATTTAATTCGTGAATGTCCCAAACTTTCTCATCAGCACTATGGGAGAGAGATGCCTAGGACATCAGTTTATAGAAATTCATTTTCAAAATCTCCACCTAGGCGTTATTCAATCTCTCCCAAGCCTGCTGAGAAGCCAAGTAATGTTGGGCAAAAACCTTTGCCAAAATAAAAGCCCGACATTACTCCCAAACCAATTTCCAAACAATCTAAATTTTGGAAATGAAAGGAGTCTGTTAGTGACGGATATGGACCGAACTGTCTCACGACGTTCTGAACCCAGCTCACGTATTGAGCAATATAATAGAGACGTAAAGATTGTAAGAACTTTTCATACCGGCGGGGTATTCACAGGGGGTACTGCAGCTTCCGTCATCAACAATAACACATTAGATGAAAATTCTGATTTGTTAAAAAATAAAGTTCTATCCGATGTGATTATTGTTGATGACTTTGGTAGACCTAAGTCTGTAAAGGCTTGGGTCACCGTTTCTCACTAATCTCCTTACTTTTATGTGTTGCAGCAGAACGAGTTAAAGATAGTGAATGGTTCATGGATAGTGGCTGCTCGTGACACATGACTGGTGATGTGTCTCTTTTGACGGATGTTAAACCACACGCCGGAGGACATGTTTCTTTTGCTGGAGATACTGGAGGAACAATTACCGGAAAGGGAACGCTAACTAACGGGAAAGTTAGCTTTGAGAATGTGAACTATGTGGCTCAACTTACTCACAACTTGCTGAGCGTTTCACAAGTCTGTGATAAGGATTTTACCACTGCTTTCACAAAGACGGAATGTGTGATACTGAAGCCAGGTTTCGTTATCCCTGAAGAATGGGTGCTTATGAGGGCGCCACAGAGAAATGATACCTACGTGATGAATATGCGAACTGTAGAGACTACAGATGAGTACACTTGTCTTAAGTCAAAGGCTTCGGAAAAGGAATCACTACTTTGGCATAGACGGATGGGACACATTCATTTTCGCAAAATGAATTTTCTCATAAATAATGATTTGGTAAATGGAGTTCCAAAACAGTCATTTGCCCTAAATGATGACTGCATTGCATGCCATAAAGGGAAACTCCACAAAAAGTCCCATAAGTCGAAGGTAGTGAATTCCATTGCTGCACCATTGGAGCTCTTACATATGGATCTTTTTGGTCCTATTTCCACTAAGAGCATCGGTGGTAGATCTTACTGCTTAGTAGTCACCGATGACTACTCCAGATTTTCGTGGGTATACTTTCTTGCTGCGAAAAGTGAAACACCAGACATTTTGGTGTATCTGTTGGATAAGTTGGCAAATATGTGCAACTTAAAGGTAAAGAGACTGCGAAGTGACAATGGAACTGAATTCAAGAACTCAACTCTTGAGTTATATTGTGCCACGAAAGGCATTGATCATCAGTTCAGTGCTCCAAGAACTCCTCAACAAAATGGAGTTGCAGAACGTAAGAATAGGACTATTATCGAGACAGCTCAGACTATGCTGGCCGATTCTAAGCTTCCTATTATATTTTGGGCAGAAGCAGTCAGAACTGCTTGTTACGTTCTGAACTGCATGCTCACGGTTAAGAAAAAGAACAAGACCTATTATGAACTTTTCAATAACCGTAAGCCAACTCTGCAGTTTCTAGAGCCATTTGGGTGTCCGTGTTTGATTATGATCCCAAAAGAAAAGGTCTCAAAGTTTGGAGCTAAAGCCGTTGAAGGGATTTTCCTTGGTTATTCAGTCAACTCTCCAAACAAAAGAGTCTACATTAAATCAACACACCAGGTGGAAGAGCATTTTGAGGTAAAATGCCTGCGTTACACGGATCCTCCTCAAGGAACGGGTTCGGAATGGTTGTTTAATTATAAGGATGTGTTTAACTCTTTTGACATACTCGAAGAAGATGATGAAGAGAAGGAGTTAGTTACCCTACTTCATGGCATCAGTCAAGACACATCTACCTCAAAACCTAGATCCACACCTACTCCAACACCCACACCATCTCCTACTATCCCACCTTCGGATGCTCCTTCGACTTCAGGAACGATTAATGCAAAAGAACATCCTGATGATCCCAATATGCCTCTTTTAGAGGAAGACAAAGAAGAAGACACTGTTTTCACTAACTTTAATGCTTATGATCAAGAAGATGCGGAACTACAACCACCTGTGCAACCTGAAAGTTCTACTGCTCCTGAGACTAACACTGTTCCCGTCACTGAAGGGGATATGAACAATTTGGAGTTAGTACTTGCACCGGATTTAATCCCAATAACACGTGTACACAGGGATCACCCCATCGATAATATTATTGGTGATCCTAATGCGGCGGTTCAAACAAGGCAACAAGTGAAACACAATCCAAATCAAGAAATGTTAAATCTGGTTGCTCGGATAAATTCTTGCCATTTATCCCAAATTGAACCCAAGAAGGTTGATGAGGCCTTAAAAGATCCATCCTGGGTCGAGGCTATGCAAGAAGAGTTACAGCAGTTCAACAAGCTGCACGTTTGGGATATAGTTCCGTTACCCAAAGGTGCTCACTTAACTGGCACTCGATGGGTATTTCGAAATAAGATGGATGATCGGGGTATAGTGATTCGGAATAAAGCTCGATTGGTTGTTCAAGGTTTTAGTCAAATCGAGGGCTTGGATTATGATGAAGTCTTGGCTCCTGTGGCAAGACTTGAGTCTATTCGAATCTTTCTTGCGTTTGCTTCTTTCAAAGAGTTTCGTGTTAACCAACTCGATTTTAAAAGCGCCTTTCTATATGGACAAGTGGATACGGATGTGTATGTTAAACAGCCTCCAGGTTTTGAAGATCCTGAGCATCCAGAATACGTCTACAAGTTGAACAAGGCGTTATATGGTCTTCATCAAGCTCTGCGGCTTTGGTATGAGAGGCTCACTACCCACTTAATCAAGCATGGTTTTGTTCGAGGGAATATCGATAGTACTCTGTTCATTCGTAAAGAACAGACTGGGGATCGAGAAGATATGTTACTTTTGCAGGTGTATGTGGACTATATTATATTTGGCTCTACAAATGAGGCGATGTGCATGCATTTTGAGGAGATTATGAAATCTGAGTTTGAGATGAGTGCGATGGGGGAGCTCAAATTCTTTTTAGGTGTACAAGTTGAGCAGTCTTCAAAAGGTATTTATATTCATCAGTCAAAATATGTCAAAGACATGTTGACTAGATATGACCTGCTCAATTGTAAAACCTATGGGACGCCTATCGAACTTAATCACAACCTTAGACTTGCTGAGGATGCAGAAGATTGCAAAGAAAAGGACTATCGATCAATGATAGGTTCTTTGATGTATTTGACTGCTTCTCGACCGGATATTGTGTTTGCGGTATCCGTCTGCTCACGCTTTCAAGCCAAACCCAAGGTGTCTCACATGAAGGCGGTAAAGCGAATTTTTGGTTATCTCAAACATAGACCCAATCTTGGTCTATGGTATTCAAACGAGAAATCATTCACTCTTTCTGCCTATTCGGATTCGGATCATGGCGGCTGCAGCATAGACAAGAAATCTACCACTGGTGGATGCCAATTCCTCGGATCTCGATTGGTCTCATGGCAATGCAAGAAACAGACTACAGTTTCTCTTTCAACTGCAGAAGCTGAGTATGTTGCTGCGAGTTGCTGCTCTCAGGTTCTATGGATTCAGCATCAACTGCGTGATTACGGGTTACTTCTTTCTATGACTCCTATTCACATAGATAACACTGCTGCTATATCTATCACACGTAATCCCGTACAGCACTCTAAGACTAAACACATTGAACTCAGGTTCCACTTTATACGGGATTGCTATGAAAAACACCTGATAGACCTTGTACACATAGACACCTTAAAGCAGAATGCCGACCTTTTCACAAAAGCTTTTTCACGTACTCGATTTGATGAACTAATCAACATGATTGGTTTAAGGTTCTTTATAGCCAAAAAGTAATTTGTAACTTGGAACGTAATTTATCTCTTTATACTTATTAGTATTAAAGAAATGCACCGTTGCTACATTTTAAATTAGACATTGAAGTTGTGTCTGTAAACAACTTGGGATATGATAGTACATCGGGTGACATGCACAAAATGGAATTTTAAGTTTTACCTTGGATGTGTCAGTAGATTTATCTGACATGTTGAAAACAGTTTTTATAAACATTATTTTCATCATACGATATATTAGTAGGCATGTTATGCAAAACTCTTTGAGATTTCTTAAGAAGCCTAATAATTAATTGTCTATTTCAAGTGGTACGACATCATTAGATGTATGACAAAAGTCTTAATTTCTTCCTTATGCTAGACATGTTTTCGTGAAAGAAGTTTATTTGATATCATCTGGGGGTATATATTGACAGTTTCCTCTGTTATACGTAAGTATAGACCTGGTCTCTGTTAATATATACTTAAAAATTAAGCAAACACAAGTCAAAGTACTTGCAAAGTCTTTAAAATTAAGATACCTTACAAGGTCGCCAAAATGGTTTAACCACGTCTGGTTTTGCTTAAACCTGAATCAAGCTATGTCGCTCTGTTGTATGTAAGTACAGACCTGTCACCGCTGACTTGATTCTTAAACTTGATTCTCTTATATTCTCTCTGTAAATGGAAACATGGTCTATGTCTTAAGTTAAGATGTAAATCTATGGTGGGGACCACAGCGAAATGTACATACAAATAATAATAAAATTAGCTCCTAGATGTGAGTGTAACATGTTTAAAGTGGACAAATATACTTATAATCGTTTTGAAATAATTTTTATAAAAAGTGTTTTTAGCATGTCAAGTAAATTTAAAGTGGACAAATACACTGATGATCGAAATAACACTTACTGTTCCTAATAAATGCATGTTATTCCGATATGATCCCTAACCAGATTATATCAACTCCGTCACCAAAAAGAATGTGTTAATTTTATATTTGTAAATTTGCATTCCTTTATGTGTTATTATATTTTCTCTAAGTTCTTTTGATTTTTGATTTTACCCAAGTTAGAGTTACCTTTTCAAATTTGAGTACTGAAATCACAACACAATGATCGATAAAATCGCAAACTTTTCACTAAAAGTGACCTAATGCGTCACTTCATGAGTGACGCTACTAGTGACGCATATGATACTGCGTCACTTTCACTAGTGACACTGTAAGTGTCGGGGTAAGCTACGCTACAAGTGCCGGGTTGAGTGACGCATATTAGGGTTTTTGTATAAATACCCTTTCAAACGACACTCAACCTCACCACTTTTCAAATTCACTTTGCATCACTCTCTCTGACATACCGTCACTACTTGTGTCTCTGCGTCACTTCTTCTGTTCGTGATTTTCGATCTGCTTGTGACTTCTCACGCTTTGGTTGTGCATTAGCCCGTGCTATTCTTGTTCCCCTCATTCATACGACTCTATTGGTACTACTTTTAACCTTTATCTTTCTGTATTCATGCTTTAATCGTATTTTAGGGTTACGGGTTTTGGGTTTCATTGAAATCACATGATTTGGGGTTTAGTTTGTTAATGTTTTCAGTTAATAATTGGTGCATTTTACTCGTTTTTATCACGCGCACATTGTGGTAACTACGGTTTTCAAAACCCCCAAATTTGGTTTCTGGGTATGAACAGTGACACGATGATCTTCATCGTTGCGTCACTTCATGCGTCACTACAGCAAGTGACGCTACTTGGTAATTTAGAACCCATACCGTCACTTCTTCAGTGACGCTTATTACTGCGTCACTTCTTAAGTGACTCTCTTAGTGACGCCTTTGCATGTATTACTTGTTAGCCCATCACTCATCTAAGTGACGTCCACTTATGCGTCACTCTCTTAAGTGACTCACTTAGTGACGCCCTTGTCTATATCGACACTTATACCGTCACTTCCTAAGTGACTCACTGAGTTACCGTCACTATGCTAAATGCCGCATACTTTTGACCCGACACTTCTTAAGTGTCGTATCTAATGACGCATGATTTGGAAACGTCACTTACACCAGTGACGCATGATAGCGTCACTTACCCTAAGTGACGCTATACTTACTTTCTGATTTTGAGCACTGTTTTCTGCGACACTTCCTAAGTGTCGGTAGTGTTTATGCATCACTTCCTAAGTGACGCCTAAATCAGAATTTTGTTTATTAGGTTATGCGTATTTGTGCTAATTCTATAATGTTTCTGGTTATCTTTGTTTCGTATTTTAGCTTACAGATGGCTGATTTACAAAACTACTATCGCCGCACCAACACTCGTCACAATATCACAGCTTTCTTGGAGTCCACGCATGCGAACTTGGCTCCCTTCAGACCTATGATTGAGTTCTTAAGACGATCCAGGATTCATTATGCTATCACTGCATCTACTCCGGTCTACATGAATCAGATCGAAGAGTTCTACGACCATGCTTTTATACGGACTCAGGGTGACGTCCCGAGAATAGTGTCTAAGATGTTTGGTGAGGAGATTGAGATCACCGAGAACTCTATTCGTCGGGTTCTCCAATTAAACGATAACCATACCATGCCGACTATGTTTGAGACATCGTTTATCTACGGCGGACTTCAACGTATGGGTTATCCAACAAATCATCTTTCCGATTTCCGCAAACAATATCTATGCCGGGTTTGGTGATATTTGTGTCATATTGTGATCGTCTGTATATCTCCGAGGAAGGGAGGATATGATGATGCGAGTCATTTGACTCTATCTCTCATGTTAGCCTTGATCTACAACAAGCCGTATAACTTTAGCGGATACATTTTTGGCAACATGGTTGAGAACATTAGGGCCGGGAAGGATAAGTGGCTGCAATATCCACGGTTTGTGCAGCTGCTGTTAAACGATTTGAATCTTGATATTGCTCCTGATCAACGATCCCTTTTGGTCCCAACGCCAATGCTTCTACGCGTCTTCAATGACTGCAATTTAGCGCCAAAGGGTGAACAAGTTTTGGCTGATCGTGAACTGTTCAGGCACATAGTCAATGAAAACTATGTTGCGCTGATAAATGACGGATTTGAGGATGATGTGATTCCTCCGGTAAATGAGGATGATCTGGTTGACACCGAGATTGCACAGGATTTGGACGATATTGATCGTGTTGAGCGTGTTGATGAGGATTCAGATGATGGTGGGCCCACACCGCTCGATTCTGAGGGTGATGTGCATCCACCAACTGCTTTAAATGGGATTCAGATTGCTGATCCTCGACGCTTTAAGCGTATTTTGAGAAGGATTTCTGCAGGGAGGGTTCATGTACCGAGGAACCCTGGCAAGCGACCAGCTGGGTCTTCTCCATCCTATTCAGATCTACCTTTGAGGAGACGCCAGAGAACAGGAATCATTATTCAGGAATCTGGTCAGCGAACGCCTCAGCATCAACAACAATCTCCACAACATCAACCACACCCACAGCTTCCATCTATTCAACAGCTTTTGAGCCAAATGGAGCAATTAAGCAAACGCTTTGATGATCAGAACACGATTATTGTAGCTCAGGCTTCTCAGATCAAGGAGTTAGAGCTTAAAGCTGCACAGGTGGATGAGTTAAAGCTACAGGTGTCTGAGTTAGATTCTAGATTGCTAGAGTTGGAGTCTGTTACTGTTGTTTCGGGGGAGGAAGGTCAGCGTACCTTGGAAACAAATGTAACGCCTCCCCCAGAACCAGAAAATGTACAAAGTTCAGATATTAATGAAAATATTGCTTTAGATTATTTCGTTGATGTTCCAGTTTAACCGACTCTGATTGCAGCTGACTATTCAAATGTCAATCTGACATATCTGCAGAGTTTGGTTAATCAATTTGATGAAGTAGATAGATGAGTTGATACTGATGATGTTGAAATGGATACAGAGGTTCCAGGGTCGGATGAGGAATATATGGATAATCCAAATCAAGAACCGGCGCCTGAACGTGAACCGGAGCCAGTGTTACGACAACCTGCTCAAGCATACAATTTTGATGCTCCAGTTATTGAGACAGATTCTTCTGAAGATGAGGTAGAACCTGCAATGGAACAACCTGCTGATGAATCAGTTTCTGCATCTACATCTTCAGGAAGTTCAAAACCACAAGTAGAGTACGCACCAATTGCACCTGATTTGAAGATTTTCAAAACTTATCAAGTTAAAGGTGAATTGACCGGTTTAATCAGAAGTTGGAAATTCGATGTTGACAACTTTCTCATTTTGATCAAGAGAAGCGATGGTGTGCAATACTTCAAGCCAAGATTCAATCATATCAACACATTGCCGAAGGTCAAACTTAATCGTCTTGCTCAGTTGAATATTGTAAATCATTCTGAAGATACTCGAGGAGTTCTCTTTCAGAAAATTCTGAGAAAAGAAATCTACAGCAAGAAATATATGTGGATTAGACCAGAGCTGGGAGTTCGGTATTCTTACAAGAAAAAGATTGATCTAAGAACTCAACAACCGATTGTGAAATATCATTATCCACCAGCTGCTAGTCTCAAGACTGTTCCTTTACAGGAGTTACCAGTGGATTTCTTACGAGATTTAAAGTATTGGTGGTTTGATCCTGTCACTCAAGAAGCTGTAATTGAATATTCTACCAAGACTGTTGTGGTACAGACACAGGGTAAATGGGGATAATGGCCAAGTAAGGAATTTGTGGGAAAGTCTGTTCGAGTTTTTGATCTGATCAGCCTGATAAATCTGACAAAGAAAGATTTGAAAGCTCTCTACAAGAATAAACTTCAGTATAATCAAGCTGATTTAGAGGAAGCTTCAAAGTTTATGAGGGTGGTCGAGATTTGTTTGAAAGTGGGAATCCATGCAGGAGGAACATTCCCAGAAGGTTGGTATTGATTAAAATGTTGAAGTTTAAAGATTTTGAAGACCAAGCTGAAGACACGGGGGAGTTTGTTGATGCATATCAGTTTGTCTGTCAGTTGGTCTATCGAGTTGTAAAGTGTCGATTAGTCATTTAATAGAAATATAGATTTTGTACCTAGCGACACTTAAGTTTTGGTTTACGACACTTAGGTAAGTGACGCATAGCGACACTTAGGTAAGTGACGCATGAAGGCAGCCACATGCGACACTGACCAAGTGACGCATGTCTGCCGGTTTTGTTTTAGTATAAATATAAACCTACGGGTTTTTGGCTAGGGTTGATGAAACCCTAGCACCATTTGTCGACTAAACTCAATTGTAATCAGTTCCAATACGTTATTGAAGCTAATAAACTCATTTACTTTGTTTAATCAATCGTTTCGGTTTACGTTTATTAGTTATTTGTGTGATTGATTGTTTCTGCCACTCAATCGCTGTCGATCATCACTTAGATTCATCATCAGGGACACTCACAATTCTATCGTCCGTTCGATAGTGAGTCAAAGGTGGATACCTTACGTTTTCACGTGGTTATCGATTTCAAAGAAACAAAGATTATTCTAGATAAATTGACTTGTACTTTAGCAACAAGCGTGAAGAACAACATTCATATCAAGCACTCGTTGCAAGGACTTTTTCTTCTAACTGTTAATTATACGTATTTAGTTTGTGGGCATGTTTTATTTAGAAAATTATGATTTTGACTAAAAGGTTTTATTTTAATATGATCAAATTATTTGTTATAACGCTTCCACATATAATTGTATTAATTGTTAATAAAGATTAAGATTTTATTACGTATAAAAATATTTTAAACCCTTCGTATCTGTGGCCAAATTAAATTACTCAAATTACTCGTGATAACGTTACCAAACTCTGTGGCATGTCTTCCAAAATTATTTCCGATAGATATCCTATATTTCTTAGATGTTTCTGGAAAAAAAGTTGTTCACGGTTAACTAAACATTGTTGGCTGATTCTATTGCATATCATCCTTGGATTGATGGACAAACTAAGGTATTGAATAAATGTTTGCCTTACATCATTATTGGTACATAGTGGTTGCCTTTGGCACAATATTGGTACAGTACAACGTGAATCCTCATTTTAAGTTTGCATGTCTCCTTGATTATCGAGCTTTGTTTGGACAACAAACTCCATCTTACATGCATTATTATGCAAAAGATTCACCGAACCAACCAGTGGATATATTTTTTAAAAGATAGAGAAGCTTATGTGCAATTGCTTCAAGATCACCTTCCTAAGGCACAACAAAGGATGAAGATGCAAGCAGATAAACACACGGAAGTAAAAGACACCTTTCAGTAGGTGACTGGGCTTATTTGAAGTTGCAACATTCCGTCAAAAAAAGGGTACGTGTTATGGCCCGTTTCGCATTTTGGTAAAAGGGGGTAAGGTAGCTTACAAATTGCAATTACCACCAATTCATAATGTCTTCCACATCTCGTTACTCAAAAAATGATAACCAACTTTTATACTAAATGATGAAAACCAAAATAATCTATTATATGTTATTTTTAAGAACGAACAACACTCCGTAGTTACTTAATTTAGGAAAATGATTGGTGGACCTAATAGACCTAAAGATGTGATTGGTGAATTTGAAAAAATGATTTGATAATATTAGAAAGCAACCAATCATAAAGTTATGTATATATGTTTTTAGATCTACGTAAGTAGGTCTATTTATTACGTACTTCTTAATTTATCCTACGAACACACGTAACTATATCAACGGTTTTCTTGTTCTTCTTGTCAATTTCATTACATATTGTGGTATATAAGTTTCCGCTCACACCATACATCAACCTTAACGTGAAGTACAAAAGAAACACTACTTATCCACTTAAAAGGTAAAAGAAAATTACTATTGGCTAGCTTGCAGGCTCAACACATTCATTATTAAGGTGTTCATGTTTAAACCGTTCTTGAACACATGAGATATAAGTGGCAGCTTTGGCATCAACACCTTCATCGGCCACAATACCATAGGGATTGTCAAACACGCCATATGTACCCGTTAATGGTGGGATGACATAGGAGACCTTGTGCTTAGGTTGAGTGTTCACCTTCTCTTGGTTCATGATAAACGACGACGGTTGATCAGGATTGGTCTTTTGACTAGCAATAGCGGGTTTGATATGAGAAAGAGTGTGGTGACTTGTTTTAGCCATTTTCGTTGTGGTGGTGGTGTATGGTTGCGTGTTGGTTGATGGCTTAGAGGCTCTAATAAAAGACATGACCAGTTTCCCTTTCATGAAGCCTTTGCGCATCTTTGTGTTTGAGTCCATGGGTTCACAATTGGTAGGAGCTTGTGTGCGTGTTAATTTGAAGTGTTATGGTTTGGAGCCTTTGGGGTTGGACTATTTATAATGTGGTTAATGGTCCTTCTATTATAAGATAGGCTTGAACCCAAATAATATAAGTTGTGGGTCCTCTTTCTAAATGGCCGAATCATTCTTATGATAGTCTTGTCGTTCTCATGCGCATTTTTTAAAAAAGCATTTCGAGATCTTTAAAACAACCGTAAAGAAAAGAACATGTTAAAGTGATTAGAATCCATATGATGTATTTGAAGTAAGAAAACGAATATTGGTGTTAATTTCATAGCATTTAGGTTTATTATTTAAATGGTTTAGTGTGCGCAAATGTAACAAACTATAGTCTGACATTTATAGTATGTAGCGAATTATTTGGGCTTCCATTGTATGTAACGAACTTATAATTTCTATACATTGTATATAATTTACGGTACTTTTTTCACGTGACGACTTTATACGCTATCATGTGACGTCCCTTGGAACTGTTGATATAATGAAAATACATACGTAAATAAATTACAAGTTTGTTAAATACAATGTAAATTTGAATAGTTCGCTACATACTAGAATTATCAGATTATAGTTTGTTACATTTATGCGCATTAAACTCTTATTAAAATTGTTGTATATCTCAATAAGCAATAAGTTTGTAACAAATGATCTTTGACTTAAAGATACGTGAGTAACTCACCATTATTTAGTAGGGTGGATCTAAATCTCATTGAAGACATATAATCTATCTATATAATATAATGTATGGTGCAAATAATTGTGATCGAGGTATGCATGTTAGATTGTACTCTTGGGCATTTACCCTTCGAAAAGTTACTTATATTCATTTAAATAAGCTGATCAATCTCTATATCTATATATTTATCTATATCTCTTTCAATAAAGTAAAAGGACGATTCTCGTTATTAAAACAATTTTTTCATTGGTTCACGTGTTTAATTAAACAATTTAAAGTTTGGCTAAAAAATGCACCACCAAGGCACTAAGCCCTTTGCTCCCACAAACTGTAGCTCGTATCTTCTTAATTATATATCGACTCTAAATCTAAATTTATTACCTAGATGCTTAAGAGGTGCATGTCATTATTTAAATACAATTTCAATCCACTAAAACTTCTTTTTTTTTCTTGTCTTTCTTTACATATAAGATATAACTTGTATGTCCAATAATTTGCTACATTAATTTATAGTGGGTGATCAACAACTACGTGTGTCCACACGGCAATACAAACACATATTTATATAATTATATATGTACGATCTATCTTAAACATCATATAAATAACTAGTGTTACACTCGTGTTAGAGCATATGGAGTGATTGATTGAGTTTTAGTGTTCAGTTGAACACTGAACTTGAACACCGAAGCTGAAAAGTGAGGTAATAGTTAATCTTGAAATTCACTATTCAGTTTTAATGTTCAATTAATTATTTTATTAATTTTAATAAAACAAATTAAATTAAATAAAAAACAAATATATTAAAAGAAAACAAATAAATTAAAATACATTAATTAAAAGTTCATCAATATTAAAAAGTATATTAATCAAGATGCATAAAATAAAAGTACATGAAATAATATACAAGATTATGTAAGCATAAAACTACGGACGATTCTCCCAAATATGTTCCACAAGATCGGCTCGGATGTTGTCGTGGACGTCTCTATAGGGTAGTTCCTTATTTTTCTACCTGTGTGTATCACATCTCTCGATCCAATTCGTTTGCAAATTCCTAACAGGAACATAATACTCTTCGTTTTCAGCATTATCGAACCCTTGGTCTTCTTGGATCATACTATGTAATAATATGCATGTATACATGATTCAAAAAATATGGTTGACCTTATAAGCTCTTGCCGGTTGTTGTAGTATATGCGAGCGGTCATGAAGCACACCAAAGGTCCTTTCAACATCTTTTCATGCAGACGCTTATGCTCGAGTAAACTTGACTCTCTTTGGATCAACTTCACTTGAAAATCCTTTAACAAACGATGCCCGTGTTGGGTATATCCCGTCAGCAAAATATTACTCATTTTTGTACTCAACACCATTTACCGTAAACACTTGTTTCGGAGTAGAGCCGTCGAGCAACTCATCAAACAATGGAGAAGAATTAAGAACATTTAAGTCATTGTTAGCCCCTGCAACACCAACGTATGCATGCCAAATCCACATGTCATACGAGGCGACGGCTTCAAGCATGATAGTAGGATGACCGTGGTCACCTTGTGTATATTGCCCTTTCCACGCGTTAGGTCATTTCGCCCATGCCCAATGCATACAATCTATACTAGCAAGTAGAGATGAGCAAAGACTGGTTAAAATTAGTTTTTAGTCCAGTTAAAAACAGTTCAGATTTTTCCCAGAAAATAAAAAACCAGTCCTTAAAAAAACTGGACCGGTTTCAGACCGATCTTTTTTCAAAATTGCTAGGACTGACTGTCCAGTTTTGAACCAGTTTCAGTTTAGTCCAATTTTTTCCTCTCCTACTAATCTATTCTATGGCCAAAAACTTCAAATATTCTAATCACGTTAGTACATGTAAACCACATTATACTTGTATAGTAAATGGAGTGTTTTAGTGCTAATTCCTAAACATGAAGAAAATGATGTTGAAAATATATGAATGGTTTTGAGCCAACTATTTAAAGTTCGAACTCAACTAATTTGACATGTTCAAGCTTGACTCTTGTTTCGCATGTTTATAATAATATAGGATTTATTTTATTATATATACATTATCTTTCTTATCATAAGTATAAAATAGGAAGCAAACTTGTAGCATCCGATTTCAAAATTGAAGTCCAACTAACAACGACTTTCATGAGGTTTCAAGGCTTCATCAACAAATACTTAAATTTAACAACCTTACAAAAAAAAATTATTTTAATTTATTTTAAACTTAATTAGAATCCGTATTGAGCAAATATCCCTAATCACTTCCCTAATAAAATAAAAAAAATCATTTCTCTACTCTTTTCAACTTCGTCTTCCCCAAAATGTTTACCATTGAAAAACTACTACATGCACCCTCTATTTTGATACAGAGTACCTACATTCGAACTCCAAACAATATTACATACATCTTAACTCACAAAAATGTTATATCTTATCACATATAATATAAGAATATTTATGAAATAATAGTAATAATAATTAATCGGGTGGTGTGTATACACGGGTCGTAGGACTAGTTATTATATAAAGAAATATTAAAGTGTATATACATGATTGAATCGATTAGGATCGTGACCTTCTGCGAGCTCGATATAAAAAGCTTGATCGAGCTCAAACTCCTTTAAGCTCGACTTATGTTGAGTTTTTAAACGAGTCGAACTCGAGTAACCCACATGGCCACATTATCATAAGTACATATAATTATTACATTCAAAAACTTCAAATTTCTACAAAATTAATTTTGGATTGATTTCGGTCACTTACTAATTTTAGACTGATTTCGGTCTTTTTAAGAGTGAATGTAGTCTTTAACCAGTTTTGGACTGAAACCAGTTTCGGCCTGGACTGATTTCAGTCCAGTTTTTAACCGGTCTTTCGACTGAAAGTAGGACTGATTAAGGACTGCTGGGCAGTCCTAGGATTGGACCGGTCTTTTTCCGGTCTGGTCTTTTAAGGACCGGTTTCAGTCCAGTTCAAGACCAGCTTCAGTTTTTAGACTGTTTTGCTCATCTCTACTAGCAAGCATGCCCGAAAAACCATGTTTGTACCGTGTTTCTCGTACAAGCGTTAAATGTCATCGGCCGCTGATTTTCGCATGTACACATTTGCATATATATCAATCATGCACTTTGCAAAATTAAACAAACATTCGCGAGAAGTTCTTTCCACCATTTGTAAATATTCATCAAAGGCATCCGGTAGCGTACCGTATGCCAATTGACGTAAGGCGGAAGTAACATTTTGAATAGTGATAAATCTCGGTTCACAACGTGCATCTACTTTTTGGCTAAAATAATCAACATAATCCGGGATTGGGGTATGAGAGTAATTAGATACACCTTCTACTATTCGAAGAAATAAACGCTTGCTCATACGAAAACACGTTTGAAATACTCTGGCAGGTACTTTGCGTTGTCAACAAAGTAGTCGTTCATTAAAGATTCCTTCGCCGTCAACCGATCAATGTAAATGTAATGACGTTTGTAACGACCTTGGTTGGATGATTCGCCCTCTTCACCAGGTACTACAACTTGGTAACGATATTGCTGAAGAAATGTTAAAACTTCAATGTCCTTTGTCGGTTGAAGGTGAATCGTAGAATTCAGAATCACTCATTTTGTATTTTGATTGAGAAAAAGAAAGAAAGAATGGTGTGAAAATTTTGTATGAAATTGGAAGGTATTTATAGAATAAAAAAAACAATGATTTATAAAATAATAATAATAAATTTTTTAAAAACTAGCCGTTAAACGACAATTTTATTGAAAAAGAAATGTTTTTTTTTAATTTTTTGTAACGTTTGAAACCAAAAAAAAAAAACTAAAAAAAAGGGAAAAAAAAAAGGAATAGGAAAACAGTTTGTGCTTCAACGTGTTGGGCCGCACGGCGATGGGGGAGTGGAGAATGGTGATGGTCGACGTTCAAGGTGATGAACGGCGAGCCCAACCTTTACCACTCCGTATGCTCTTAGACGGCTAAATATAATAATAACTATTAATAATAATAACATATTACATACTAAAATGAAATGTTAATACTATTCTCAAGAACTGCAAAATGGTATTTATTTAGTATAGAATAACTTATTTAAAGTTGTATTTATACAATTATTAGCTATATATGGAATATCAACTTCTAAGATTGATGTAACATGACAAATCATAATAAAAAAATCGATCTCCATTAATTTCATTTATATATGACATTGAAAAGATTATATACTACATTATTAACATTATATAAGATATAGTTGATTACTATTTGATATGGTTGAACTAATAATATAAAGTAAAATTATTCTGTTAATCATGCATAATATTTTGAAGTATCAATATTTTCTAAACATACTAATATAGATTATATTAATGTAGATTGATGATATAAACTAATTGTTTTTATTGATATAACTAATGCATAATTAATATAATTTTAAAGTTTCTACCTCATGATCATCATGCTCATCTTTTAAAATGTTGAAAAGATCACATCGTATACAACATCATCCAATATTAATCTCCGGATCAAAATCATCCTATGATAAAATATAAGAAGTAATTAATATTGAAATCTGTAATGTAATAGAGAAAAACAAAAAAAAAAAGAGTTTGAAAGTATACAAATAAGTTTGGTATGTTTATATTGTCCTTTTAGTTATTCTTATTTACCGTTTTGGTTTCTTATTATGATTTTGATTTTTTTTTCTAATCTTTCATTTTTCGTATACACAACATTAGATAAAGATGAGAAAAAAAACACGGATGTTATGTGTTCTTCATAAATTTACTTTATCATATGGAATGCAAAATATATAGTGAAGAAAGAAAAAAATGACTAAAAGTTAAAACAATGTCTTACCTTTGTCACACATCTTGTTCTATCTTCAATTCGCCGAAAATAGTGCAAATAAATATAATGAAAACATTCATTTCATTCATTTATAAATAGTGGTGGAAGTCTCTAGAATAACTTACTTATGTTAACTATATTTTCTTAAAAAAAGTTGAAGATATTGTCACATAAAACTTTTTAATAAGTTACATAGATTAATTAACATTATATAATGAATAGTTAACTAAAACTTAAAGTAGTTGAACTAATATTATAAAGTAACATTATTTCTTTAATTTCATCATTTATTAAATATTAATTTCTAATAATAATGAACGTTCATAACTATAGGTCAAATTTGATGTAACACCCCGAAATTTTAGAACATATTTTTTTTAACACTTACTATTGTCCCTTTTTCATGTTATATCGTAATACCTATAATACAATAACACTATACGAAAGAAACTAAACTCAAAAACATTATTCACAAAATGGACATGAGTACGCGATCCTGAATGAGAAGTGGGATCGCGTATTACTAAAGAAAAACCCATTGTGACCATTTTAATCATAGGTACGTGATCCTGGAAAGTTAGTGGGATCGCGTACTAAAGAACAAAATGGACTGTCAACAAATTGCACATATTTACGCGATCCAGGAAAACTATTGGGATCGCGTACTGCAGGACATTTTCGACTGTAACCAAAAAGCACTATGGTACGCGATCCTGGTGAGATGCTGGGATCGCGTACCCAAGTTTTCCGGCAGCAAAATGACTAAACACATAATTTAAGCCTAAATATGTTCGGGCATAACTTTTAACTCGTTAAACCTTTGATCACCAAATTTGGCGAGCAACTTTCTTATAGGAGTATAAACACTTTCTAATTTTTACTTTTTCCAAATTCGCGTTTTTACAAAATCTGGACCATTGACTAGTTTGGAGCCATTTTTGACCATTTTCATGACACATCATTTTCTAAACAAATCCATTTCTAGCTTCAACCCTTTGACCACATTTTTACCATCACATATTGAGTCTATTAACACCAAAACAATTGACTTTTCATAACTCTAGCCCATTTTAATATTTTGACCCATTAATGACCCGTTTGGGCACCAAAATGACCCATTTAGATCTTTGACCGTAATGATTCTACTTTATTACAATTTTTACATCGTATTGACTATTCAAAGTCAAACCAAGCCTTTATTACTATCAACATTCAATTTAGCTTCTAAACCATCATTTAAACATACTAACGGTATTTTTCAATTCATTTACTATAAACATTCAAGGTCAACATTACCAAAACTGTCAACGAGTATACAATCATTATTTGACTTCCTTTGACCTTGACTTCAAAATCTCCATATTATGACTACCATTAACAACTAGTTCCATACTCTAAACTTTACATGACAAAACATTATTTTCGGGATGCAATTCATATGGAGAGCATGATTCAAAAGGTTAAACTTGTTACCAAACCGAGCAACAAGCACCACCACTAGCTTTAAACGGGTTTCTTGCCCAATTCCCTTTGTGATCTACTTGGCTCACCTAAAACGTTGAAAACATAATAACGTAAACATTTTAGTAAGTAGTGGGCTATCATCATAATCATAACAACGCAAATTAAGGATCCTTAATACCATAAACATGTTAATTCATAAGAATCAACATCATCGAGCTAATGAGATAAGCATTACTCGGCTATACATCAAGATAATGCTACTCATTACTCGGCTAAATATGAACATCATCAAGCTAGTGACAAGCTCATTACTTGGTTAAACATCAAGCTAATGAGTTGATCACTACTTGGCTAACATAGCATCATCCATTAACTTACCTTACAATAGCCCACTAGAAACACTTGTAACACCTTCAACTCTTTTATCACCTATCACATATAATCACATAAAACATGTTACTAACATAACAATTTCTTACTTTAACTTACTCATAGGTGTTAATATTTACTAACACTATCATTTAACACATAAGTCTCATAAACCAATACTTCAATCATTTATTAATGGGTATTTGATTACTTCACTAACCATAACCATCACTTTTTCATTAAAACACCGTGTTATAACATTACATACATATACATAATTATTCAAATACCCACTAACACAAGATTATATGTTCTTTAACAAAATTAACACCATTTAAACATGCTACATAGCTAAATCAAGTGTATGAAACCTTAATTTATCTTATTACTCACTTACTCATAACTTTCATGAACTTAGGATTTATACAATTAAACCCTAACATCAAATTAAATAAGAATAAAGCATGAACCATACCTCAATAACTATAATTAAGTGATTGCAAGCATCAATTACAAAACCCTAACTTTGATTCTTTGATTCCTTTTTGTTTCTTGTTCCTCAAAAATGACACACACACACACTGTACGCACTATGTTTTTCTGAGTTTTTAGAATGAAATAGAAAGAGTCAGATTATGAGTTTTATAATCAAATTTTCACTTTTAAACCTTTAACTATGCTAATTGACACATTCTACCTTTCTAACACGATTCTTTCTTAACATGGTTAGTCCTACTAACTTATTTAACATATTTATACATTTAAGCATTACTCACTTTTAATATATTATTTATTTGTAACTTAAACTATTAAAAATCGTAAAGCAACTCATGTGTCGTTTGGGATGGTGGGGCAAACCTTATCGAGGATGATGAGTCCCAAACGGGGGGGGGGGGGGGGGGGGGGGGGGGGGGGAGGGGTGAGTTATAACACCCTAGACAAATCCCACATCGGTCGTGGACATGAGAGATCTGGGGCTTATAAGCGTAATATCATCCTTACATGACACAACACGTTTTGGGACCACATGTAGAACAGATCCCGCGAGAACACCGTGGTTAAGCATGCTCCTACGGGGGTAAGTCCAGGATGGGTGATCTTCTGGGAAGTTAAGTGGTGGAAGTGTGGTCGCCAAGTTCAAATCCGTGCGCCTACGGGCAAAGCGGACAATATTGTATCGTGTTAAGGCGGGTTGTTACATTTATGAATGTATTAAGAAACAATAATTACCGTCTAAAATTATAGAACTAAATGATATGCTAAAATATATTTAGCAAGCAAACGAAACAATGAAACGTCGGATATTTGTTTAGGTGTCAAATTAATTAGTATGATATTCATGAAAATAAATTTATTTTTTTTAAAGAAAAGTGTAAAAGGGATAACTTATATTTTTTAAATTAATGAAATGTTATAAAAATCTGGATTTTTTTGTTGACTTTGAATTAATAAGTCGTGATTAGGAAATGAATGTCATACTCAAAATAAGGGATTCATGATGATATGACATATAATTTTAGAAAGTATATGAGAGATTGACACGTACGTGAAAAGCTTAGGTGGCGAAAGAAGAAGTATGACATATAGACAATAGAGGCTTCTCAATTAGTATTATTGATACAAATTACACTAAATTAGTACACATTATTCGAGACTTGATCCTAGAATAGTAGAATCTATTGATTGACCGGCTCTTCACAACTCCTTTACTACTTCATATCAATTATGGCATTCTCAATCACCTAAACACAAATTAAGTCGGCGTACCACAGGTAAATATAACGATAGATATGCAATTAAGATATCAATAACTAAAATAAAATTATTACTTTGCCACTCTTTGGATTAGCATTAGTTCAATTTAAAGGGAAAAATTATAAGTTAGTGCAGTGGAATGTATTAGTATGAAATGATGTCTATCGTGTGTAATTAATTTTATTTGGGTTTATTGTGTATATCAAATATTTACTTATTGTTATTGTATGTGTCGAATGGTATATATATTTTTGTTAATTAGGTAGCTAATATTTTTGATGATGTGACAATCAAAAACATCCAACACTACGGCCATTACTAGTAATAAGAAGTTAGATACATAATTTAATACATGCATATGTCTAAATGAGGTTTAGTACATACATTATTGAATAAATTCCCTTGCACTAATTTGAAGAAAAAAAAGTAAAAGAAAAAAACAAATGGCCATAAACATATAGTGACATGTTACTTTCTGATGGTTGTTGATTATACTCCTTATAATTTTACCAATTTAGGTCTACAACTTTAAGCCTACCAATCATTTTACTTCTTATTAATCATGTGATACCTTATCTTGAAAAAGATATAAAGTAAATATGTACATCAAAAATGATATTATCATTTAAATCATTTTGCTTACCTTTTAACGATCATTAAGTGATCTTTGTTAGTTATAACATGACTATTATGGTCCATTAGTTATGTCATATGGAGCATACATGCAATCGAATATGGTACAAGTGTGCCAAACACCATACATAAACACACACATTTAAGCTAATATTGACGTTTCGATCCGTTAAAAACTCACAGGAGAGTTGTACAAGAGTACGATAGTTATTGTATACCTATAATTTGTATCAAAATAATTTTATATTGTTCGTTCTTGGAGGTAGTACATTTTTTTCAAGTAGTCTAACTTCTAAGGTTGCGTTTGATTCGTGAAATTCAACGGAATTTCATGGAATTGGAATCTCAATTTCATTTATAAACATGTTTGATTCACAAATGAATTGAGTTGTAAGTCATTAAATTAATTACATCATTCAAAGGAATTCACATTCTATTAAAAATCCAATTTCTTTGATGAATTTCCGCGAATCAAACACAATATATAGGTGTGGGATTTTAATTGGATCATTTTTTTAGTTATAATTTTTGTATTCTTTGGATGTGATTGATTATATTTTGTTAAGTTTTATTGATTATCTTGATGTATTTGCCTCATTTTATTATATTTAGCATACCGTTATACTGTACGATGGGATAGTTTTGTAAAATGAATGTTATTTAGCATTTTTGTATTAGCCTAGTAAATTACTACATCTCGTTTTGACTTTTGAAGTTCTTATTTTATTAAACTGTTACTAAAAATATTGTTTGTTCGTGTTGTATAATACTTGATGCAAAAGATATGAACGGGTTAAGTTTTAAATGTATTTTCATTAGTATAACTCTCATCAAGTATTATATAATATAAATAACAATATTTAAAGTCAAAGTGAAATAAAATACTTTAGAAAATCAAAACTGAACAATTTTTTTAATGTATTTCCCATAAGTTGTCATGTGGTAAGAAGAAACTTAATTAGCATTCACGATAAATTAAAGTAAATTGTGTGGATGGTCACGTGGTTCATTCTTATCGTTAGTCAGTATGCTTTATTTATTGTACCGACAGTTCAAAAACCTCTACCAAAAATGACTAATATCCCTTTTTTCCTTTATTTCTTAAATCAATGTACACACAGGACCCTAAATGTGTATTTTTTTTTAAGTATACAAATGATGTATAAGATAAACTTATGATGTTTTATATGAGTTGAATAATAAGCATGAAGTTTGAAACAAAATTATTTATAGTAGTATGTGTATTAAACATAACTGAAGAAGCTAGCAATCAAAAACGATGAAGTTGTAATAGATAACAAAAATTGTAAGATATCTTTGTACACGGAACGTCATATTCGTCATCCTATTAATTTGTTTGACGGTTATACGTTTCACAAAGAAGAACCTTCAACCCCTTTTGCTTTTAACACTTGAGACTGTAAGTCCTTAGTTCTAGGATCGATAACTTCGTTATCTTTAATATTAAGGTGCGGAATCCCTTAATACGATGTTATCTTACTATAACGAATAAGTTTGCGTTTTGTTTTACTAATACTTAGCTTTAAACGATAAAACGCCAAAGCCTAGCCTTTAGAAGGTTTTCTCTGGATTACTCAATTCGCAAGTTTAATAATCGAATGGCAAAAGTTCTAGTTTTAGGTTTAACGGATCAAATATATATACTTCAGTTCAACTTGCAGGTCATGGGCCTGCGAGTCCAATTCAACTCGCAGCCCAAGCCCAGCTTGGCTTCGGTTCGTTATACCTATTACATTGCGAGTTCAGATCTCATCTCACATCGCAATGCCTTGCGACTTGAGATCTCGACTCACTATACATATTTATTTCGTTTCCGATATTCGTCTAACACTTTAATATACTAATATATTTAACGAATATTAATAACAAAACAAACATTTATTTACAAATCTAAACCAATGTACAAACATGATAATAATTACACAAGTCCTATTTCAAGTTAGATCTGTTGTCACAAACTATGTCTCAACAGACTCCCCTTTGACAAAAGCTCTAGCGTCTTTATCTTCACGCTTGTCTTTAGTCTTTATTTGTAAATTTTACTTCCTGCATATATCTTCATTCTAATACAAGTCTTAACCATCATTTGATAATCTCGTGCTAAATCACCCCATACTTCTGTCATCAAGATTCTATTCTCATTTAATTTCAAAAAATCTTTCTTTGACATGTTCATTAGGTGTTGATGGTCATAAACTCTGAAAATTTCACGTTCACCACCCTCAACTTCATCATCAGCTTCAACCATGACAGCCTCTTCAGTTTCTGAATCCACGTGCCAACTTTTCATATTTCCCAGAATATCATGTGGAATTGTTTTCAGTGGAATCTGCTGAACACACTTGACAGCTGGATACACTTTCTTTCTCCTTCTCCTTCCAGTCCTTTGACTTCTCTCATGTAACTTTATCATTTTTCCATTCCTTGTCTTAATCTTTTCAAACTTCCCTGAACGAACCTCAGTCTTGATTATATGTTCTACATATCGACCAACAAAATTATTATCTGGATTCTTCAAAGATAATCGAGCCAAGTCTCGAATCTCATATTTAGGTAGAGAACTGAACACTGCAAGCTTTCGCTCAAAATATTGAACTCCGTCAAACCTTTGAATCGCGAAAAGCTTCAGGTCAGAGTCAAAATACCAACCGATAATCCCTCTACGCGCTTCACGTTTTCCTGTGATATCAACCTCCGAAACTCCAACCCTTTTCTTCTTCATTTTCTCTAAAGGTCTGAACATCGGATTATCTTCATCTACATCAACAACTTTAGGACCTTCTTCATCTTCAAACACAATTTCTGTTCTAGATGGACTCACATGGTGTTCATCTTTTGCATCTGGATCTACACCCATGTCTAGCTCTATCTCATAAACAGTAGTCCAATCTTCAGGTGGTTGAAACACTCCTTCTTCCAAATCATAATTAATGTCTTCATCTATCTCATCAAGAAAATCATCTTCTGAATCGGATAGATCAAACATTTCAATCCCTAGAAAACATAAACATAAATAACTATTAACAATCTAAATTCTCTCATTGATTTCCCTGAATCAATCTAAGAAATTTCTTTATTAATCCTTTTGTGTAATTAGTCCATAACATAAACGCAATTAAAAACTTATAAATCTTTTATTAATTACCTTGAATCAATCTAAGATTTCTTAAGTCTTTTATAAAACACTTAACAAATATTAATTAAACTTAAACTCTAATATTTTGTGAATAAACACCAAACATTTAAGTTTACAATTAATTAACTTATATAATTCCAAGACTTAATTGAACTGTTATCTTTTCAAAAACTTAACTTTCAATTATATCTTTAAATTATATATCTTTGTCTAGTTAAAAATATTACATATTAAACTTGTCAGTTATAAGAAACTCTCAAGTCTAAAATATGTATGTTATCATAGAAATTTGACCGTCAAAACTAATTGGAAGACGACGCTCGACTACTCAATGAGTCGGAAGACTTTCGATCACAATTCTATATATCATATATAATTAAATAATTTTTAATATATTTAATTTGTAATAATAATCTCAAGCCGAATATATTACTAAAAATATTAATTTACAATTATTCAGTTACAATTATAATTTACAATCATAATTCAACTAAATCCTAAATACAAATAACTATACAAGTCTAAGGTGTCTTACCAGCTTCACTTGTACCAACAGCACTTGTACCAGCAACATCACCACTTGCACCCGTAGACTCCCCCTGAATCATAATTTGCTCACTAGTCTTTGAAGGACCAGTTAGCTCACCATCTTTCGGTGCACTGGGATCGTCGTCTTTGTCATTATCTCTTTTCTTCCTTAGCTCATCTTGTTTGCAAGACTCTAAATATACCATTATCTCCCCCTGAGTTGACTGTCCTGAATTCACTCTTAACACTAAACGTTCTAAGGAATCAAGCTTCAGTCGCTGGGTAGTAAAATATTGTAGCAATGTGATATGAGTCTCCAGTAGTGTCTTGTAAGATGTACTCTGTTGAGTAATCTGCTGTGCAAACAGAAGATTCTGAGCTACCAACTCTGGAATATTGGAAGTAAGCTTCTCTAACTCCTTAACCCGCTACTCTAAGGATGTAATCCTTTCAGCATCAGTTGTAGGGGTAATAGAGATAGTTGATGGTCCAGGTGGTGTAAGTGAAGAAATATGAGACGCAATAGTAACTGGTGAAGTAGGTTGAGATAACGCTGCCGTGAGTAAGCTAGCGGCAAATCTGCTTTCTTTAGTAGTCGGAAACTTTACCGAACTGTAACACCCCCAAATTTACTGTTTAGAGGAAGCAAAATTTGGGGTGCTACTAATCATTAATCAAAACACACAAGGCATATAATGAACGACTCTATATGCGTCGTTTTACAGATACATTGATAATATAAAGTTTTACAAAGTATAAATATTTACAAAAGCCCAATAATTACAATGTTTAGAGATTAATCGGCATAACTTAGTTACAAAATGTATTAATGCAAAATAATCTCCTGATGTGTATGCTGACTCGAGCTATGGGCATCCTGAGTGAACAGGTCCTACTGCTGTTGGGTACCTGAGAACACATACTAAAAAGGTCAGCTAACACCGGTGAGCTCACAGGTTTGCATAATAAATATGTAACTGTGAACCACAAGATTTAATGATAACCGTTTGAAATAAATCAAATGATGTATATGTCTGCCATGAGGTCATAGTCTGCGCTTAACGTGGGTGTCAGGATCACAATAAAGTGCCTGATCGTGGGTGCCTCCGGAAGAGTGTCTAATCTACACTCGTATGAACAAAAGTTAATGCGTCCGTTTAACCAGTCAGTGCTTGCTGACCCGGACAAGGATGGTCAGTCCTATATGGTACCATACACTAACATTCATGCTACATAAAGTATTACCAGAACTATGATCGTAGAGGGCTTAAAAGTGATTATAAAATAGCTCATGCAGAATATAGCAATTTTTGTACTTGTGTTCACGTGTGAAACAGTTAGAGCATGTATTCCCACCCCGGGAGTAAACACAGTAAAAAGTCGGGGCTATGAGACTCACCTAAGCCTAAAGAGTTGCAATGAAGCAAATGTGGTGAAGTAAAATGGGGTGTCCGAAGACTGTAACCTGCCGGGCGTTTATAACGCCCAAGTTTAAATAAAATAAGTAGGTATCTTAAAAGATAACCTATGCTAGTTGTTCATCCAACTAGTAATGTCCAATGATTTGATTTGATTGATAAGTCCGAGTTTTGAAAACGTGTACGGCCCGTTGGTGTCTGGTTGTAATAATAATCTCATTAATATTGTTATGATTTTTGGAGTATTATACTAGAAAGTATTTACAAATTTTAGGCGACGGGGGTCCGGGGGTGGCAACCCCTGGAGGGGTCCAAGGGGCAGAGCCCCTGGCTGGGGTCGAGCTTGGAAAATTTTTATTTATACTATTTTGCTTTAATGAAAGACGTATCTAAAATTTGAATTTGGGTGAAATCAAGTGATAAAATTTTAGGTCTCGGCACTTAGTAAAAATCTGGGTTCTGTTTCATATGACGCTTATAGCGTCACTTGAGGAAGTGACACATAAGGGGGCGACACTTAAGCAAGTGTTGGGTCTAAGTGTCGGTATCTGTAACACCCCCAAATTATGTGTTTAGCGGAAGCAAGCTTTGGGGTGCTACTAATCAAATATCAACAGCACAAAGATAAAGCAAACGACATCTATATGCAACGTTTGAAAAATAGATACAATTCATAGATACAAAGTTTGAAAAGGTAGTGTTTTCGGTTACAAAAATGTAGTTCCCTAGATTCCACGCCTGTAGCGGGAGATTCTATTACATAATCATAATATACAAAAGATAATGCTAAGAATCTCCGTTAGATGCAATGTAGAAATCATGCGACTCTAGCTAGTGTCCAGGGGTAATCCTACTCCGTCTGTGTACCTGAGATACAAAGCTAAAAAGGTCAACCAAAAAGGTTGGTGAATCTTAAGTAATCATTATGAACCACAAGTATGTACCAGTAGATTGCTATCAGCAAAATAAGTAAATCAGTATATCATCACAAGTGCCATGAGCTCACAAGTTGAAGCTTAACAGTGTAGTGTGAATGGTACAGCAAAGTACAGTATCACGTACCCCCGTGAGTGCTATCCGAACACCCATATAAAACAAGTATCAAACGCCCGTTTCTACAGAACGGTTCATGGTAGCGCTACTACCCCGGGCGGGGATTGTCAGTCCTGAATGGATCCATCCTACTAATACTCACGCTTAAGTCTATAACTAACAACTTATGATAGGAGGTTTTCAGTGGATAAACAGTAACTCATGCGTTGTGTGTAAAAAGTAACGAAATCAGTTTAGTACACCGTGTTCATATGTAAAACAGTTGCTAAGTATCTCACCCCAAGTATAAAAATAGTAAAAATGGGGCTGTAAGACTCACCTGAGCCTAGCAAGTATGTAGGCGAAATCAAGTAAGTAAAGCGGATGTAAGTCCGTGTATCGGTTCTCAGAACCCTGCAACCTTCTGGCGTCTGAAACGCACAAGGTTGTAAGTAAATAAGTTGGTGTCCTGATAGATCACCCATGCTAATTGTCCACTCAACTAGAAAATGTCCAAGTGTTTGTTTGTATGTTTGTAATCAATTAGGGCCCGTTGGTGACGGGGTGTAATAATAATTCAAGTATTATCATTGTATTGTATTTTGTTATGTCGTTTCTTTGTAAAATGTATCTATAAGTCTGTCATTCATATTGCGTCGTGAAGGTGTTGTCCGAATGTAAGTTCGGATAACACTTTCACTGTTTTATTTCTAGTACATCGTTTATTAAAAGTCGCATCTGTAATTTAAAAATCGGGGAAAGTTGACCTAGACTGGCTGCGGACTGAGATAGTGTTGCGAACTGAGTTCGCGATGCGAGATGAGTTTGGGTTCGCAAAGCAGGGTAGGCTGCGAACCGAGTTGGGTTCGCAGAACAAGGTTCGGCTCGCAAAAACTCGACTCGCAAGTCAGTTCGCAGGTCGACTCACAAGTCAGTTCGCAGGTCAACTCACAAGTCTGTTCGGTTCGCAGTTTGACTTCGCGAGTCAAAATCAACTCGCAAAACTCAGTTCGCAGATCAGGGTTGCGAACTGAGTTGGATCTCGGTTCGCAGAACGAGCTGTTCGTGAATTTTGTGTGGGTTTCGGTTTTTAAAACGTTTTTAATGAGGTTTTTGGACATTATCTTGTTGGGTAAATGTCCTAGCATGTAAATCAAAGCTTTACAAGTAATTTAAAAGAGCTTTCACGGATTCTTACCAAGAAAATCAAAAATGGAAGAGATGGGGGAGATGAAGATGAAGTTCTTGATGCTCTTTGCTTCCTTGTGATGATGATGGCCGATTTAATGGTGATTGTGTTGCTGATTTCCTCAGTTTTTAGAGAGAGAGAGGTACAAAAATGAGTAGAGAGAGAGAGATGAGAGGATTTTTGGTGGAGGTTGTGTGTGAAATGAGGTGAGTGAAGAAGGAGAAAGGAAGAAAAGGGAAAAGGGGTCTTGGGTCGGTTTGGGTCGGGTCCGCGGGTTAGAGCCGACCCGCTTGCGGGTTTAGGCTCGTGGATTCGTTTCTTAAATTTGCGTTACGTTCGTTAGTAGTCTAAGTGTTGTTTCCCGTTATGTGTTAAAGTATATCCGAAATATTTTTAACTAAAGTATTTTATCGAAATACTTAATAATGGGTCATAAAAATATGATTTGATTTATTTTCCTTTGTTGGGGGTGTTTCGTGTGCTTTCGTCGCGTTTAGAGCGTTTTAGAAAAATACGGAATACGTGCAATGTATTTTCTCAATATATTAATGCAAATAATGTTTGTTTGAATAATTCCACATTATTTAAAAATTTTGTCACCAACGTCCAAGTTAACTCGTGTCGGACTCAGTCCGGTTAAATCACACAATTTAAATCAAATCGCGTACGCATTATCTCTCTCTCTCTCTCTCTATCTCTCTCTATATATATATATATATACAAATCTCATTACATATATACAAATAAGGTCTGTAATTAGTCCTATTACATACTAACCACAGATAGTTACACGTAATTAGGCATAATTAATTATCCTAATTAGGCAGGTGTTACAGTATTAGGGTCATGCGTCACTAGGGTTAGTGTCAGATGAAATCAGAATTCAATTATAGGCGACACTTAGACAAGTGTCGCTAGAAGTGTCGGGTATTGAATTTGCGACACTTAGAAAGTGTCGGGAAAAAGGGGTTTTATGCTGCACTTAGATAAGTGACACAAGATAAGGGTTTTATGCGACACTTAAGTGACGCATTAAGTGACGCTACGTTGCTGTGGCCTATGCGACACTTACGTCCGATGGCCGGATTTTGAGTCAAAAACGTATTTTCCGGTTTCCGTTTGGCCCGAAACTTTTACCCAACCCATATTTGGACATTTCAAGCTTAAATAAACAACAACATGTCAAAAACACTTGAAATCGCGGAGTTTCGAGATTTTGTCAGAAACTTACAAGTTAACGCATGAAGATTTCGAAAAGATAGGAAGGTAGATCGTAGCGAGGGGAACATTTTTGTGGGGCCCACCCCTATGTGGGTGTGTCCCAAACCCCGTTCCGTGCGGTGTTCGTTTCCCCAGTCGTTTAAATGTTTATTTGTGATGTTAATTAATTATTTTACATACATTTTTAAATAAATAAAAACTAACTCTTCAAATATTTTAATTTGAAATCTTAATTTTTAATACTCGAAACATTTATTAAAATGATTTGAAAATGCGTTGGTCATGTTTACCGCTTCGGGTTTCGCTTATAAATAAGATGTGACGTTTTCATAAAACGTTTTAGTTATTAATTTAAAATACTAAAACTTAAGTAATTTTCTCACATAAAATGATATATTTTAAACTTATGTAATATATTCTGGTTTTTATTCGGTTGTCGGGCGCGTTTCGTGCGTTTCGATCGCGTAGGGCTTTCAATGTGATACAAGATACTTATAGAATATTATTGAAATAATACTTGGAAATAATTAGGTTTATCAATAAGTTTATATTATTTAATAAAATGATGTTCACCAACGTCCGTATGAGTGTATCGGAGTTCGACCGATATAATAAAATGCACGATTTAATTCAATCGCGTAGATACGTATATACATTTATACACGTAAGAATACATACAATTAGCCTAATACAGCACTAATTACACTTACTACAAAATGATTTGGACCTAATGATGAGCCCAATTTTGGCGGGTGTTACACGAACGTACTAAATCTACAATCTCAGCCTGTCCAGTGATATAAAATTAAATAAGTAATTGTTACAGATTACTCTGCCTCAATCTCTAATCAATAATATAACACATGTAGAACTAAACTTATATCCCTTACCTCCATAGGTACAGATATCGGTTCAGTAACCACTTGTTGTGACACCTGATCATCCTGCTGTCGATCCCGAGTAGCTATTACAGATAAATCTGTCTTAGTTGATAACTCGTGATTAACTAACAAGATAATTAATGTCTAACGATATATAAACTAACCTAGACCTATAGTCAATTGTCTAGTAGAAGCTCTAGCCCTTTTACGGCTCCGAGTTTCCAAAATCTCTTCCTCCTCATCTAATACATAAAAATCAGGATCTAAATCATCTGATGTGCATTTTCCTTTTAAGCTCGGATCCTTTATATGTCCAGATGTATAAGGAATCATACCAGCAGGCGGCGAAATAGGTTGAACGTCATCAGAATCAGAATCTGATGTAGTTTCACCATCACGTCCACCTGACGGACCAGCCTCAGTATCCTATATATTAAGAATATTAAACATTAATGATTAGCATAATGCTCTATCATACACGTTCTATATGTCAATAACATATAATACCTCAGAAGGTAGGACCACAGCCGAAGAACCTGTAGGTCTATCAACCTCTGGTTCCATATCTATCGGTTCCTAATTACAATAATATCAAAACTTTATGATTAGCTTAAAGATCTATCATCCAAGTTTCCATATATGTTTTAAAGATTAATCCGATATAATACCTTTGCAGGTAATACCTCATATCGATCTCGCTGTCCCTGCTCACCCTCAGGTCTTACAACCTCTGGGTCTGCAGTCTCAGCTTCCTGTGCATAATGACATTCATATTGTATAATTAGATATATTGCCTAATCATCTAAATATCTATATCATTATCGTTATATAAAAAGATTATACATCTATGATTAATAATAAAATCTATCAATTAAGTATCTATATTATTATATAATTAAAATTATACCTGTGCAGGTGCATCATCAATATACTGATCAATCGCTTGAAGAAGCGGATCATTGACATCATCATTTTTCCCTAACACCTCTTGCACTAGCTGTGCAGCAACCTGTGCATCAACCTGATGTTCCGGTTGATCAGCCTGAATAAGAACATCTTCGAGCAGCTCCTGTGGCTCAGGTCGTGGAACCACATTCACAGCAGGCCCGAAAATAACTGCAGCATCAGCATCAGCAGCAACAACATCCAACCAACCATTATTCGGTGGTGTAACATAAGCCGCAACAAGAATGTAGCCAAAAAGATCTCGAATCTCAGGCTTGACATATTCTTCCCGACGAATAGTCTGCTGAAATATAGCATTGTATCCTCTGAGCGCAATAGTATCAACACGTAAGTGCGGCTCAGGAATAACAAGCTCCGGAAGATGATGATGAATAATCATCATGCAAAACCTCGGGTAGATCAAAAATCTCGATCTAACGGTACCCGATATCTGGCGTACCAACTCACCAAAAATGAGATCACACAAACTGTATGGTTTGTTATAAACCAGTGACAGTACAACCGATAATAAAGAAGGACTCGGCTCATCGAAACCTCCTTTCTTCGGTCCAAAAACAGTAACGATAACATGCCATAAGAACCTCCATTCTCCAATAACAAGAGCTTTAAGGAACTGGCGTCCTCGTCTCTGACCGGTATATCCCATACGTCCTAGAGCACCCTCAATAAAATCCATAGGATACTCCATTGGACCATCCTCCTGGTCTACTGTACCCAGACGTAAAATATGACGTAAGTTAGATGCAGCAAAAACAACCGGGCTCTGATTGACTGTTGTGCGTATCACCGGTGGGTTGACCGTCTCGTCATACTGAATATTTGTCCAAAAATCATTCAGTATACCTTGAGAGATCGGTGGAGACTCCGTCAGTGCATAACGAATGTGAGAACGTGCGAAAAATGTAAGCACTTGAGCTACTTTGTTAGCTCCACGTGCACCGAGATCTAGATCAACAAGGATGTTGTGACCTTTATCAAATTGCCTAGCCATATCTGTATAAAACACAAATGACAGAACAATCAAAAGCATGTTAGTAAACTATAATGTTTATGAATCAATATTCATCAAACATCTCAGTTCTAAATTATAATATATAACTTGTTACATTGTCGTCTCAATTCGTATACGTATATAAATGATATTTAACTTATTACTAAATAGTCATAAGTTAATGTTATATATATATAAAACTTATTATTAAAGAATCAAAAGTCGTATATATATAAATAAAATATAAGTTATTACGTGTTAATAAATAATTCGCATGTCAAAACATATATTAACTTTTGAAGGCGAAAGTGAAATTGTTATGACTTATTACATCAAAAGTTTAAATTACAAGTGACATTTTATTGTTTTACAAAAGTTTTTATTTCAGCTCGCTAAAAACAATGTCAACTCGCAACTGAACTCACAAATTAGTCAACTCGCTAACCAAATCAATCTGCAGCTTCGACTCGCAAGTCGATCCGCTAATTAACTCGGTCCGCAGGTCAACAAGTCAACGAACAAAGTCAATTCGCAAGGTGAACGAGTCAACATCTCAGTGTTCAACTCGCAAAACCGAATCTCAACTCGCAACTCAATTCGCAGACAGGTCGACTTGCTAGTTAAGTCAATCCGCAACTCGACTCACAAGTCGATTCGCAGACCTATTCGATCCGCAAGTCAACAAGTCAAGAGAAATGAGTTTCAACTCGCAACAATAGACACTGCGAATTGAGATAGATCTCAACTCGCAAGATGAACTGTCGTCGCGAAGTGAAACATAAAATCGATTAATCTATCAATTTTATCAAGATCTATCGATTTGTTCACGTTCATTAAGATACATTTAACATAAACCCTAATGATTCTTGTCAAATAACATCTTGAATCTACATAAATCTTTCAAACTTTAAACCGAAACCCTAGTTTTATAAAAACTTCGATTTCGAGTTAAATATACGGTGAAATCCCTTGATTTATACATCAAAACGATCGTAATCTAGTGTTGTATATTATCTCCGGATTGAAAAACTCATTCCCGTAATCGGAAAATCAAAAACAAACGAAAAACCAAGTTTCGTCTCATTTCGCCAATAGTCGACTCGCAAAGATGAAGTGAGTTCGCAAAACAGATGTGGGTTCGGTGGGATTTGACTTGTTTGACCACCCTTTTATACGTTTTACTCGATTCGCAAGTTTTGAACCCTATCCGCAAAGTTGACTATCAAACTCGCAGGATTTAATTCCCAAAATTTGTACAAGTCTAAAATAACATTAACTTTCACTTGTATTTATTACGATTGTGCAACATATATTAGAATATTCAGTATAATTCAATTCCAAAGGGTAATACTTATAAAATAACATAACTTTATATAAATAAAACACAACACATATAAACTAACAGTGGTATCAAGTACCATTTTATTAATCACTTGAAATAAGATAAAGTACATAAAATAACTGAATAAGAATTTATCTGCTTAGGGATCATATTAGAAAGAACAAACTAATAGAATTTATTAAAATGTCTAAGTAGATTGTTATACCTCATGAAATTCAAATAAATTACAACTAATTTTATCATTTTATCATTTATATTCATAAAATTATATCTTAGGTACCTTTATCCACATAGCATAATTAATAAAAACATATTATTCACTTAATGTGAATATTTTCTTATAGACAGTTCAAGATGATTACCAATATTATGATCCACATAAACAAATTATACTCACAAGTCTAAGCAACACCATTATTTTTAGTATGAATATTACCTAGTGTTTTCTAAGATATGACATACTGAAGAATTCAAGCAACACATATAACACTTGTTTCTTTAGATTCAAGGTAGAGGTTTATCGAACTTACACTTGAATTTAGAATTTAGACAAATATCAAACATACTTTGAAGATGCTATGTTATCCAGGTCTGTACTTAGTACAACAGAGGATCCCTTTTAGCATGACTCAAAATACATTTGAGAATATCAATTTAATTAAAGGCTTCAGGTTCGTACTCAGTACAACAAATCACCAGTAATTAAGTTAATACCCATATTGTTACTATTTGTCAGTTATAGCTTAATAATTACAGTGCATGTGAATGCTATCAATCAACAATTAAGTCTTATGTCATATGCCATATAATAGAAACACTAGATAACAATCAAGTATATTAAAACTTCTTAAGTGCTTAGAGATTTTTATATAATTTACCTACCAGTACATCATATAATGAAGCTATCTAGACATTTAAAACATGCGAATTATAACTTGTGGATATAGGTGTATAATCAAATAAATATTATTAAAAAACATGATAGAACCACTGTAGTTCTAATGTAGCTTTATTTGAACCTACTAACACATCATACTTAGGACTTAAGCTTATTATTGTGAAGCTTATTCTCCTAATGTACTATCATCTCCCATATTTTTGTAGATAAAAGCTTAAAATTTTTTCTAAAAGAACAATTGTTGTTCTTTTATTGGAGGCGATTCCCCTCAGGTAACAAGCAAATGAATGTCATACGCCCCCCCCCCCCCATTTTTTATAAATAAGTACATAAAAATTACTACTAACTATTACAACAATACCCTTGGAAGACTAATCACTCTGGATTTCTCATTCCGTTTAGTTGAACCAACGTCTCAAATCTTGCTCTGTCGAACGCCTTTGTGTATAAGTCTGCTAAGTTATCCAATGACGGAACCTTAACTAACTCTATCAAATTCTTCTCAGCATAGTCTCTAATAAAATGATGTCAAATATCAATGTGCTTACTTTTACTGTGCTTCACCGGATTGTTGGTGATCGACATTGTTGACTCATTATCAATCATCATAGGAGTATTGGTTATGTTTAACCCATAATCCCGTAGTTGCTGTTGGATCCAAAAAACTTGAGAACAACAGCTGCCAGCTGCAACATACTCAGCTTCACATGTAGAAATGGCTACCGAGTTTTGCTTCTTGCACTGCCAGGATACTAATCTACCTCCTAAGAATTGACATCCTCCGGTTGTAGATTTCCTATTATGATTGCATCCTCCATAATCCGAATCAGTATAAAGCTATGAGATCTAAGTCTCCATCAGTCGGATACCAAAGTCCCAGCTTCGGTTTTCCTTTGAGGTAACGAAAGATCCGTTTCACAACTTGCATATGTGACTCTTTTGGATTAGCCTGATATCTTGCGCATATTCAAACAACAAACATAATGTCAAGCCGAGAGGCAGTTAGATACATTAGTGATCCGATCATGGCTCTATAAAGAGTTGGATCCACATCGCTATCACTCGATGTATCTGATCCAAGGTTATGATTGACTGGAATTGGAGTATTGTAGACCTTACTTTCATCCATCTTAAAGCGTTCCAATAACTCATATGTATATTTAGATTGATGAATAAAGAATCCATCCTTCTTTTGATTAACTTGAAATCCTAAGAAGAAATTCAACTCTCCCATTGCAGACATTTCAAACCTTTTTCTCATGACTTTCTCAAATTCTTGACACATCTTTTCATCAGAAGATCCAAAGATAATGTCATCAACATACACTTGCACAAGTAGAAAGTCTTTCTTCTTCCACTTTACAAAAAGTGTACTATCAACTGATCCTCTTGTGAATCCATTCTCAAGTAGATACGTTGATAATGTTCCATACCACATCTGAGGTGCTTGATGTAATCTATATAGAGTCTTATTCAATCGATATACTCTATCTGGATAGTCAGGATCAGCAAACCTTGGTGGTTGTAAACGTACACCAATTCTTCAACTTTGCCATACAAAAAGACACTCTTAACATCCAACTGATAAACTTTTATCCCTTTGAATGAGGCAAATGCTAAGAATACTCTAATTTCTTCTAGCCTAGCAACTGGTGCAAACACTTAATTGTAATATATTCCTTCTTGTTGATTAAACCCTTGAACCACTAGACGAGCTTTATTGCGAGTAATGACACCTCGATCATCTCTCTGACACTTAAATACCCATCTAGTTCCAATTGGATACTCTCCCTTTGGAAGGTCAACCAACTCCCATACTTGTAATTTTGAGAACTGAGATAGTTCTTCTTGCATTGCTTCCACCCACGAACTTTCCTTTAGAGCCATTTGAACATTTTTAGGCTCAACTTGTGAGATAAAGCATGAATATAGACATTGATTAGAAATCCCCGTCTCTTTCATTTCAGAATACAATCTTGGGTGATCTTGGTTGTCAGAAATACTAGCTTTAACTTGTCCTCTAGTTAACATAGGTATTTGAGAATCACCTATGATGTTCTCAGGTGGATGATTCTTTCTAGTCCGAGTAACCGTTACCGATTCAACTGGTATTTCATCCTCCAAATTAGTATCTATTTCATGAGTACTATGAGGTTCAGGTGTGTCTTCCAAAACTGGTACCTCCTCACTGGATGGTTGTGAATTATCAATATCAGAAGATATTCTTCTCTAAGTGGAGTAATGATATCATCCTCTAAGTTTTGCATCAGCTCTTCCTCATCTGGAGGTGTATTTACTTTGGATTTTTGAGATCCACTAATAGATGGTTGATTTGGATCAACACATGTCTTGATTATAGAAGATTGAGCATTCGATGTTGGAGTGTGGCCAATATCCTCATTTCCGAACAATAAATGTTCAGAAATCTCTGAATCACTAACAAAATCACTCACATGAACTTTAAAAGATGCCAAAAGATCAGAATAATCAAATTGCCAATCTAAGCACTTATGTACATCTGGTGTGTAGCTTGTAACTTCAATAACATTACCTCCAAACGTCCTGTGACTTTATTAAAAACCCTCTTGTTTGGCGAATTAGGCATATAACCTAGGAAGAATCCTTTGTCGGCCTTTTCACCAAATTGAGCTTGATGAATAATATAGGGTAAGAAACTCCAAAGGGTTCAAATCCTCTTAAGTTTGGTTTGTTATTGTTCAAAATCTCATAACAAGTCTTGTTCTGCTTTTTGAACGTAAGAACTCTATTTAGAACATAACATGCTGTATTCACTGCTTCTGCCCAAAAGATGACAGGAAGCTTTGAATCAGCAAGCATTGTTCTAGCAGCCTCTATCAACGTTCTATTCTTCCTTTCAGTTACACCATTCCGTTGAGGTTCATAAGGTGCACTGAATTGATGAATAATCCCTTTTCTTAAGCAATAGATATTTAACGTTGAGTTTTTGAATTCTGTTCCGTTGTCACTACGAATACGCTTCACTCTCGTTTTATAGACATTCTCTACTAGATCAAAGAACTCAATTAGAATTCCAGGAGTTTCATCCTTAGATCCCAAAAATAACACCCATGAGAATCTAGAATAATCATTTGTGACAACCAAACAGTACCCTTTACCACCTAGACTTCTCTTGCTTATAGGGCCGAAGAGGTCAATATGTAGCAACTCAAATGGTGAGGAGATCGAGTTTTCACTCTTAGATATGTGTGGTTTCTTGTGCTGCTTTCCTTTCATGCAAGAAACACACTTATCTTCAGACTCAAAACGTTTTTGTGGTACACCTAGAACTAACCAATTTTTGGTTATGAAATTCATCTTTCTCCAGTTCAGATGTGTCATCCTCCTATGCCATAATAATGCGTCTGCTTCTGAGGCCTTGGATAATAAACATGTAGACACCATTGAAGAGTTAGAAACACCCATGTTTATAGCATAGATGTCCTTCTTCCTTGGTGCCCTCATCAATATTGTAGCACCCCCAAATTTATAATGCAGCGGAAGTCAACACGGGGCGCTACTAATCCAATATCATAACACATAATCACAAGCAAACGACCTCTAAATGAGACGTTTGTAGAAAATAGTTACATTTCATAGTAAATCATTTGAAAACATATTGTTTTCGATACAAAAGTTGTAATCATGCGACTCTAGCTATGTCCGGGAGAAATCCTACTCCGTAAGCGTACCTGAGAATACATGCTAAAAAGGTCAACACGAATGTTGGTGAATCTCACAGGTTTGTAGGTAATATAAATTTTGAACACAAGTTTTTATCAGTGGTGCCCGTAGGCGTAAATAAAGTATTTGCAATCCTGCAAATGTATGTAAGTTTATACCGTTGCCATGAGGCTCATAATCGAAGCTTAACCCGTAAGTAATAAGTTGCCCCCGCGACATGCTCGAAACTGAGCAAGCGTAAGTAACGAATAATAGTCACCCGTTTATACAGAACGGTTCGTGGTAGCACTACTACCCCGGGCAGGGAGGGTCATTTCCCTAATGGATCCATTAACTAGTTTTCGCGCTTAAGTCCATAACTAACGATGTATGATGGAGGGACTTCAGTAAATGGTAAGTAACTCATGCAATCCCGTATAGTAAAATGAGTAGTTCGGTACATGTGTTCAAGAAAAGTAAGCAGTGTATCTCACCCCGTAAGTAAAACAGTAAAAGTGGGGCTGTAAGACTCACCTGAGTCTTTGCAAGTAAGCATTTATATCAATAAATGTAAGTCCGGGTGCTAAAATCAGCAAGTAGGTTCTCCGAACCCGTAACCTTCTAATGTCCTAGACATATAAGGTTATATAAGTAGATGTCTCGAAAGAACATCCATGCTAGTTGTCCACTCAACTATTTATGTCCAAAGTTGTTTATCGTTTGCGTTTAGAAATCGTGTGTGGCCCGTTGGTGAAGTTTAGGTATGTAATAATAATTCTCGAAGATATTATTATTAGGTTGCGTATCGTTTCATTGTATACTTTCCTAGCATATGTTTTATAAGCACGAGTAGTATCATATATTGTTTGGTTGTTACTCGGGTCCAATACTTGATAGTTAAATGTTTTTAAGTATTCTGATAATTGCGACGGAAGGCATCTGTTGCAATAAGTTGCGACAGAAAAGTTGTGTCGCTAAATTAGGGTTTGCTGTCGCAATAAGTTGCGACGGAAAAGTTATGTCGCAAGGAGTTGCGATGGAAAAGTTATGTCGCAATTTATAGGTTTTCTGTCGCAATAAGTTGCGACGGAAAAGTTATGTCGTAAGGAGTTGCGACGGAAAAGTTGTGTCGCAATTTATAGGTTTTCTGTCGCAATAAATTGCGACGGAAAAGTTATGTCGCAAGTTGTGTCGCAAATCGGGCTGGAAAGTTTTTACAATATTAAGTCCAAAGTCAAAAATGTTCGGTTTGACCCGAAACTTTGACACAACCTTTAATATGGTAAAACATGAGCAAATAATGAGTTTTATGGTCATTTGCAACTTACAAGTGTCGTTTTTAAACCGAAAATGAAAACGACTCTTATGTTTATATTTTCAGAATTAATACGATTTTATTAACATCATTTAACCAAGAAATATTCCAGTAATTTTACATGTTGTTCTCCTATGTTTTAGATTTCTGGAACATACTTTTATTAAGCATAAAACTAAACACAAGTCGAGAAATCATTTTGTAAAGGAGTAAAGGTCCAGTAGTTCATTTTTCCGACACATGCTTAAGGATTTGGTCATATCTCAAAAATTACAAAACCTCTTAAAGTGTGTGAGTAGGGGATTGAAAGATAATACAAAAATATAGGTATTCCAAGTGGTTTGAGGTCCTATTTCGTTCCATAGCCCGAGATATGACAATTTGAATTCAGTTAGAAATCTGGTCAGAAAGTACAGCAGATACAAGTATTTTTATTTCATATCTTAACAATAGTAAATGACTGAATTAACACAAGAGTCTTACATATTCTGAAAGTAGGTTCAAAATTCTTGAGTTTAGAGTTAATAAACGTTGGATTTCATCAATTTTGGGTTCGGTTATTCCCGATCTAAGTCAATCTAAATTATTATCTAGTGGTTAAAGCTATTATCTGATGGTCCTTAGCATATTCAAACGATTTTTGTTAGGGTTTTGGACATAAATCAGTAGAAATGGAACACTAACATGTTTATAAACTTAATCAAAGTAAATTAAGGGAAAAGGAAGAGGTTTATACCAAGCGAAAACAGATCTAGAGTCAAAATGGGCAGAGATATGCTGCTGCGTGTTCTTCGGCTTCTCCTTGCTCAAAAACGTGAATGATGATGTTAGATGAGTAATGGAAGTGTTTGATAGTCCTTGGATGAGGTTGGAGGTCGTGGTTATGGTGGTGTATCAGCTGGAAACCGAAAGGGAAGGAGGGAAAGAGGTGGAGATGAGGGGATAAGGTTTGGTGTGTGTTGTTGATAATGAGGATTAAAGGTGTAAGTGGGTTTAAATAATTAGGTCATTTTGGTGGGTTTGGGCCGAATGTGGGCTGATCCCACACCTGTTGGTCTTGGTTCCAAGTGGGCTCAAGCCCGTGACTCGCCTCCTCGAACTCGTGTTACGTTTGTTTGTTGGTTAAACGTTAAACGTACGTGTTTTAGTTAACTTTTTATCGTTTGTTTTTCTCATGTATATTTTAGTTATGTTATGACACTTAGGATGACTAAACATTTTTAGACTCCTTATTTTGAATTACCAAAACACAATTTGGGTTTCGTCCGGGTGTCGGACTCGATTGACTCATTTTTTCCGCATACGTTACGTTCTATACAAAACGCAATAGTTATTTTGGTAGATTATTATAAAATAATAATTAAATGTAATTAACAACTATTTTTCTATGAAAATAGCTTTTTGACCCTTAATAAAGTATTCACCAACGGCCCGGTGTGTCGGAATCCATCCGAGTAGATCGTGTAATATCATTTTATTACGTACGGGTGTATATTCCATATACGTTATATTACAAGTAATTTATTTCTATTACACACTAATTACAATTAATTACAAGTAAGCTTAAGGCAAATTAATACGCTTAAATACGGGTTGTCACAAATATCCACTCTTCAGGAATTGTGAAGCCTGGCTTCAGAACTAAAGCCTCCTTTTCATTAAAATGAACCGGATGACCTTTATCGCAGACTTGGAAAACACTCACTAGGTTGTGTGTTAGTTCTTCAACATAATTCACATCCTCTAGAGTCAAAGTTCCATTTGAAACTTTTTATTTTCCCGTAATTACTCCTCCTTTATCTCCTGCAAAATTAACTTTTTGCTTGAAACCTTCTTTGAAGTCCTTTAGTAGACTTCGTTCTCCAGTCATGTGCCTTGAGCATCCACTGTCTACATACCACCAGCTATCCTTGTTCACAGTAGGCTCCTGCACACAACACAAAACACAATCAGTTGTCAAGAGGGACCTAAGCCATTACGGTCTTGATTTGTCCCTTGTCATCAACAAACTGAAGCTCTTTAAAATAACCATCCTTCCCATCAGGAGCTTTGGTTACTTTCGAAGATGCTTGAGCTTGTGGACGATCAGCCTTAAGAGGTGAATATGAGGAGAACCTCCTAGGAACTGAATTAAGAGTTCTATTATTATAATTATAATTAAACTAATGTGTTCGTGAAGTAGAACCACTCTCATAATGACTGTGATTTCTACTTTGAGTTCTAAACCTTGACGGTGTCATATCCCTAGGCTTATTAGAAGAATTGTCACTTAGAGTATATGACCGTTTAGGTTTAGGTGGGGAGACACTATGATTACCATCACTTTTAAGAATGTTAACAGGTTTATTACCTAACTTAGGTTTGGTATCTAACCTATCCACATTCAAACTAGAGTCAGTCGGTGTCTTTTCATCAATCACAAGCTTATGTGATGCTTCCAGCTTCTTATTTGGACAACAAGAAGCTATGTGTCTCTTTTGGTGACACTTGAAACATGACATCTGCTTTCGTGATTTACTAACTTTTGCTTTCTCATTCTGAGTCTTAGGCACTAAAGATTCAGATGTTTGTTCCTTATTAACCTTATCATCAGTCTTAGTATCATTAATCACTCCACTAGATACAAACTGTATTTTGGTGAGAGGTGACATCTTACTATTATCTGATGACAGATTCTTAACAACATTCTTCTGTGCCTCAGATTTATCAGACTTATTAGCTACTATAACCTCAGGATTAGCATCAATCATTTCAGAATCTTCAGGAATAGGAGTGTAATTGGCATTAAAAGGAGGGGCTACATCATTGTATCCTATCCCAGTCTTGTCCTTTACACTACGTTGTGCATCAAGCATTTTATCCATTTCAATAGTTCTATAAGACTCAAGCTTACGGTTTTGCTCAACAAACTTCAAATTAAGATTCACTATTTCCTGATCTTTACTAGCAATTGTTTCATTTAAGTCTTTAATGTTCATGTATAGTCCATTTATGATAACTGATTTTTCATTTATGGTATCTCTAAGAGCTGTTCTATCAGAAGTATCAGACTTAATCTTATCTTTTAAGGCCTGTTTATCATCACTTAATCTACGCACATCCATAAGAGCTTGGTCAAGTTCAGATCTATCAGTCTTATAAGATTCTCTATCCACATTCAGTTGGGATGACAAATTGCTATTTGAGACAGTTAACATACTAATCTGAGATTTTAAATAAGTAACTAAATAACAAATATCAACAAGAGTAAGAATATCAAGACATACCCTTTTCTTATCTGTTTGAACTTCAGCCATGTGTGCCATAAAGTCTTCTGGACTCATTTCTTGAGTTGAATCCATATACAGCACATCATCATCACTTGCTTTCACTTCAGACGCAGGAACCTCTACTTGTTGTTCTACATCAGTAGGCATGTAGGACATTGAATCAGCAGTTCTCTCTTGATCCTCAATCTCAGCCATCAAAGCTTCTTCAGACTGAGCTTTCCAATCATAAGAACCATCTAACTACTTTACCACCAAGGCTTTGGAAGCAAGAGTACTTCCCAAACCTTGTTTTCCATTACCAGTTTCTACCTTAGGTCTTTGACATTCACGAGCAAAGTGTCCAAACCTTGACAGTACTTGATCTTGGTTTTATCAAACCCTGATCGGTTGCCAACAACCTTCCTACCGGTCCTCTTAAAGAAACTTTTCACTCTCCTTGATAACATAGCAAGTTGATCTTGGAGATCTATTTCTTCAAGATAGTCAGAGTGATTTGATCATAATCTTCATCAAAAAGAATCGGATCATTGATTTTACTCTGAATGTAATTCTCATACGAAGCAACAAAGGAAGCAAGAACAGACAGTTGTTCAGCAGATTTCACACTCGTAGGCATCTTTAGATGCTCTTGAGATGACTTCTCAGTACATTTTCCTTTTGCTTCACTACTAGATGAGGAAAGAAAACACATATCCTTGGTTATCATTTCACCATTTTCACCAGTATCACCAACTAACAAAGCAGTGGTCGAACTGGATGACGCAGTCGAAAGATTTGTCTTACCAGGGTTCTAAACCTTATCAGAATCAGTATCTCTTGACTTTTTGGTGAAATCGTAACCTTTGAGCTTGTCAATAGCCTGCTCTAAGGTCATGGTAGAATATCGCGTTTCATTATCCTTAACCATATCACCATGCAATTCCCACTTAGAAGGCAAACCCTCAATAAATTTGTTGGTTTTCTCTGCATCTTCTACAGTAATCTCATGGTTCTCTAGCTCACTCAGTAAATGGTAGAAACGGGTAACAGACGCATCAAGATCTTCTCTCTTCAAAGCTTTAAACACTGTAAATTGCTTTTTGAGAAGATTCTTCTTGCCAGCTTTCACTTGTGGACTACCTTCACCTCTTTTCTCAAGAGCTTCCCAGAGCTCTTTAGCAGTATGAAAAGATTTTAGCTGATGATTGATCTCTTTCGGAAGACACATCTTAATACAAGAATGAGCTTTATTCTCTGCTTTAAAGTCCTCCTTCTGTTGATCATTCATATTCTGATAGGTAATAACCACAATGGCATTTTGAATAGATTTAGTAGGTGCAGTGTATCCTGTTTTGATACACATCCAGATTGAGAGATCATGGAATCTACAGTAAGATTCAAATCTATCTCTCCAACTGTAGTAATCTTCAAGTCTTAACAATTTAGGTGGAACATTAGATTTTCCAACCTCGTGTTCCATCTCAATCATTTTACTTAAATCAGACATCTTTAAAAATTCAGATTGTTCTGCGAATTCAGATTAAACTCAATTCGCAACTCAGCTCAATTCGCAATCTCAGCTCGACTCGCAAACTTCAGTTCGCCAATCTCAGTTCGGATCGCAACAGAGTTCAACTCGTAAGTGATCTCGGTTCGCAAGTGATCTCGTCTCGCAGCTTGGTTCGACTTGCACAATTGGGTTCAGTTAGCAAGTTCAACTCGGTTCGCAGACGTAGCTGAAACCCTAATTTCAACTCGCGAAACGGCTGAAAAACCCCGAAAATGAATTTTTTTGGTATTTTTACGATTGAAACTAGAAATTTCGTTCGTAAACAAACCCTAAATTGTCCAGAGAATGATTTTGATCGTTAATATGTACTAATGCACGTAAAAACAACCCGAAATCAAACGCGATGATCACAAAAACTCCAAACTTACTCGTATTTAGCCCGAAAGCTTTGATACCAGATGTAAGTCCCTAGTTCTAGGATCGATAACTTCGTTATCTGTAATATCAAGGTGCGGAATCCCTTAATACGATGTTATCTTACTATAACGAATAAGTTTGCGTTTTGTTTTACTAATACTTAGCTTTAAACGATAAAACGTCAAAGCCTAGCCTTTAGAAGGTTTTCTCTGGATTACTCAATTCGCAGGTTTAATAATCGAATGGCAAAAGTTCTAGTTTTAGGTTTAACGGATCAAATATATATACTTCAGTTCAACTCGCAGGTCATGGGCCTGCGAGTCCAATTCAACTCGCAGCCCAAGCCCAGTTTGGCTTCGGTTCGTTATACCTATTACATTGCGAGTTCAGATCTTATCTCGGATCGCAATGCCTTGCGACTTGAGATCTCGACTCGCTATTCATATTTATTTCGTTTCCGATATTCGTCTAACACTTTAATATACTAATATATTTAACGAATATTAATAACAAAACAAACATTTATTTACAAATCTAAACCAATGTACAAACATGATAATAATTACACCAGTCATATTTCAAGCTAAATATGTTGTCACAAACTATGTCTCAACAGAGACAACAACATACAACTTTTCATGACAATCATACAGTTAAGCAAGGATACTTTAATTTCAAATTGAGAATAGATAGTAGTTGATTCTCTTCACAACTTCATATCGACATGAATTTATGTCAAGAAATCCATGTATGTGTTGGTGAATATTTGATTTAATTTCGAAACAATGTTGTTAGATTAGTTCATTTCAAGATCAAATAAATAACAACTTAATAGAATGTTGCTCATATAAACAAAACATAGAAGTTATTGATTGAATAAACAAATTAAGACCCTCACAGTTTTGCTTAAAGTTTGATATTGATTGTAGGAACACAATAGTAATAAACCACGTGTACAAATTATTCAAAAAATTAAAATAGCTCCAATTCCTCCAAACTATGTTTAGATTTGATTGTGAAAAGATGTTGGATTGAGGAGTTGGTTGTCGTTGTCCTTGACATTGACGATGAATTTTTGAAAAAATAGAGAAAAACCTTTATCATAATAATTAATAAAAAATAATATCAATATTATTATTAAATTATTATTATTATTATAGTTGTTATTATTACTACATGTATAAAAGTATTTGTTTAATTATATTTAAACATTCATCCCGATTATAAATTGTGTTATCGTAAAAATAATTAATTAATATAAGTATAAACTAAGGTAGTAAGGTATATGGAAAATGTCATCATCGTCATCATAATTAAAAAACGTAATTATTTTTTTATTACTACCTAATTTTGATATTCTTAACAATGTAGGGGACTAGATACGATTCTTACCTATTCATAATAAGAAATGCAATGAAGGTTTTTTTAAAAAAGTTAGAGGTTGTTTAGTGTAAGAATCCTTATCACACAAAAAGTTGTAAACTTTTGCAAACAAGTCGTAGTATTGTTATTTATAATCTATATGTTATGAATTATAAGTCATTAATAGTAATTCAATAGTAAAAGTTGTAGTAATTCAATAGTAAAAGTTACTTTCAATTATCTTCATTTGGTAATTCAACAGTAAAAGTTGTCTAGCCATAGTTACTTTCAATTATCTTCATTTGGTAATTCAATAGTAAAAGTTGTAGTATAAATACAACCTCAATGTAAGGAAGTAAACTTGTACCTTCTTGATACACTTTAAGTGTTTATACTTCTCCCTCAAAGTATTTTATCTTTATTCATAATTCTTTATAAAGGTTCTTATATTATATTGTTAATAGAGTTTTAATTATAGTTAAATTACAACACGTTATCATCACGAAAGTTCTCTAATTAAGGAAGATCAAAGCAATCCATCTTAATTAAGATAACTAGTCAAGGTAAACATTCTCTCAATTATATGTTGTAGTACTAGAAAGATAACTACATTATAAACTAAATGAAATTATTTTCTTAATAATAAGTTATAGTATATGCTAGAAAGATAACTATTATTATAAACTAAATGAAAACATTTTCTAAATAATAAGTTATCATATGTACTAGAAAGATATATATAACTATACATCATAATTAGTAATAATTAGTAAAAGTAGGTTATATTTAATTATGGACATTTGGACTATGAACATTTGGACTACTAACATTTTGGACTTCTAACTTTTTATTATTATGCTAAACCTTATATTCTTGTGCTAACTTAAATTTATGCAATCTAACATTTTATTATTGTACTAACATTTACTTATGCACTCTAACCTTTATTTATGCAAGCTAACATTTTATTATTATACTAATCTTTATTTACGCACTCTAACATTTATTTTATCTATTTCTTTATTTGTATACTAATTCTTATTAATTCATCTTACAAATTTTTATTTACAAACATTTCATTATGTTTCGAAATCTTTATAAAACTGAATATAGTGTTTTTACAAGTTTACGTTTTCACCGTTTAACTTTTTATTTTAAAATAATAATAATTTACAACGGTTATGAGGTCGTTGTAAAACATTAGTTAACGGGGTAACAACGGCTATATTTATCACTATAAATTGAGTATAATCGATCTTCAAAACATATATTCTTTTACAATCATATCAGTTCAAAAGCTTCCTTCAATATGATCTATTCATTTTTAATTCTGATATTTGTAATATTAGTACTACTCATTATCCCACTTGTAATTCTCCCTCGAGGAGAACTGTATTTTTTCTTAGGCTTGTTTATATTTGTGGTTTTTCCACTCCTCATTATCGTTTTAACTATCGGTAATATATTCTAATCTTTGTTGTTGTTTACTCAAATTGTTGATAGCTACAATATGTCAGGCGTTGCAAAGACAGAGTTTGAGCAACTCGATGCAAATGGAATTAATTATATGTCTTGGATTCAAGATATGCGATCAAAGCTTGAATCCATGGGTATCTTGGATACCATAAATGAGAACAATGGCAGTTCATCAAAAGATAAATCAACATCATGTATTTTCCTTCGTAATCATATTGATATTATGCTAAGACTTGAATATCCAAATGTTAGTGACCCAAGTGTTCTTTGGGCAATTCTTAAAAGGAGATTTAATATTCAAAAGGAAGTTTTACTTCCAACTGCTAGAGATCAATGGAGGAACTTAAGGTTCCAAGATTTCAAGAAAGTAAATGAATATAGCTCAGCTATGTTCCGTATAGTTGCCACACTTGAATTCTGTGGAGATCGTGTAATCGATGAGGATATGTTGGATAAAACTTTCTCTACATTTCATTTATCAAATATTAATTTGATGCAGCAATATCGGTTAATGAATTTTAAAAAATACTCTGATCTCAATGCATTTATGCTTATTGCAGAACAGAATCAAGAGCTCCTTATGAAAAATCAGGCTCGTCCAGCAGGTTCCCTAGCATTAGCTGAGGCAAATGCTACAAATAAAGATGATTCAAAAAATAATACAAATGTATGGGGAAGGGGACGAGGCCGTGGCACAAATTATCGTTACAATCACAACCATAATGGTGGTCGTAACTCTAACAGTAATTCTCGTGGACGTGGATGTGGTCGTGGACGTGGACGTGGACGTGGTCGTGGTTATAAAAGTAATTACCACAATGGTCCATATGATAACAAGTCCCAACCACAAAGAAGGAATCATGATGCTGGAGCAAGCACTTCTAAGAACCCTGATGACATCTGTTATAGATGTGGAAGTACAGGGCATTGGTCTAAAATGTGTCGCACACAGGAGCATCTCTGTAAGCTCTATAAGGCATCCATTGCCGGGAAAAATAAAGAAGTGAACCTTGATGATGACCTTGAGTTCACAAATGTTGAGATGAATGCTGCAGATTACTGCAATAACATTGACATATGAATCAATGTGGCTATCAATAATCTATCATAACTATGTTGGTTTTCATAAATGTATTTCCCTTTTATTAGTTATGTTTTCCTAACTATGTTTTCACTTTCATGACTAGATTTTCATTTCATGTAATATATTCCTGAAATAAGATGTATTTTTTTATTATATTCTTCTTATTACTTATATACACTCATTATAATATTTTCATATTTGAAGTTTATTATGAATTACAAAGGGCTAGATCATAAAGCAAATGGTGGAGATTTATATATACCAGATAGTGGTACAACGCACACTATTTTAAAATCTAAGAAATATTTCTCTGAATTGAAACCAACAAAGAAAATAGTACATACAATATCAGGCCCTGCAGATTTGATAGAAGGACTTGGAAAAGCCAGATTTACATTGCCAAATGGTACCAAGTTTTTAGTAGAGAATGCTTTATTCTCTCCAAAATCAACGAGAAATATGTTGAGTTTTAATGACATATATCTTAATGGATATGATCATCAATCTGTGACTACAGAAAATGGGAAATATTTGCACATTACTGATAAGAATAATGTGTTAGAAAAATTCCCAATGCTTAATTCTGGCTTACATTATACACATATAAATATAGCAGAATCTCATATGTTAGTTAAAGAAAAGCATAGTGATCCTAGTATTATCAGTTTATGGCATGACAGGTTAGGTCATCCAGGATCTACAATGATGAAGAGAATAATTGGAAGTACCCATGGACATCCATTTAAGGATCAAAAAGTCTCACATGAGAAATTAAGCCCATGTACATCTTATCTCTTGGAAAACTAATTGTGAGACCTTCACCACTTAAAGTTGAAAATGAATCACCACAGTTTCTTGAAAGAATTCATGGTGATATATGTGGACCAATTCATCCACCATTTTGACCATTCAGATACTTTATGGTATTAATAGATGCATCAAGAAAATGGTCTCATGTGTGTTTATTATCAACTCGTAATATGGCATTTGCAAAGTTTCTTGCACAAATTATAGAACTACGAGCACATTTTCCTGATCATGCAATTAAGAAAGTAAGACTTGATAATGCTGGTGAATTTACATCTCAAGCATTCAATGACTATTGCATATCTGTAGGAATTGTTGTTGAACATCCAGTTGCTCATGTACACACACAAAATGGTTTAGATGAATCATTGATTAAACGTCTCTAATTGATTGCTAGACCATTAATAATGAGAACAAAATTGCCAGTGTCCATTTGGGGACATGCAATTTTACATGGTGAATCATTAGTTTGTATTAGACCAAGTGCATATCATAAGTATTCTTCTCTACAACTTGCCTTTTGGCAAGAACTAAATATATCTCATCTGAAAATATTTGGTTGTGCAGTATATGTTCCCATTGCACCACCACAACGTACAAAAATGGGTCCTCAAAGGAGATTGGGAATATATGTTGGGTATGAAACATCCTCCGTAATAAGGTATCTTGAACCTTCAACAGGTGATCTTTTTACAACACGTTTTGCTGATTGTCATTTTAATGAGGAAAATTTCCCAGCACTCGGAGGAGAAAAAAGAACTCAAGAAAAAGATGTTTCATGGTGTGAACCTTCATTGTTGTATCTTGATCCTCGCACTAAGCAAAGTGAAACAGAAGTTCAAAGGATCATGCACTTACAAGAAATTGCTAATCAGATACCTAATGCATTTACTGATACAAAGAGAGTGATTAAATCTTATATACCGGCTGCTAATGCTCTAGCTCGAGTAGAAATTCCAAATGATCAAACTAATGATAAAGTCACTCAAGAATCTAAAGCACGTTTGAAACGTGGGAGACCAATTGGTTCAAAGGATAAAAATCCTAGAAAAAGAAAAGGATTAGAACATGCAATTGACCATACGAATGATGTGTTTGAAGAAACACAAAATGTGGATACTTCTCAAAGAGAGGAAGTCAATGACATCAATAAAGAAATTGCTATCAATTATGGTCACACGAAAATATTGTGGAATCGAGCTAAAATGGAAAATGTTGATGAAATATTTTCTTATGCTGTTGTATGTGACATTATTGTTGGAAATGATGATCCCGAACCAACATTCGTCATGGATTGTCAAAATAGACAAGACTGAAATAAATGGAAAGAAGCGATACAAACGGAATTAAATTCGCTTAATAAAAAAAGGAGTATTTTTGGTCGTATTGTCCTCACTTCTAAAACCATAAAACCTGTAGGGTACAAATGGGTTTTCATAAGAAAGCGAAATGAGAAAGATTAAATCATTAGATACAAAGCTAGACTTGTAGCTCAAGGTTTTTCTCAAAGACCTGGAATTGATTATGAAGAAATGTATTCTCCTGTTATGGATGCAATCACGTTTAGATATTTGCTCAGTCTAGCAGTATCTAAAAATCTTGAAATGCATCTTATGGATGTTGTTACAGCTTATCTATATGGATCATTAGATAGCGATATCTATATGAAGATCCCAGATGGATTTACAATGCCTAAATCATTAAGTGCAAAACCTAAAGAAATGTATTCCATCAAACTACAAAGATCTTTATATGGATTGAAACAATCGGGACGCATGTGGTATAAACGTTTAAGCGATTACTTGATGAGTAAAGGATATATAAATAATCTTATTTATCCATGTGTCTTTATTAAGAAAACAACATATGGATTTGTGATCATTGTTGTCTATGTTGATGATCTAAACATCATTAGAACGAATAAAGAAATCCATGAAGTCATTGTGCATTTGAAAAATGAATTTGAGATGAAGGATCTTGGAAAAACCAAATATTGTCTTGGTTTACAGATTGAGCACATGCCTAATGGAATACTTATTCATCAGTCAAATTACACGCATAAGGTATTAAAACGTTTTAATATGGACATTGCTAAACCTTTAAGCACTCCAATGGTTGTTAGATCACTTAATGTGGACAATGATCCATTTCGTCCTCACGAAGAAAATGAAGAGGTCCTTGGACAAGAAGTACCATATCTTAGTGCTATTGGAGCACTTATGTATCTTACAAATTGTACTAGATCTGACATTTCTTTTGTAGTTAATATGCTTGCAAGGTTTAGTTCAGCACCAACCAAGAGACATTGGAATGGGATCAAGCACATATTTCGATACCTACGAGGAAGTACTGACTTAGGCCTATTTTATTCTAACAATTCAAAGCAAGGATTGGTTGGTTATGCAGATGCAGGTTATTTGTCTGATCCTCATAAAGCTAGATCTCAAACTGGATATCTATTCATGAATGAAGGCACTGCACTTTCATGGCGTTCTCAAAAACAAACATGTGACACCCGCCAAATTAGGACTAGTAATTAGTTATGTGTTAGGATAATTAATGTATCAAAATCTATATTGATGAATATACACAACTATGCGATTTGATTAAATCGTACGCAATTCAAATCGAATGTAATTCGATTCAGATTATACGGACGTTGGTGAACAACTTTATTAAATAATATGACATTATTTAATAACTCTATCCTATCCAAAATATTATTTAGATAATATTTCAACTCAAAACTCGTATCGTACAAACAAGCGTCTACGTGATTAGCATATTAAGCGCACAAACAGTCAAAACGAAGTTAAGTTGTATTTTATAACTCAATTACTAAGTATTTGATAAAGTACTTCAACCAAGATATCGATTTAACTTGTATATTTAAACGTACCAAAAATAATTATTTAAGCTTGAAATGTCCAAATATGGGTTGGGTAAAAGTTTCAAGTCAAACGGAAACCGGAAAACACGTTTTCGACTCAAAACCCGACCAATAGATGTAAGTGTCGCATAGACCAGTGCAGGGTAGCGTCACTTAATGCATCACTTAAGTGACGCACTGAGTGTCGCTAAAAACCCTAATTTTGCGTCACTTGCCTAAGTGCCGCATAAAACCCTTTTTTCCCGACACTTGCCTAAGTGTCGCAAATTCAATACCCGACCCTCCTAACCGACACTTCTAGCGACACTTGTCTAAGTGTCTCCTATAATCGAATTATGATTTGACCCGTCACTTGCCTAGTGACGCTTAACACCCTTATCCGACACTTGCATCCGACACTTGCATAAGTATCGCCCTTGATGCGTCACTTCCTCAAGTGATGCTACTAATATAGAATTCACAGTTTTATGCGACACTTCCTGAGTGATGCATAATACCTAAGTGTCACTATAAGTGACGCTAAAAACAGAATGTTTGCAAACCATTTTTATACTAAGTGTCAAACTTGTGTAATTTTAAACAGTTATACGATACGACTTTTAAAACACATCGGAATACGTTCTTGAACATAGCACTTCAAAATCATAATAATAATAATGAGATTTATTATTACAACAATTTACCAACGGGCCGTACACGTTTTCAAAACATAATCAAAACAACCAAATCGTAGTAATTTGGACATTCTAGTTGGACGAACAACTACAAAGGTAGTCTTTATAGATACCTACTCACGTTTATAACCATCGCGTGTCGTGGACACCCTCAGGTTACCAGTCTTTGGACAACTCGTATCGGCTAATCACTCAAGTTTATTAAGTTAAACTCTCAAGACTCAGGTGAGTCTCATAGCCCCTATTTTACTGTTTTACTCAAGGGTGTTTAGGTCCCGAAATATATGAATGTGTTGTAGAGGGGGGGTGAATACAACTTCTTTTGATCAAACTCAAACACAAGTAAATGAAACATTACCACAAAGATGTAGTTTTCAACTTAATTCTTTTATTTCAATAGAATCAAAGAATTACAATGTTAACTTAAAGCGGAATTGTTAACTTGTTGAACAGATTACACTTTCACTGCTACAACTCTAGAACACACTAAGAGTTGGCTAAACACTATTCTATTACTCTGCCTATATCAAATTGATTGATCAAAATTCACACTTAGCCAATTCTGCTAAGTCTTCTATTTATAGGCGAGCTTGAACACATTGAGTAGTTCTTCAACCAATTAGAACACTTGACGCGTCTTCTGCTCTATGGGTGAATGTCGGACGTGCCCAATAACAAACAGACTTGTACTGCTGACACAGTCTGCACTGTGCAGAGCTTGTCGAGCGTGCACTACACGTGTCGTCGTATTGGCTAAGAATAGAAGGGGGTACACCATGCCACAAACGTCCACAATTGATAGCTGTAATTCTTCGTACTCTATCTCATGAGTTTTCTGGACACACATATGTTGCACCCAAGTGTTTGCAGAAATGTTAAGATTGAATCTGTGCAATCTTGACATTCTTCATTCTCAGAGCTGGCTGCAAGCATTCTTCATTCCCACCGCTGGGTCTTCAGAATCTCTCTTCAACTTGTCTTCGACTTGTTGAACGCAAAACATGAGTAGTCAGCTCAGGATATAACCTTCATTATATGAAAGTTGGTCAAACAGAATTCTCTGTGCTAGTTGAGCATAGCCAGCACACAGACATTCTTTTGAACCCAGCACACAGACTGACTTATGTGCTGTTTGAACTATTTAGATGAAACTCTATGCTGGCTATTCAAGATTCATACTTAGTGTTATTTTCAAGTTGTTGTCATCATAAAATCAATTATAAGGGATCATGCCTCAACAATCTCCCCCTATTTGATGATGACAAAACTTTAACACATCACAGCATAAGAGTGTACATATTCGAAAAATTTTAACTTGTGGAAATACTAGCTCATCATTAACATATGATGAAATGTTAAGATTTTACAATGATAAACTTTAAACAAGATTACATAAACTGATAGTTCAACAAGAATTCAATTCTATAACTACTGAGAGCACATCATCAGTAATTTGCTAGAAGTCTTCTCCTTTGAAGGGATTCAACATCTCTTGGGAATTAGGATCATACCCTCTCCTTCTCATCTCACTACCTATGATAACAAAGTATTCTCCTGACTGCTTGTTCATTAGAGTCATTGCTCTAAGGTTAATCAGGTATTCAATACATTCTTTCTTTAAGTCATCAGTTCTCTGAAATCTGAGATGATCACCATCCAAGTAGTAGATGCCATCCACTGGAAATTCAATGTGCATTCCATGCCTTCCTTGAACTCCAATTGGTAAAGATGAATCACCACGGATTGGATAGGTGATACTGGGTAGACCATGCTCTGCATGAGGAATCAACAGTTGATCAATGAAAAGCTTCTTGATTGGTTGCCTTAGTTTCCTTGGTTGTTGGATGGCAGGATTTCTTCCTTGAATTCTGAGCTGCCTGGGCATCTGAGGAGAAAGGTAAACATTCCTCTTAGGAGCACCTGTAACCTTTGATGCCTTGTCAAACACTTCCTGAATTCTAACCATTACCATGTCCCTCATTTCTCCCTTCCTTCTGATGTAATAACTTTGAAGCTCTTCCCATTCACTGAAGCATAGATTGAACAGATTAACCAACCTCATATTTTCTGAGTGGTTATCATCCCTTGTAATATTTATCACATCTTGAGTACCAAAAACCTTCACCACTTTCACAATCTTGGAGGAACGCTTTCTTCTGTGTAAACAGTCCTTGTATCTTTCAGCTTCCTTCTTGGCAAAGAACACATCCATCTTCTTTGCAGTTCTTGGACTGGCAGGGGTGATAGGTTGAATGCTTTGGACATCATGTTCAATCTCTTTTTCCTTCTTTTCACTAGAATCACCAATTAGTCTGCTTAGGGCAATGGATTGGAATTCTTGTGGAGTCATAACTTTAGAAACAAATTTCTTGCTCTTTTTATCTCTGGTAGCATCAATCTTTTCTTTTTCTGCTACTTTGATTGCCAGGGCTTGATCTTCATCAACACTCTTTTGAGCAGCAAGAGCATCTTGATAGTCTTCCACAGATTTAAAACCAAGCTTCTGAGCTTCTTCTATCATTCTTTCTGCATCTGACTTCTAAGTTGGTTGCTCATCATTTGCAATGAGCTCCAGATATTTCTCAAGTGTCATTCCACAATTGAATGCATTAATAGCAGCTTGCTGAAATTTTGGTTCAACTGATGATTCAATATTAAGAATGGCCATCCTTTCCTTTTCTTGATGCTCTTCCATAACCATCTCAACAGGAATGCCTCTCATGAATGATTCCCTAACAAAGGGTCTTTGCTCATCAGATATTCTTTCTGGATACTCAAACACATTGCTCTTCTTCACTTTCTTTGGAGCATCTTCCTCTTCAACAATGGCTTTGCCTTTAGCTTTTCTTTTCTCTTGATCATCTTGCCCAGATTGTTGAGAAGAAGGCATCTGAACATCTGTAGTTGAAACAGGTTCAGGTTCAGTACTGACTGGTGTATTAATTGTTGCTTGAGTTGGTTCTGTTTGAGGTGCAGAACTCGAACTTCCTTCTTTTAGCTTAGCCAGTTGACTTGCTTTCTTTCCACCACTGCCAACAACAATCTCATCATCACTATCATCAGCAACATACTTTGGCTTGGCTTTTGTGGCAATAGTCTTGACTCTTTTGGATCTTGGCTTTCTGGAAACAGGGGAAACTGAAATGATTTCTGTCTGTGCTGGTAGATCATCATCTTGAACAGTTCAAGTTGGTTCTTCATGAACTTCTTCTTTATGCTCCCCCTCAGCAGATGAACTTGATTCCTTCTCAGACAGACTTCTGATCTTTTCTTCCCTCTTTTCATACCTTCTTTTCTTTGACTGTTCCAACTCAACATTAAATTTAACTTCTCTGGCAGCTTGTTTTTCAGCAAACCTCTTTCTCTTCTTCTGAATGTTGGCTTCAATGGTCTTTGATACTTCTGGATGTTTTGAGCTTGCACTACCACCAGCACCAGAATCAGGTCTGCTATCATCATCATCAGATTTACCTTCATTGTCATCACTATCATCACTATCATCATCTTTCCTTCTCTTCTTTAACTTTTCATCATCATGCTCCCCCTCAGATTGATACTTTCTTTTCTTCTCCCCCTTTTTGTCATCATCAGGGGTAAAAGTTTGTAGAGGATTAGCATAGAAGGCCTGAATATTATCAAGTTTGTTGGACTGATTATCTTTAAAGAATGAAATGGATCCAAACTTGTTTCTGAATTCACTGAATTCTTTGGTTGACTCTGCTTGAGCTTTTCTTAAGTTGGTCAGCTCAGAAAATAATGTAGACTTCTCCTCAGGTGAAATAGCACTGGCTCGAAGTGCCTCATTCTCAGCTCTAAGTCTTTCATTTTCTTGTTTCAAAGCAGCCATCTCAGCCCTTAATTCCTCCTCCTTCTGATGAATGATATGTTGTTGTTGATTGGTTTCCATGGATTGATGAAGAGCTTTAAGCTCTGAATTGACAGATTCGATAAGTGCAAATAATTTCTTCTTTTCTTCTGCAGACATAACTGCTGACTCCATAGCCTCCAAAGCTTTGGCAAACTTGCCATGATCTTGTTCATCACCAGCAATAATGACATTAAAACGTTCAGTGAACTCCTGGATGGCTTTGACATAATCTTTGACAAACTGCTCAACATCACCCAAAGAGTCAAAAATGGGCTTGAGTTGGTCCTTAAGCACTGGAGAGAGTGCTTCAAGAACATTGGAGATGACATCATGCAGAGAAAAGACTTCATTCTGTTGTTGTTCTTGTTCATGTTGTTGTTGCTGTTTATCAGAGTCATGATCAGAATCATGATCTGATGGTAGAGTAAAAGATTCTTCATTGTTGGGTTGCAGGTGAATGTATTCATTAGTCTTTGCTTTCTGAGCTGCCTCCACATGCTTAGCAGCATCATCACCAGAAACAACATTTTCTCTTATGCTTCTATCACCAGCAGAAGCATCAACCTCCAGATCATCACCTTCATTTACTTCATACACACAGACACCACCCTGGTCCTCCAGATCACTAACCACATCATCAACCAGTTCATCCTCTTCTACGGCAGGTAGCAAATCCTGAATGTCAGCATCATCCTCCATTATTGACACAGCCTTGTCAACATCTTCTAAGCTCAACCTTTGATAACAGGTGAGAGCTAAAGGCTGTTCAACAAGTGTAGCAGCAGAAGCCAACATATCAATGGCTTTATAAGTGGATCTTTGAAGTATAACTGCTGCCTCTGGAGAGATGATTTGAAACTATTGAGCACCAGAGAAAACAAGTTGCCTGTGAGACCAGATGTGTCTCTGCTGGCTCATTAACAGCATTTGCAAACCCGGAATTTGTAAGAGATATTGTTGGGGTATGTGGATCTGTGAGACTCATTCCAACCTGGGATGGGTTGTCAACACTTAACTCCAAAGAGTCAGCATTGGTAGATGTGGTTGCCCCTTTTAAGATGTTATCATTTCGGGATGATAACAAATGTTCAGGTTGATTGGTGATAAACGCTCATAAGTACTATATTTTAGTAGTATTTCACCCCTATTTTTGAGTGTTTTTATTGCATTTAAGTAAGTTTAGATATTGATTTCGTTCATATTTGAAATTAAATGTGTAAATGAAGCTTTGATGAAAAAGGAGCGGAAAACAGTCAATAAATAAGAGAAGTGATGCAATTTTGAAGAAATGAGTGAAGCCGAAGATTGAAAGTAGATTAAAAGAATAAAAAATGGAAGTTCGGCTGGAAAAGCAATCCATACGTCATATGGATTGAAGTGGATGAGGCCCAAGGAGCGCAGAGTAGGCTGGGCTTATAATTGATCCATACGCCGTATGGAAAATCCATACGCGTATGGATTGATTACGCAGAAAGTATAAAACGCGCAGAAACCCTAAAATTTGGAGAATATCGACTAGGGTTTATTTCTTACGACTGGTTTCAACCCCAAAAGGAATCGGAATATATGAATCTGAGTGACATTATTTATACAATTAACTGTTCCTTCCTATTATTTCCTATCTGTCATTTAATTTAAAGTATTTTATTATTTTATTTATTATTTCATTTAATATGTTCGCACGAACTAAAACGCCCCCTATTTACTATTTTATTATATAATTATTAATTTTCTATTTATATAAATAAACCACCGTTCCTAAGACCGACTCGGACTTACCAAGTCTATACTAACATTCGATCGGGTATTCTTGCCTGGTTTGTGTGAAAAGTATAAATAAGGTATTTCCATTTATAAATAATAAAACTAGAGTCCTCACATGATACATCAAGTTTTTGGCGCCACTGCCAGGGAACGGTTGCGTTTTGTTTATTTAAATAGGAATTAGTAATTGTAAAATTTTATATTTTAGTTTTTGTTAATTAAAATTTTGTAAAAGTTGTCAAATTAATTTAATTAATTATTATAGCAAGCTTTGTTTGCTAATTGGTTGAATCAAGGTACACTTATTTGGTTAAGTCTTTGTGGAATTTGTTTCAACCGACGATTAGTAATACTAACTGCCGGTTGGTCTTTTGTAATTTATTTATGTATATGTTAGTCATTTTAGTATAAGTTTTTTTTAATTGTTATTTTTCGTTAGTTGTGTTGTGCATTCCAGATTTAAATGTTATTTAGGTTTTGATCCAATGGCAAGGAGTTACGAGAGCGATGCGAACGATAACAACATTGTTAGGAGAAACTCTGATAGTTCTGGTTCGAGTTTTGATAACACAGTGCCATCTTTTACGCGTTTAGGTCGTAGGGAAGTGCCCATCACATCATCCTGTCATGATTTGTTAAATGCTATTGAGAAATTCAGATGGGATATTCCTTTCATAGCTGAACTGATAAGATCTTCCATTTATTTTACTGAGAGTCAACTAGTTCTGATCCAGAATGTGTTAGATACTGCGGATATAGAGAGATAGTTTGGGTATGAACAGCATATTATTGAGGCTCTTATTGATTTTGAGGCATCTTTGGATTCAAGGATTGAAGAAGAAAAGGTGTTTTTCACTGCACAAAAGAAGCGGTACATAGAGATTTACGAGGTATTGGTGCAGTCTTCTTTTCCCTATTCCTTTAATCAGGCGGCATGTCTTCATAGGATGCTGAAAGTGTTGTACTCGGCGACTGGAAACCCTAATTCTGAAGTGGATCAAGAAATTGTTGCTAATTTATGAGATTTGGTGCAGTTGCTGCAACTAGAAGATCATTTGAGAGACCCTACTCCTCATAGAGTTATAGTGCATAATACCATTCCTTACTACTTAAAGAATATGATACAGAAGTTGGAATTATTGGCTAAGGAAGAAGGAAAGAGGCCTAATCCTAGTTTCATTCACCCTGATGTCACTATTGATTTAGCTATCTTTTTGGTAGTCAATCTGGATTCTTTGGTAGTTTTGGATAAGGTTCTAACCCCAAGGGAGCATTTCCACTATGGAATGGTGGAAATCTATACTAAATTGGTTGACATATTCAAGCAGTCGGGATTGGATTTTAGTAACATTCAGGAAGTAGTGCTGCAAAAGGTTGAAAGAAGGATTAGGGTTTTGAAAAAAGAGCCACTGATGAGCAAGCATGATGGAATAGTGGAAGCTTTATTGGAATTCATGAGTGAGCTCGAAGAAAATAATCCCGATCGAGAAGTTAAGTTGGAAAATGATAAAGTAGTTTGGGCTGAAGAGGGAGAAAACAATAAGGCAATAAGGAAAATTAGCTAGGATTTGATCTATCTTTAGCCTATAGCTACTGAGCACTTGTCTAATTTCTTCTGCTTTGGTAACGGGGTTGTTAATGTCGTTGCAATAGTCACGGAGTGCTTCTTGACTCTTTATCCCATGCGTTAATTTCCACTTTCTATAACTCTATTGCTTTTGGATATCTGACATTTTGTTTCTTCTGGATTTTAGTATTATTTGTGTGAACGTGTGGACATGTTTAAGTATTTATTTATGAGTGACTTGATTGTTTGAATTTAATTCATATTATTTTATTTTAAAGCTTTTAATTTTATTTTTTATTTTTATAGTTTGGAATATATGAAGAACTGAAGTCATGATAACACTCCAGGTTTGTTAATTGATGTATTAATTTCGTTAATGGCCTACACAGTGGTGGTAATCGATTTTTGAAAATTTCTGATTTTCAATCCATACGCCGTATGGATTATTCATACGCCGTATGGATTGATTTGGGCTAACGGGCCTGGTTGACTGGGTTTAATTAATTTTGACCTGGGCCTTCTAAATCCATACGCCGTATGGAAATTCCATACGTCGTATGGATCAAAAAGCCATAAACCGGCTGCAGCCCCTTCTTCCTCCATTTTTGAATCTCAAGAACTCACCACCACCACTGTGTCGTGGCTGTACACTCTTAACCACCACCTTCCGACCACGCATTCTACCCCATTTCCTTGCTTTCGTATTCCACAAGCTCTCCTCTACAAGGTGTGACTCACGTTTTTAATTTTCGTTGGTTAATTTTTGCGATTGGTAATTAGGGTTTGTGTAGGCGAATTGGGTATTTCAATTGTGAGCATGTTTTTAGTCATGTATTGACTTAATTATGATGCCCTGAACTTTAAGATGTAATGCCATGCTCAATTTTACAATGTATTACATATGTTGTGATTAATTGATTTATTCGTTCGTATGTATATGATGTGGTGGTTGTGTTTGCTCATTTGCTATGAATCTGGTTCAAGCTTGTTAATTTTATGGTCACACGATGATTAATGCAAATGTTTGTTTGGTACACAAGTGTTTGTGATTACGGTTGTGTGATAAAGTGTCGTTCTTGAATTTATATAATTGCATTTTATAATAATTCATTGTGAGATTGTATGGATAATTGCTAGTCACCAAAGCTCATCTTAGTATTTGTGAAAGTTAATTATTCGTGTGTTCATAATGGTACCAAGTTGTTATGTTGCATTTGATTCGACAATTGTCATAAATATTATATAAGTTTAGATATTCAAATAAGTTGAGTAATTTTTGTCCATAATGCGAGATTGGGACATGAATTGTGATTGTTGCGGTAGTTTTAGGCTTATCCTTAAATGGTGGATTACTCCATATTTAGCCGAAATGCTGCTGAATTTTTTATAAGTACCTTATGTGCATTTCCTGTATTATTAATAATTGTTATTCTTAGCAGTTAAATGGCTAGTAGGAGAACCAGGGGAGGCCAAACATTGGGAAACCCACTGATAAGGGGCCACGGATATTTCACATTCCATGAGTCTTATTCAGAAACTACTAGATACCAATTCAGTGAACGTTTGGCAGAAAATATTGACCAACCGATCGAAGTCTTCGATGCAGTAAACTGGAATGTTCTAGACCGTATAGTTGAGAGAGACGGATTCTCTACCGGGTATGAGACTTTGAGGAATTTGCTCGCTACACCATATACACTTCGGGATGGAAGTATCAGATTTGTTTCGTATGCTTGGTAGAGGATGTTCAGCATTAGGGAGCACATTTACAGAGAGTTGGTTGTTGAGTTCTTCAGTACTTTCCTATTTGACCACAGATTGACTGATTGGACTACTGAGACCATTAGCTTCCAGCTGGGTGGTCAACCGAGGCAGATGTCGTTGGTAGAGTTTGCTATTGGGGTTGGGTTATATGAACCCAATGAGATTCATAACCCAAAATTTATGAGACATTTGTCAGCAGGCGTGGTGAAGAAGCTGACATCTTTAGAGATTGAGCAGGAGTGGCAGCACATTGCCCAGGGTAGCTATGGTTCTCATGCTCCTTCTTATAGGAGTGTCCGAGACCCTCGTCATCGTCTTATTCATAGATTGTTGACATTCACTATTGTTGGCCAACGCGAGGGACCTGAAAAGGTTTCCAAGCCTGACTTGTTTTATCTCAGCTCAATTATTAGGAAGAGGTTAGTGAATGTACCTTGGAGATTGGCAAAGTGGATGTCTAAGAGAGCTACCGGTATGAGGAGTTCGAGTAGTTTCTGTGGTGGTCAGTTTGTTACTAGACTGGCTAGGCATTTTGGATTGGAGACTGCGGATGAAATGGGTACTTGCACAGTTGTTCATCCGGGTATGGAGTGGTTGACTTCACGGAGGTTAGAGGCTACGGATATTATCGAGCCGTGCAGTATTTATGGTGGTGATCCCGAGATGTTTTATTGGGTGGCTACCACTCGGATTGGGCAGACTTTACAGTCTAGACAGGTTAGGACTACTGCAGTGAGAGGAGGTAGTAGCAGTGATGCTAGTAGAGGTACGGCACGTGGCCGTAACAGAGGATATGCTGCAGAGTTCGATCAGCTGTCACAACAGCTACACCAGATGGATCTTCGCCAGACTCAGCGGTTCAACCAGATTGATCTTATGCAGAGGCAGCACTTCCATCAGACGAGTACCCATCTAGATTATCAGGATAGTTTGTTTGCTCAGCTATTCAGCTTCCACCAGATGCCGTACGAGCCATTTCAGTATCAGATACCCCAGGAGTTCATGCCACCACCATCACTAGCAGAGCAGCCAGGACCATCTCACCATTATCGGAGCATGGATGAGGAGGAGGACAATGATTAGGATGATGTGCATCCTATTGGGTTATTGACTTCAGACATTATTATTAGTTTTATTATTATTTATGTTTGTTGGATATTTTTATTTGTGTTGGGATTGCTAGTTATTAGGATTGTTTATGTTTGTTTTATTAGGATGACTATGTGGTATTATTAATCTTGTTTGTTGATGGTCTCTCAAAATTATTGTGTGAATACGTGCTATGCTGGCAGTAAGTTCAGCGAATTACGTTCAGGGAGTGTGAGATTATCATATCAACCTTGTTTCGGCAGTTAAACACATCATTCCAGGGTAGTTTTTCTGTTCATAATCTTTTCTCTTTTTCCCAAACTTCCTTTTTCAATTTTCTGTACAATGAGGGCATTGTACATCTGTAAGTGAGAGAAAAGAGTGAAGTTTTCACATACTTATCCTGTTCATAAGTAGATAATTATTTATTTAGATTAATTATTATTTCATTAAAATACGTAACTAGGGGGTTATAAGTGTTGCCCATTTTTCAATAAAATATTCAAAATTTAATGTTTCCGTTTTTCTAGAAATGATGTATTTTGTGACTATGTAGGTTAGTTTAGAATTTTTCTACACTATTAATGGATGTTAAATTGTGAATAATATTATTTAGTCTCATTATATGATGTAATGATAGGCAATTTATATAAGAATTTTTGGGCTCTTAAGAAATGAAAATTAAGGAGTAGATGTTGTTTTTAGATGGAATTTAGTTGTGTATGACGTTTATCTTAATTTTCATATTAATAATGTGCAATATGCAATAATTTTGGAATTTAATTAATATCATTTGGGGATATACTAGGTGTTGTTTCCTCTGTTGTACGTAAGTACAGACCTGGTCTCCGTCAGTATATCTAATGAAAAAGAGCAAACAGAGTTCAAAAGAACTCATGAACATGTAGTCAAATTAAGTCGCTTTGTTGTGCGGAAGCACAGACCTGTCACCAATGGTTTGACTAAAAATAATTTTTGCTAAACCAAAATCAAGTTATGTTGCTTTGTTGTGTTGTGTTGAGGCACAGACCTGTCACCTATGTCTTGATTTGAAAAATGATTTTTGGTTAAATTCTATAATATTTCATATTGGCATGTTATGAGTATGAAAGTACATAGCTATTGGAAGTCTGAGGGAGCATTTACGTGAATAATAATAAATTGAGCTCAATTATTTAAATATAGATTGTTTAAGTGGATAACAATATCAGTAATGAAAGTGAACTATTTAATGTTTTAAGAATAATAAGTTTGTGTGTAGATTATTTTTACTTCTTCATAGTTTCTTAATAATCGTTTTTAGAGTTAACAGAATTTTTAAATATAAAAATTTGAATTGAAAATTGGGTAATGATGTGTAATTCCTTCGTTAGTTATTTAGGTTGATGATGATGATCGTTTATCTTAAGAATTTTTGATTTTTAAATTGATAGTCTACTTGAGGACAAGTATGATTCAAGTGGAGGATGTTTGATAAACGCTCATAAGTACTATATTTTAGTAGTATTTCACCCCTATTCTTGAGTGTTTTTATTGCATTTAAGTAAGTTTAGATACTGATTTCGTTCATATTTTCAATTAAATGTGGAAATGAAGCTTTCATGAAAAAGGAGCGGAAAACAGTCTATAAATAAGAGAAGTGATGCAATTTTGAAGAAATGAGTGAAGCCGAAGATTGAAAGTAGATTAAAAGAAGAAAAATTGGAAGTTCGGCTGGAAAAGCAATCCATACGCCGTATGGAATGATTACGCAGAAAGTATAAAAACGCGCAGAAACCCTAAAATTTGGAGAATATCGACTAGGGTTTATTTCTTACGACTGGTTTCGACCCCAAAAGGAATCGGAATATATGAATCTGAGTGACATATTTATACAATTAATTGTTCCTTCCTATTATTTCCTATCTGTCATTTAATTTAAAGTATTTTATTATTTTATTTATTATTTCATTTAATATGTTCGCACGGAACTAAAACGCCCCCTATTTACTGTTTTATTATATAATTATTAATTTTCTATTTATATAAATAAACCACCGTTCCTGAGACCGACTCGGACTTACCAAGTCTATACTAACATTCGATCAGGTATTCTTGCCTAGTTTGTGTGAAAAGTATAAATAAGGTATTTCTATGTATAAATAATAAAACTAGAGTCCTCACACGAGACATCAATTAGGTTGACTCACTAACTCAGTATGAGGTGAGATGTCCCTCTATCATTCAATGACTTTCTCCTTTTGAGAGGATAGGTAAGATTGCGGCTTATCTCTTTTCTTGGATACATCTTTTCGAGAAGATGTATCTGAGCTGGCTAAGGGTTGTGCAGGAACATGAGTTGACTTCTCACGAATAGAAGACAACTCAGCCCTGAGCACTTTGGGCATGGATGATGGTGCCTTTACCCTGTATTGCTTGATGTCAGCTTTCCTTTTAGAGCGCTTCTCAAATATTTCTGGTTTGGATTTTGACACATGAGCTGGCTGTTCTGCCAGCTCAGGGTTGGTTTCAGATTGATGTTTTAAAAATGAGGTGGATGATGGGTCAGAAGAGGTGGGTTTACTCTTCTTGGCATCCTCTTTAGAAACTTGGGAAGAAGAAAGTAGTTTAGAATCCGTACCTGAAGTCTTCTTGTTGGACTTCAATTTTTTGGCATCTTTCTTCTTCTGAGTTGGTTGGTCACCAGACTTCTTCTGCGCTGGCTGGGCTTTGGATTTGATCCTATGAGCTTGTTGAACTGGAGGTTGGTCTGGCCCTTCTCCATCATCACCAGATGATTCAGTTGCTTCAGAGTCATTGGACACATCTGGGTCAGAATCCAACTCCAGTTCATCAGGAATCAAGGCCAGCATAGCAGGTGACAGACCTTGATGGGGTTTTTCTATCTTCTTATGAAATATTTTCTCTCCTAGAAAAATATCCCCTTCATCATTATCACCAAGATTAACATAATCATCTGCTAACATCTCTTCCAAAATCATACTCAAAAATCTAGGAAATGGTACCTTCCTTTCTCTCTTTGCCTTCTCAATCATCATCCTCCAATGAGTATATAACAACTCAGCATAATCAATGTTTCTTCCAAAAATAAGAGCATGACCTATCTGCAGTTCATAGTCATAACACTGATTTTTACTCCCTACCTTATGACCCATACAACTAATGATCACACCAAAGAAGTAACTCCAAAATGCATTCATCTGAAACCTAGTTGGACTATTGGTTAATAGGGGTGGATACCTAATGAGCCTCAACACTGCTTCCCTACAGTTTGAAGCAGTAGGTCTTTCTACATATGGGTTTTCTTTTGTAGTAGTAGGAAACTTAAGGTATCGTTGAATATGGTGCTTGGTGATATGTATCCTTCTACCATTTCCAACAGAAGCTGCAATAATGGAATTACCTTGATTGTTGACAACAATACGACAAGTATACCAAAATTCTGCTAGTGCAGCAGTAATGGTGCAAGAAGGTGTGTTTGTTAGGGCATAAACGATAGGTGAATGTTTGAGAAAAGCAACAATGTTTCTGTAACCTGCGTTTTGATAATTTCGTGGAATAACAAGGTTTGTGACATAATTGTTGTTGTTGAAGGTGATCTCTTCGGCATTTGGCGCATTTGGGGCTTTAATCATCTGATCAGTTGCTTGAAATTGATAAGCCATGGTTATGCCTTAGAGAATTTTGAGACAAATTTGTGAGATTGTGAGTTTGGGGGAAAATAGAGTGTGGTATTTATAGACAAATTGCTCGTGGTTGGGGTAGATACTTAAGGAAAAGGAAACGTATATGTGGTGTGAGCGCCAAGAAAATGTTTTGATATTTTAGGAAATGGCAGACCACGCGCTGTAGACGTTGGACAGGGACAGGTGAACAGTGACAGTTACTATTACAGTTACAGTGATGGGATGCTACAGTAACAATGGGTGAGCAACTTGTGTAGCCGCAAAAATAGTAAAAGCAACTTATAATGATTATACCATGTTCGACACATTAAATATGTTTTTAATGTAACACTAAAAAGAATTTAATTTCGAATATTTCATTTAATGAGATAAATGTTTGAAAAATTATATTTTAACCTAATTGACCTGCTTGAGCTGGTTGTGAAGGAAATGACTGTGCTGGTTGGTCTGTATGCTGGTTAGCCGTTACACAGCACACTCAACTCAGACATTCCAAAAACTTCACAATCATTTTTAGTTTTGAGAAGACTCAAGCTCAATACCAAGCTCAGAGATGAGATAGCTAAAACGATTTTCATCTAAGGGTTTGGTAAACAAATCTGCCAATTGTTGGTCAGTTGAGATAAAATGTAATTCAACATCTTCTTTCATCACATGATCTCTGATGAAATGGTATCTGATATCAATGTGCTTGGTCCTAGAGTGCATGACAGGATTGTTGGTTATGGCAATAGCACTTGTGTTGTCACAATAGATTGGAGTTTTGCTGAAGTGCATGCCATAGTCTTTGAGCTGGTTCTGCATCCATAAAATTTGTGCACAACAACTACCAGCAGAGACATATTCTGCCTCTGCAATGGAAGTAGATACAGAATTTTGTTTCTTGCTTGTCCAACTCACCAACTTACTACCCAATAGTTGACAACCACTAGTGGTACTTTTCTTGTCAATCTTACACCCTGCAAAGTCTGCATCTGAATAACCAATTAGTTCAAAACCAGAGTCTTTGGGGTACCAAAACCAAGGTTTGGTGTACCTTTAAGGTACCTAAAAATTCTTTTCATGACTTGCAAATGAGACTCTTTAGGATCAGCCTAATATCTGGCACAAAGACATGTGGAGAACATTATATCAGGTCTGCTGGTTGTAAGGTACAAAAGGCACCCAATCATGCCTCTATAAGCAGTGACATCAACTGTTTTACCAGTTGAGTCAGCATCAATTTTAATGGTAGGCTGCATTGGAGTACCAATTGGCTTACAATCAGTTAAAGCAAATTTCTTAAGTAGATCAGTGATATACAATCAGTTACAACTCCATTTTCATCCATCTTGTTCTTGAAAATCCATTTTGTGCCAATGATTGTTTTGTTGTCAGGCACAGGAACAAGATTCCACACGTTGTTTCTTTCAAACTGGGATAATTCTTCTTGCATTTCACCAACCCAGCTTGGATCTTTGATAGCCTCATCAACCTTTGAAGGCTCAGCATTAGAAACAAAGTTCACATGAAGACAAAAATTGCTTGTTGCTTGTCTTCTTGTCTTTATACCAGCATCTGGATCACCAATAATGTGCTCAATGGGATGAGCTTTTGTCCATTTTCTAGCGTAGATAGGTGGATCTGATGCACTATCATCAGGTTGTATATCTAGAGCATCATCTGCCTCTTGAGCTGGTTGAGCAGGAAAGAGAATATCTTCTTCATCTTCTAAGCTGCCTTCACTAGCGGTATCACAGGGAGATGTATCTTCTTCTGATTCTTCAACTAAAGATGATAAAGGCTCAATGTTTAATACTAATTCCAACATTGGAGTCTTGGCAGATATAACAGATGGTTCTTCATTTGATGTGGGTGAATTCATATACTGATCAGAGTAAACAGCACAAGTATCAACTGAAACAGATTCAGTATCAACCCAGAAATGATTCTTTAACCCAGATTCAGCAATCATTGATCTTGCTGCTTCAATCAATGTTATATTTCTTCTTTCTGCAACACCATTTTGTTGCGGTGTTCTCACATCAGAAAAGTTTTGTGAAATGCCTTTGTCAGCACAGAAAGCTTCCAGCACTTGATTTCTAAATTCAGTTCCATGATCACTCCTAAGTTGTCTCACCAAGCTTCCATTCAACACTTCCATCTTCTTGATAAAGTCAATGATTTCTTCAGCAGCATCACTCTTTTGCCTTAGAAAGAATACCCAGGTGTACCTTGAAAATTCATCAACAATTACAAGAGTATACCTTTTTCCTCCCATGCTGGGTGTACTCACAGGACCAAATAGATCCATGTGAAGTAGATGAAAAGGCTTATCAATAGATGATATCTGCTTTGACTTGAATGAAGATCTGTGATGCTTTCCTTTTTCACATCCAAGACATAGTCTATCCTTGACATATGTCATACATGGTAAACCTGACACAAAGCCTTTACTTGCTAGCTTATGTATATCCTTGAAGTTGAGGTGTGAGAGCCTCTGGTGCCACAACCATTTAAGATTGTCTGCTGACTAAGAATAGAAACAAGTCTCAGTTGTAGTGACAGCAGTGTTCATGTCAATTTGATACATGTTATCATGTCTCTTAGCAGTCAGCAGTGGTTTTCCCATGTGATCAAATACAGTTCCATATTTCTTCCTGAACTGTACAACCTTCCTTCTGTTTGTAAGCTGACTGATGCTGATTAGATTGTGCTTTAAACCAACAACATAAGCTACATTCTTGAAGGTTACATTTCCATTACTCAAAATTCCAGATCCCTTGGTATACCCTTTAGAATTATCTCCAAATGTTACAACCGGACCATCTTTTTCCTTGTAGTCCAGCAGCAGGGACTTACACTCGGTCATATGCCTAGAACATCCACTGTCCAGGTACCAGATTTGCTTGTTTTGATTGCCCTGCACATACACAAAGAGATTAATTTCTTTTGGGAACCCATCCTAAGATGGGTTCAGGAGGACCAACATTGGTCTTATGAGTCCTCCTAGCATTCCTTGGTTTGGTGAGAACATTTGATCTTGGTTTTGGTTTTTGAGCTGGTTGGGTAGACAGTTGAGTTAACAGAACTCTTGGAATCATGCAATAATCTGCCTTACACTGATGGGACATATGAGATCTCCCACCACAATTATAACATTTTCTGTTATTGACCTTGGGGATTTGACAATAGGTGTAGAGGTTATATTCTTGTTTAATGGCTGGTTACTATGAGTAATCAGCTGTTGAACTTGAATTGTAAGCTGATCCAACTTCTTAGATAAGACTTGGATTTCAAAAGGATCAGCAGACATTTTACCCTTATCCTGAGCTGGTTGACTCTTAGGGATTGAATTTAGTTCAATTTTCTTCCTGGGAGTCAATGTTGGTTTACCTCTAGTAGAGCCAGCATTAGATGTTTCACATCTATTTATGCTAGTTGACTCAGCTTTGGGTTTTCCAGTATTACCAGCTTTCAAAATCTTAGGCTGGGTGACCTTAGATTTTGACACATTTTCAGACATACATTTCTTAGGTGGAGAAACAGTTGATTCATGATTTGAACTACTTGTTTCTTCGGCCTTTGTGTCCTCTATGATCTTCATCATGGATTCAACTTGAACAGCAGGTCTTACAAATTTGTTTGTTAAGACCTTTTTACCAGCAACAACTTTTGCAAATGTTTCTGGTAGAATTGGTTCACTGTTTCCAATTGGATCCATCATGGTGACTTCAGCTATGGCAACAGCTGCTTCATAATCTCCTCCTAAGATCGCTTTCACTTGGTGTGGCACTTGCTCTTGAACACATTTGGCTATTCTTTGAGCAGAATGACACCAAGATTCAACAACCTTCTTTAGAGTGACTAATTGATGTTTAGTGTCATCTGTTTCTTGTAAAAAGGTTTGAGAAGCATGAACTTTTGATTCAAGTTCAAGTTTTTCTTATTTAAGAAACTTGTTTTCATTTTCCAAAAAATTTATCTGAGATTTTAACTCTTCAATAGTTATCTTAAAATCATCTTCTCTTTTGCTTGCCATTTCTAAGTCAATTATGAGATAATCAAACATTTCTGCTTTCTCATCATCAGTATATGAGCGAAATTTTTCAACCTTATACAGCATTATGGGCTTCCAGTCTCCAGATTGCATTTTGTTATCTGCTTCCCTCATATCAGTCAGAAATGTGCTATCAACCTTCTCCTCTACAGCTTCTTCTTTGGCCATCATACACTTGCCATACTTGCTAATCACTTGATCATCACTATCACTTTCACTTGATGATGATGAGGATGATGAACCACTATCATCCCAATCATGTGATTCAACAATCAACCCTTTTACTTTAGGTTTGTTCTTGTCTTTGGACTCAGCTTTGACTTCAGCTTTCATTGCATTATACTTTGCCTTGTACTTAGCAGCTTTTGAAAAGGAGTCAGCAAGTGATGTGACTTTCTTTGATTCATAATCAGCAGCATAATGACCAACTTTTCCACAATTATAACATTCAGCTTTAGAAAACATTCTTGTCTTGCTGGAATTTCCTGTGCTGCCTCTCTTGCTAAACTTAAAGCTTGATTTTCCTTTTCTTCTGTTGAATTTTCTGAACTTCTGAGCCAGCATAGCCATTCCATTGGCAAAACTTTCAACATCATCTTCATCACAGCTTTCACCACTACACTCTTCTTCAGTCAATACTTCTTCTTCACTTGGTTCTGACTCTTCCTGACCAGCTCTGACCTTTTTCACAAGCATGGCTCTGGACTGCTTCTTCTTAGCTTCAGCAGCAACAAGTGCAGAATTTGACTTTTCTGGCAACTTCCAATTTTCTTTCAGATTCTTTTCTAACATGGCTTTTGACTTTTCATGGTTCATTAGAGCACCATAAAGTGAGGCCAAGTCAAAATTCTTGAGAGTATGAGTAATTCTCAGAGATGTAGTAGCTTGTTCCCATGAAGGTGGTAATGAATCAATGAACTTATTGATAACAGAGAAGTTATCATAAGTAACATCCATGGTTTCAAGATCATTCAACAAACCAGTGAATCTGGTGTATGTGTCTAGCAGAGATTCACCTTTATAACTGAAGAACATTTCATATTCTCTTTTAAGAGCTATGATATTGTTCTGTTTTACTTCTTCTTTTCCTTCATAAGCAACATCAAGAGCATCCCATATCTTCTTGGCAGAAGATAATCTGCATATAGAGTTAGACACAGAATTTGGGAGTGAAATAGCAATTTGAGTTCTTGCTTTTGCATCAAGTCCAATTTTTATTTTCTATTCATCAGTATACTGACTTGGAGTTTTTGGAACTTCTCTGGTAGATGCAGGAGTACTACCAGAGGCAGGAACAGTGAGTGAAGTAGTAGGAACAAAAGGTCCATTTTGAACAATGCCTGGAATCAATGGATCAATTGACTCAAAGTGAAGCATCATCCTGGACTTCCACGTTTGAAACTCTTTAGGATCAAACTTAGGAGGTCTAGATGCTGAGCCATTTTCCAGATAAGCAAAGTTTGAACTATATGCAGCCATCATAACAGATCAAAGATTAGAACAATCTTAATCCGCTCTAATACCAGATGTAGGTCCCGAAATATATGAATATGTTGTAGAGGGGGTGAATACAACTTCTTTTGATCAAACTCAAACACAAGTAAATGAAACAGTACCACAAAGATATAGTTTTCAACTTAATTCTTTTATTTCAATAGAATCAAAGAATTACAATGTTAACTTAAAGCGGAATAGTTAACTTGTTGAACATATTACACTTTCACTGCTACAACTCTAGAACACACTAAGAGCTGGCTAAACACTGTTCTATTACTCTGCCTATATCAAATTGATTGATCAAAATTCACACTTAGCCAATTCTGCTAAGTCTTCTATTTATAGGCGAGCTTGAACACATTGAGTAGTTCTTCAACCAATTAGAACACTTGACGCGTCTTCTGCTCCATGAGTGAATGTCAGACGTACCCAATAACAAACAGAATTATACTGCTGACACAGTCTGCACTGTGCAGAGCTTGTCGAGCGTGCACTACACACGCCGTTGTATTGGCTAAGAATAGCAGGGGGTATGATGTGGTGAATCTAGTCTTAAAATTTTATCATTGTAATTGAACAAGAAAGTACCGTGCTAGACCAAAACACAACCGGGCAGTGGACCCTATCGTGTAGTAGTATAGTTAGGTAAGTTCGACTTCGAACACAGGGAACTTTAGTTTTAGAAATTTAAGTTAAGTGTGAGTAATTTAGAAAATAAAATAAAAAGTGGGGGATTGTGTGACCGAGTTGTCACGGTGCTTAACACTACAATTTTTAAGTTACAACTAGGCAAGGGGACTTCGAAAAGTTGGATTGAATGATTTGAAACTTTCGTATGTTAAAACAATACTTGTTTGGACTAGGTCACTAGTGATTTCGGGGTGAACGGTTAAAACCGGTTTAAATTATGCTAAGATGAGTTTCCATAAAACATAGGCTTAACATTCGCCATCACCTAATGCTCAACTTCAATTCAAGGTCTTACGACTTAATCTGGTAACGGACATTTGCCATAGTTACCAACTTGCACATTTGAGCTCAAAGATATTGTTGATGCATATTAGGTGTCTGTCAGTTGGTCTATCGAGTTGTAATAAGTGTCGTTAGTTACTTAATAGAAATATAGTTTTTGTATAGTGCGACACTCGTGTTTTAGTTTAGGCGACACTTGCCTGAGTGACACATAGCGACACTTAGGTAAGTGACGCATGAAGGCGGCCACATGCGACACTTCCACAAGTGACGCATGTCGGTTGACTTTTTAGTATAAATACAAACCTACGGGTTTTCGGCTAGGGTTGACGAAACCCTAGCACCATTTTTCGACTAAATCAACTTGTAATCGTTCCCAAACAGTTATACAAGCTAATATACACGTTTACATTATTGAATTCCTTGTGTTCGGTTTGTGTTTTGTTAGCCATACAAGTAATTGTTTGATTCCGCCTTACGATTGCTGTCAATTGACATCTAGGTCCACGACAAGGGGCACTTTCAACTGGTATCAGAGCCATCTAGGTATTTAGATTCGATTTTGGGTTGATTTCGGCTTTGTTCGAATAATTAATTGAGATTACATACGGTTTTGGAGTTGCTAAGTTGATTTACAGTCAAGATTCTTCATCAACAACAGGTTTCGTCCATTAGGGTTCAAAGAATTTTCGTTTGGTTTACGAAAATTCGACTTTTTTAGGGTTTTGGGATTTTTCAGCCGTTTTGCGTCACTCGATCCGTCACTTAGACGCGTCACTTATAGCGGCACTATCTAATCCCAAATTAGGGTTTTACCGTCACTTAGACGCGTCACTTGAAGCGTCATTTGAGGTTTATACGACACTTAACTTAAGTGTCGTCTACTCTAATACACCGTCACTCAAGTGCGTCACTGTTGCACGTCACTTGACCCTCAAGCGTCACTTCTGTTAGTGACGCCTATTTGATTTATAGCGTCACTTTTACTAGTGACGCCTATTCGATTTAGCACGACACTCAAGTATGACACTTGAGTGCGTCACTTGCTTAACTGACCGACACTTACTTATAGTGTCATCCGTCACTTTGTACGTCACTCGATAGCGTCACTTGTTAAGTGTCGCTAGTCGCTGCGACACTTGAGTGCGTCACTTACCTAGTGACGCCTTTGGTACTAATTAGTTTGCAAGTTCTTGTTTTTGCGTATAATTTCAGGTATATCTTCAATGGCTTCTATTGCTGACAAGGAAGATATTAGAGGTATTAGGGAGATGCTAAAGCAGGGAAATGATATTGGTTCCAATAATAAACCCCCACTTTTCACTGCAGACATGGATTATGCTTACTGGAGGGATAGATTTGAACAGTTTGTTGACTTTCATTGTCCGGAATTGTGGGGCCCATTAAAACAAAGATATGAGGCTCCAGTGGCTGAAGGAGATTATCGGACGGTTCCTCCACCAAAATCTTTTATTGCAATGACACCTCAAGAAAAGAAGGACTATCAGATAGAAAGAAAAGCACACTCAGCTATTTGTATGTGCTTAACAAAGGATGTCATGAGACTGTTTAAACATCATGACACAACCTATGATTTATGGAAGGCTATAGAAACGAGGTGTGGGGGAAATGCGAAATACAAGGAAGCTAAGCTGGAATTGATAAAGAAACAGTACGATCTGTTTGACTCCTTACCTAATGAGACAACTTCTGGACTGTTTACCCGGTACTCACAATTGGTGAGTGAGTTAACGGAGGGTGGATATAATCTCACAGCACTTGAGATAAATAAGAAACTGTTAGATGTTCTACCAAGTGCATGGGATGTAAAAGTCCAATTCTTGAAGGAAAGTGAAGGATTGGATGGTATGACTTTGGATAAGCTGATAGGAGTTCTTCAAGCACACGCTATGGAGTTGAAGAAGAAAGAGTGCAAGTCAACTGGTTTTGTACAAAATCCTTCACTTTATGGAGGCCAAGTTAACTCTGGTAAGAGTTATGGAGGAATGGCATTCATCTCGGATACCAATTCTCCATCTTATTCAGCTGGAGCATCACATGCTGCTTATGTTTCTGGCACATCCTCCATTACTCAAGGATCACAACAGCAGGTTTCATCTTCACCAGCTATTCAAGAGCAAGCTGCGATCTATACAGCTTTCCTCAGTTCTTACAAATATTTGGTTACTCAACCAAATACTACTTTGGAAATGACCAAAGAAGATTATGCTCAGCTGGATGACGATGACTTGGAGCAGATGGATTTAAACTGGAATATAGCTATGATTTCCAGAAGGGTTCAGAAATTTATGCAGAGAACGGGACGGAAGAGTTTGGAAGGTAATGGGAAGACCGGATTTGGGTTCGACAAAAGCAAGGTTCGATGTTACAACTGTCAGAACCTTGGTCACTTCGCAAGGGAATGTGAGAAACCCAGGATGCCATCGTCGGGTCTTACTAAACCGGATCCACCCAAGGCAAATGAAAAAGAAGAAGCTAAATCGTTAGCTGTAGATAACGCTTTGATTGTTTTTGAGCCAACTGCTTTTGATTGGAGTGCTCAAGCTGCACAGTTTCAATGCCTGATGGCTCACATTACTCCTGAGGTACCAAATGAACCCAATGAGCCATTTAATTGTGTTTCGTGTATTAACTTAACTGAATCCCTTAAGGCCTATCAGAAAGACAATCAAAATTTACGGGACAAGATAGTTAAACTTAATGAATCTAATAACTTTTTGCTAGATAATGAAAAACTTTATGAACAACACCTTGAAGCTCATAAATTAGATACCGAAACCTTTAAGACAAAGGTCTTTAGCCAGCAAGATGCAATTAAAAGTTATCTTACTGAAATTGAATTGTTGACTAAAGAATTATCTGATTTGAAAAATGAGTTTGAGAATCATAAAAGCAAAATCTTAGGTTCAACATCCGTCACTCAAGTCTTTAATGAGATTGTTAGCAAGCAGGGAGCAAGTGGCAAAAAGAAGGAAGGTCTTGGCTATAACCAAGTACCACCACCTTCTAATGCTGAATATTGTCCCCCGATTGCTAAACAAGGCCTTGAGGAGATCTCAGTTGATTATACCAAACTATATGGTATTAAGGCCAAAGAAGCAAAGCTAAACAAACTGACAACGGAGAAAACCAAGAGGCAAGAGTATCCATTGCCTCAGTTTGTTAAAGCTGAAAATAAGTCTCAAGTTCATACTGATGAGATTGTTGAGATAGAGGATATTACTGATCAGGAATATCCTGAGTTTAAGAAGGTTGAGGCTAAACCTGAAAAACAAATTTTAAAAGTTGAACCGGTATCAAAGGTTCAAAATAAAAAGGAAAACAGAGTTTTAAATGTGAAACTTCAAACTCAAAAGTCACCGGCAAATGTTTTAAAACAAAAGGTGACAAATGAAAAGGTTCATGTTGATAAAACTCATGCCTCAACTTCCACTTCTAAACAAGCATTTTCTAACACATGCACGAAATGTTCATGTTCTAGAAATGCTTCACCACTTCCTGCAGTAAATCCTTCACCTCAACAGTTTAGAGAGACTCGTTCTTGTTTCTACTGCAAGAAACAAGGACATTTGATCCGCGATTGTCCCAAACTCTCTTATCAGCGTCATGGGAGAGATATGCCTAGGACATTATTCTACAGAAATTCCCTTTCAAAATCACCTCCTAGGCATCACTCCATCTCTTCCATGCCTGCTAAGACAGTAGTTAGTGTTGGGAAAAATCCTTTGTTAAAACCAAAGCCCAACATTATTTCCAAGCCAAATCCCGAACCATCAAAGGTTTGGAAGATAAAGGAGTCCACTGAAGACTCAAATGTCATCAATAATAACACATCAGATTCAAAATCTAATTTGTTTAAAAATAAAGTTTTATCTGATGTGCTTATTGTTGATGACTATGGTCGACCTAAGTCTGTAAAGGCTTGGGTCACCGTTTCTCACTAATCTCCTCATTTTTATGTGTTGCAGCAGTCTGAACGTGTAAAAGATAGCGAATGGTTCATGGACAGTGGCTGCTCGTGACACATGACGGGTGATGTGTCTCTCCTAGTGGATATTAAACCATACGCAGGAGGTCCTGTTGCTTTTGCTGGAGATACAGGGGGAACAATTTCGGGTAGAGGGACGCTAACTAATGGAAAGGTTAGCTTTGAGAATGTAAATTATGTGGCTGAACTTCAACATAACTTGCTAAGTGTCTCACAAGTTTGTGATAAGGACTATACCACATCATTTATAAAAACTGAGTGTGTCATATTGAAGCCGGGGTATGTCATTCCAGAGGAATGGGTAGTAATGCGTGCACCTAGAAGAAATGACACCTATGTGATGAACATGCGAACCGTGGAGACATCCAGCGAGTACACTTGTCTCCTTTCAAAGGCTTCAGATAAGGAATCACTCCTTTGGCACAGACGAATGGGACACATTCATTTCCGAAAAATGAATTTCCTAGTCAACAACGACTTGGTTCGTGGAGTTCCGAAACAGTCCTTCGCCTTGAAGGATGACTGTGTTTCTTGCCACAAGGGCAAACTCCATAAGAAGTCTCATAAGTCTAAGGTTGTGAATTCCATTAATGCTCCGTTGGAATTACTGCATATGGATCTTTTTGGTCCTGTTTCCACAAAGAGCATCGGTGGTCGCTCTTACTGTTTAGTAGTGACAGATGACTACTCACGGTTCTCGTGGGTATACTTTCTTGCAACGAAGGATGAAACAGCGGGTATTTTAGTTTATTTGTTGGATAAGTTGGCAAATCTGTGCAACTTAAAGGTAAAGAGACTGCGAAGCGATAACGGAACCGAATTCAAGAATTCGACTCTCGAGTTATTTTGCGCTTCTAGGGGTATTAAACATCAATTCAGTGCTCCGAGAACTCCTCAACAGAATGGAGTTGCTGAACGGAAGAATAGGACCATCATTGAAACTGCTCGCACTATGCTAGCGGATTCCAAACTTCCTATTATTTTCTGGGCTGAGGCAGTTAATACTGCTTGCTACGTTTTGAATCGGGTACTTTCGGTTAAAAAGAAGAATAAAACGTGTTATGAGCTCTTCAACAATCGCAAGCCAAATCTGCAGTTTCTGGAGCCATTTGGGTGTCCTTGTTTGATCATGATAACAAAAGAACGTGTCCCTAAGTTTGGTAATAAAGCCGTTGAAGGGATTTTTCTCGGATATTCGGTCAATTCTCCAAACAAACGGGTATACAACAAATCAACAAACGAGATCGAGGAACACTTTGAGGTAAAATGCTTACGGTATACAGAACCACCTCAAGGAACGGGTCCGGATTGGTTCTTCAATTATGAGAAACTCTTCAGTTCCTTCAATGTACCGGAGAACGACGACATTGAAGAGTTAATCACAATGCTTCATGGACTCGATGTTTTTCAACAAACATCCAATTCTCTTCCTACAACACCCAATCCAATTCCCGATACGACATCCACTCCATCACCTATTCCAACACAACAAATACCTGCACCTACATCCACTACTTCTTCTGCGTCTGTTCCTACACCCACACCACCAACTACAACCATTCCGTCTTTTTCAAATCCTGTTAATGCCTCGGATCTTCCGGACGATCCTAATATGCCTCTCTTAGAGGATGAAGAAGACATGGATTATTCTCGTTTCTTCATTAATGAAGAGAACGAAGATGCTTCTGCCACTGAAGGTGACTTGAACAACTTGGAATTAAATCTTGTGCCAGATGCCATTCCAGTGACTCGGATACATAGGAATCATCCAGTTGAAAACATTATTGGTGATCCTCATTCTACTGTTCAAACGAGACATCAGGCGAAGCAATCTGCTGAAAATAAGGATACTTCAGCTAATCAGATTTTGGGATTTATGGCGACTGTTAATTCATGCCATCTTTCCCAAACCGAACCGAAGAAAGTTTCGGAGGCCTTACAAGATCCATCTTGGGTCGAGGCCATGCAAGATGAACTGCAACAATTTCACAAGTTGCAGGTGTGGACTCTAGTACCATTACCCAAGGGTGCTGATCCAAAAGGCACTCGATGGGTATATCGAGTAAAGAAGGATGATCGAGGGGTTGTTACAAGAAACAAAGCTCGACTAGTTGTTCAAGGGTATACTCAGGTTGAAGGACTGGATTATGATGAGGTTTTTGCCCCTGTCGCCAGATTGGAGTCTGTCCGTATCTTCTTAGCTTTTGCTTCATTTAAAGGGATTCGTGTCAAGCAACTTGACGTCAAAAGTGCATTCCTTTATGGTAAGATTGATACGGAGGTTTATGTTCAACAGCCTCCAGGTTTTGAAGATTCGGTGCATCCAAATTATGTCTACAAGCTAAATAAAGCATTGTATGGACTTCATCAATCTCCTCGACTATGGTATGAGAGGCTTGCTACTCATCTGGTGGACAACGGTTTTTCTCGGGGCACCATCGACAGCACCCTTTTCACAAAAGGGAAAGGGGATGATTTGTTACTCGTTCAAGTATACGTCGATGATATTATTTTTGGATCATTGAATGAGGCTTTATGCAAAGAATTTGAAGAGGTCATGAAGTCAGCTTTCGAGATGAGTGCAATGGGAGATCTAACTTTCTTCCTAGGGGTGCAAGTGGAACAGTCATCCAAAGGGATGTATATTCATCAGTCGAAATATGTCAATGACATGTTGACACGGTATGATATGCTCACTTGTAAGCCTTATGGAACTCCTATTGAACTCAACCATAATCTTGGACCTGCTGATGATGATGAGGACTGCAAAGAAAAGGATTATCGTTCGATGATTGGTTCTCTAATGTACCTTACTGCCTCAAGGCCTGATATCGTATTCGCGGTTTCAATTTGTTCAAGATATCAGGCGTGTCCTAAGGTTTCTCATATGAAGGCGGTGAAGCGGATTTTTGGATATCTTAAATATAGACCCACTCTCGGTCTATGGTACTCAAATGAGAAGAACTTCACGCTCTCTGCTTATTCCGATTCCGATTATGGTGGCTGCAACATGAATAAGAAGTCTACAACAGGAGGATGTCAGTTTCTAGGATCCCGATTGGTGTCATGGCAATGCAAAAAGCAAACAACGGTTTCTACTTCAACAGCGGAGTCCGAATACATTGCTGCTGCAAGCTGCTGCTCTCAAGTTCTTTGGATTCAGCACCAATTGCGCGACTACGGGTTACTCTTAACTTTAACTCCTATACATATTGATAATACTGCTGCCATATCAATCACACGCAATCCCGTACAACACTCTAAAACCAAACACATAGAAATTAGGTTTCACTTCATACGGGATTGCTATGAGAAACATCTTATTGACCTTGTCCATATAGATACCCTCAAACAAAATGCTGACTTATTCACTAAGGCTTTTTCTAGAGCCCGATTTGATGAATTAGTCAACATGATCGGTCTAAGGTTCATTACTACGAAAAAGTAATTTGTGACTTGGATTAGCTTTAAAGTACTATTTTATTAAAAAAAAATAAAAATGCAACCAACGCAACTTCCACTCATTATATTTTCTAGTATTAATGAAATGCAAGGTTGCTACATTTTAAAATAGACGTTGAAGTTGTGTCTGTAAACAACTTGGGATATGATAGTACATTGGATGACATGCATAAAAATGGAACTTTAAGGTTTATCTTGGATGTGTCAGTAGATTTATCTGACGTATTGAAAACAGTTTTTAATAAACATTGTCTTCATCATACGATATATTAGTAGGCATGGTATGCAAACATCTGTGATAAGTCTTAAGAAGCTTAATCATTAATTGTCTATTTCAAGTGGTATAACACCATTAGATGTATGACAAAAGTCTAAATTTCTTACTTATTCTAGACATGCTTTCATGAAAGATGTTTATTTGATATCATTTGGGGGTATATATTGATAGTTTCCTCTGTTATACGTAAGTATAGACCTGGCTTCTATTAATATATACTTTAAACTTAAGCAAACACAAGTCAAAGTACTTGCAAAGTCTTTAAAAAATAAGATACCTTACAAGGTCGCCAAAATGGTTTGACCAAGTCTGGTTTTGCTTAAACCTGAATCAAGCTATGTCGCTCTGTTGTACGTAAGTACAGACCTGTCACCGCTGACTTGATTCTTAAAATTGATTTTCTTATATTCTATCTGTAAATGGAAACATGGTCTATGTCTTAAGTTAAGATGTATATCTATGGTGGGAACTACAGCGAAATGCACATACCAATAATAATAAAATACTTCCTAGATGTGAGTGTAACATGTTTAAGTGGATAAACATACTAATAATCGTTTTGAAATAATTTTTATAAAAAGTGCTTTTAGTATGTCAAGTAAATTTAAAGAGGACAAATATACTGATGATCGAAATAACACTTACTGTTCCTAATAAATGCATGTTATTCCGATATGATCCCTAATCAGACTATATCAACTCCGTCACCAAAAAGAATGTGTTTATTTTTCTAGTTATAAATTTACATTCTTATTTTCTCTAAGTTAGTGTCATTTTCGTTATTATCCAAGTTACAGTTACATTTTTCAAATTTGAGTACTGAAATCACAACGCGAAAAATCGATCAAATCGCAATTTTTTTCACTAAAAATGAACTGAGCGTCACTTTCATAAGTGACGCTACCAGTGACGCATACGATATTGCGTCACTCACTTCAGTGACGCATCAAGTGCCGGGGTAAGCTTCGCTATAAGTGCCGGGTTGAGTGACGCATACTAGGGTCGGTGTATAAATACCCCTTCCCCACGACACTCAACCTCACCACTTTTCAAATTACTATAGCGTCACTTGCTCTGACACACCGACACTCAAACTGTCTCTGCGTCACTTGCTTCTGTGCGTTTTCCGTCGATCGATTCGAGCGTTCTGTGGCTTTTCATCGCTTTCCAGTCCCATATTCTTGTTCTACTCATTCATACGAACTATTTGGTATTAACTTTAACCTTTTTCGTTTGATATTCATGCTGTAATTTAAACTTAGGGTTACGGGTTTTTGGGTAATTTGAATTCGCTAAATTTAATGCGTGTTTAGATAATGATTTCATGTAATAAAGGGTGTGTTATACTCGTTTCTCCCTTGCGCACACTCCAGTTCACTTGAGTTTGAAAACCCCTAATTTTGAAATCTGGGTATGAACAGTGACACGATGATCTTCATCGTTGCGTCACTTCGTGCGTCACTTACCTCAAGTGACGCTGTTTGGTAATTTTGAAACCCATACCGTCACTCAATAAGTGACGCTTGATTTTGCGTCACTTCTTAAGTGACTGGTGTAGTGACGCATATAATTGCTTTACTTGTTACGTCCGTCACTCTTCCTAGTGACGCCTTTACATGCGTCACTACCCCAAGTGACTGTCTAAGTGACGCTTATTTCTAAACGTCACTTATACCGTCACTTCGCAAGTGACTCCCTTAGGATACCGTCACTATGATAAATGTCGCATGTTCTTCACCCGTCACTTTGCAAGTGTCGTATAAATTAAATCACCAAATACAAACGTCACTTACATCAGTGACACTTGATAGCGTCACTTCCAATAAGTGACGCTATAATTTGATTTTAATTTTCATTATTGTACAATACGACACTCACTAAGTGACGGTAGTGGCCATGCGTCACTTACCATAAGTGACGCCTAAAATCAAAATTCGTTTTTCAACCCTTTTGTGTTCGGGCTAACTCTATAACGCTTTCGTTTATTTTTCTTTGCATTTTAGCTTACAGATGGCTGAGTTACAGAATTATTACCGCCGCACCAACACCCGTCACAACATAACGGCGTTCTTGGAGTCAACACACGCCAACTCGGCTCCCTTCCGGCCTATGATCGAGTTTCTCCGCCGATCAAGGATTTATTACGCCATCACCGCATCGACTCCGGTTTATATGAACCAAATTGAGGAGTTTTATGATCATGCGGTGATCAGAGTTCAGGGTGATGTTCCCTGTATTGTATCGACAATGTTCGGTGAGGAAATCGAGATCACCGAGAATTCGATTAGACGGGTTCTCCAGTTCACCGACAACTCCATGATGCCCACTATCTTCCCAACTACTTTCATATATGGGGGACTTCAGAGAATGGGTTATCCAGCTAATCAGCTGTCGGATTTTCGCAAGCAGTTTCTGTGCCGCGTTTGGAGGTATCTCTGCCACATTATCATTGTATGTTTATCGCCGAGGAAAGGGGGGTATGATGCGGCAAGTCATTTGACTTTGTCACTTATGTTAGCCTTAGTGTATAATAAGCCCTATAACTTTAGCGGTTATATTTTTGGGAATATGGTGGAAAACATCAGGGCTGGGAAGGACAAATGGTTACAATATCCTCGTTTTGTCCAGTTATTGTTAAATGATCTGAACTTGGATATAGCACCTGACCAGCGTTCTCTTTTGGTGCCAACACCGATGCTTTTACGAGTCTTTAATGACTGTAAGCTGGCACCAAAAGGTGAACAAATTTTGGCTGACCGAGAGTTATTCGGGCACATAGTCAACGAGAACTATGTTGCGCCGATTGATAATGGTTTTGAAGATAATGTCATCCCTCCGGTCAATGAGGATGACTTGGTCGACACTGACATTGCTCAGGACCTCGATGATATTGATCGTGTCGACCGGGTCGATGACGATTCCGATGATGGTGGGCCCACTCCTCCTGATTCTGAGGGTGACGTGCCACCACAATCTGCTTTTGATGGGATTCAACTAGCTGATCCCCAACGCTTAAGCGTATTCTGCGCCGGATTTCTGCTGGTCGGGTTCATATCCCGAGGAATCCTGGCAAGCGTCCTGCTGGGTCGTCGCCATCTTATGCCGATTTACCTCTACGTCGACGCCAGCGGACTTCGATTGTTCTAGAGGAGCCAACTCAACAAACTTCTCCTCAGCCTGCAACTGCTTCTATTCAGCAGGTTTTAGCTCAACTGGAGCTTTTATCAAAGCGTTTTGATGATCAACAGGCGATCATTGCAGCTCAAGCTTCACAGATTAAAGATTTAGAGATTAAAGCTGCTACAGTGGACTCTCTCCAGCAACAGATAACGACTATGTCTTCTAGGTTGTTAGAATTGGAGTCAGTCACACTTGTTTCGGGGGAGGATAATCCTAGGGAAATAGAAACAAATGTAACTCCTTCCCCTGAACCTGAAAATGTACAACCTTCTTCCACTATGAATGAAAATATCAGTTTGGATTATTTTGTTGAGGTTCAAGGTCAGGCAAGACCTATTGCGGTTGATTATTCATTTGTAGATCTCACATATTTGCAAAACTTGATGAATGATAATAATACGATGCCTGAGGAAGAGGTGATGGATGATCCTGTAGCAGAGGATTATTTTTTTGAGGAAAATGAGGATATTGAAGTTGAGGGGGAGCAATTGCACAGTGATGAATGTTATGATGATGCTCCCATTATAGAATCGGACTCGTCTGAAGATGAATCGGAAAAAGAGACGAACGAGCCATCAACTTCTACAACAAAACCGGATATAGTGCTCAAACGGATTATCGAGGTACCGGTTACGTGTAAATGCTACAAAGTTAGATCTGATTACACGGGATTGATTAAGAGTTGGAAATTTGATGAGAACAACTCAGTGTTTATGATAAAGAGAAGTGACGGCATTCAGTACTTCAATATGAAGTTTTACAAAATAAGTACTTTGCCGAAGTGTGAGCTTCAAAGGTTAGCTCAAATACCCTTGATCAACCGGTCGCGAGATTCAAGAGCAGATTTCTTTCAGGTGATCATACGTCGTGAGATTAATAGTAAAAAGTATAACTTGATAAAGCCGACGTTGGGTATGAGGTACAAGTTTAAGAAGAAGCTGGATCCGATCACCCGACAACCTATTGTGAAGATGATTTATCCACCAGCAAAGTGTCTACAGAAGATACCTTTGGAGATCATCCCGTTAGACTTTTTGAATAGGTTGGTGTATTGGGAATATGATGATATTACGGGTGAAGCTGTGATAGTTTTTATTCCAAATTCAGAACCAGCTACAGACCCGGAGTCTTCTAATGCAGATAAGGGAAATAACGAGAAAACAGCTTGGGATGTTGTTCAGCCTACGAAGAGGTCGTTATGGGGTCTTAAGAGGAAAATGTTTTGTGTTTTTGACCCATTAAGTTTGATCAATCTTTCTGCTCAAGATATGAAAAGATTACATGAAAACAGAATTGAGTTCAAGACGAAAGATAGAGCTGAAGCGTTAAAATTTCAGAAGATCGTGGATATCTGCGTCGCCAATGGAGTACACACTGGTGGTGTATTTCCAGCTGGCTGGAAGTGAAGACTTGAAGATTTTTGAAGACCAAGCTGAAGACACGGGGGAGTTTGTTGATGCATATTAGGTGTCTGTCAGTTGGTCTATCGAGTTGTAATAAGTGTCGTTAGTTACTTAATAGAAATATAGTTTTTGTATAGTGCGACACTCGTGTTTTAGTTTAGGCGACACTTGCCTGAGTGACGCATAGCGACACTTAGGTAAGTGACGCATGAAGGCGGCCACATGCGACACTTCCACAAGTGACGCATGTCGGCTGACTTTTTAGTATAAATACAAACCTACGAGTTTTCGGCTAGGGTTGACGAAACCCTAGCACCATTTGTCGACTAAATCAACTTGTAATCGTTCCCAAACAGTTATACAAGCTAATATACACATTTACATTATTGAATTCCTTGTGTTCGGTTTGTGTTTTGTTAGCCATACAAGTAATTGTTTGATTCCGCCTTACGATTACTGTCAATTGACATCTAGGTCCACGACAAGGGGCACTTTCAGATATCTAGCTTATTCCAAAGTTGCATTCGCAAATTTGCTCAATCATTTAAAGACAAACAATTGATAGTGAATTACTCAGTAAAAGATGTTCGCCATATTCATTAGCAGTTTACCAAATTAGTTTAGATAAATGGTCGAAAGCTCAAACACACAAGTCAAAACGATCAAGCATAAGAGCCAAAAACTTGGGTTCACAATTCATCCAACGAAAGACATTCGACATATTCGCTACATGTATAAACTTAGCTCGATTATTTCACTTGCACCAATTTTTGTAACCACAAACAAAGGTCTTCATTTGTACATAGACATACAAAATCATAAGTATTTCTTAAAAACAACAAACATTCGCTATAGTTGCTTGGTTGAAAACACTAACAAGATTCAACAAACAAAAGAGCTAAAATTATACATGTAAATGGATGAACCATGAACCCTAGCATAATCAAACTTCCAAAAGAAACCACCCCTAATCACTAGTTAATTCATATAAACAAGCATACAAGAAATTTAGCCACTCATCATTCATCTTCAGCTCCAACACCGGCCAGCTACTGAGATGATTTTGAACTAAAGCAGCCGATCAGCTTAAGTTAGCCGATCATCTGAGAAACTCCAGCCGATCGGTTGAAGGCCCATATCCGATCGGCTATGGGTGCAATTCTGGCCCAGCTTCAACTAACATCATATCAGCAGCTCAGATTTCGCCCATTTCGCTACATAGCATGCATTTCCAGCTTTTCAACCTGAGATAAATTTCCAAATGAAATAAGTATCGAGAGTTCATGAAATCTACTCAAATATGTATGCAAAACAATGATATCGTGATAGATTTATATAGCCAAAATGAGCAATATCAAATATCCCCACACTTGAACTTTGCTTATCCTCAAGCAAACCATTATTTACCATTTTACAACCCACTCTTGCAACTTAGAAATGAAGATCAAGTTTACCAAATTAATACTAACACTAACTACCAAAGCAATTAGGTTAGTAGCATGTATATAATCAATAGAAACTCGAAACGATAAGTTTATCAAGCCCGAATGCACGACCTAGCACCTCACAAAAGGAATAGTGTATAATCACTCACTCTCAACCTATAAAACTACAAGGTAAGGAAGTAAATGATATAATACTCAATCAAGCCAAGTCGTGATGCAATGTTACCATAGGCTTGCAAAAGGATCAAATCTTCACCGTCTTGGCGTGAGCACCAAGTGAGATCTCGAAGGAGGTATTCTAAACATGTGTTGCATAAGTGTAGGCTAATATGGAATGGGTATGATAGACACAAAAATTAGTGAAAAATGGTAGTCAATACCCGAGAGAAATATGGAAATGTTACCTAATGGTTTAAATATGTTACAGTAATAAACTCAGGATTCTCATGCCAAAGTAATTCAAATTATTCCTCATTTCCACTTACAACTCATATTCGATAATTGCACACAAATAACCCAAATTGATTTACACATTTGATCGGAATAATTGCATTCTATGACTTTCTATGAATCCTGTGTAACGAACTTTCGGACCAACCTACTAGACCGGATAAAGGCCTTCAGTGGTTAGGTGTAAAACACCCCTCGGGAACTACTTGTTCAGAAATTCAAAGGCCATTTAGTTGACTACAATTACCCAATCTACAGCATTAAGCTCATAAGTTAACTTCCAATAATTTAATTGCTTTCAACTTCAATTATTCAACTTAACATTCAAAAAATTTCCATTTCACGCAACTCAATTATAGAATTTAACACTAGAATCCATTTCAAAACGATTTAAGTCACATTTAGATAAAATTTAGTAAAATTCCAATTAGGCAACATTCAAGAAAAGATATGATTCGGGAATTGACTACACAAAAATAAGGCTAATATTTTAAGTGGAGTGTATGTGGAAGTGTGTACGGGTTTCTTAGCACTAAAAATGAGTGCTAACGACCTGGGTGGACCGGATGCAAATGGTTTTAAAAGAAAATAAGATCCAAAATAGTTAAGATTCCTTGACCGATTACTGAGATTAGTACTAATCAAGTGAATGATCCATACGGTCCCGATAATTGGTTAGAAAGTCAAAACTACAAGGATTAAGCTCCAATCCTAAGAATACCTCCTCGTCTTCGACCCCACCTATATCACATTTCTGTGATCTCACAGCGGTCTCAAAATGCATCACTAAGGCAGAACAAGCGACAATCACCGACACACTCATAGCAACAAACAATGTAAACAGTAAAGATAAGTGTTTTTCTCAATAAGGCTCAAATTTCTCACAATTTAATAGTGGGGCTATAAGTGTGCTAGTCATGCAATTCACCCTATTAGGTTGCTTTTTGACACATCTCAAAAGGTTATGTTGCAAGAGGGAAGATTAAATCACTTTCAATTAATTTTGAATAAACCATTTTTAAAGCAATTAATCTTTTAAGGACAAACACATTTCTAGAAAGTTATCATTTCCCGGCCTTTCATTGTAATTTGCAAAAATCTATCGGACCCAATGTAACACCCCCAAATTTACTGTTTATCGGAAGCAAGCTTTGGGGTGCTACTAATCAATAATCAAAACACACAAGGCATATAATGAACGACTCTATATGCGTCGTTTTACAGATACATTGATAAAATAAAGTTTTACAATGTATAAATGTTTACAAAAGCCCAATAATTACAATGTTTAGAGATTAATGGGCATAACATAGTTACAAAATGTAGTAATGCAAAATAATCTTCTGATGTGTATGCTGACTCGAGCTATGGGCATCCTGAATGAACAGGTCCTACTGCTGTTGGGTACTTGAGAACACATGCTAAAAAGGTCAGCTAACGCTGGTGAGCTCACAGGTTTGCATAATAAATATGTAAGTGTGAACCACAAGATTTAATGGTAACCGTTTGAAATGAATCAAATGATGTATATGTCTGCCATGAGGTCATAGTTTGCGCTTAACGTGGGTGTCAGGATCACAATAAAGTGCCTGATCGTGGGTGCCTCCGGGCGAGTGTCTAATCCACACTCGTATGAACAAAAATTAATGCGTCCGTTTAACCAGTCAGTGTTTGCTGACCCGGACGAGGATGGTCAGTCCTATATGGTACCATACACTAACATTCGCGCTACATAAAGTATTACCATCACTATGATCGTAGAGGACTTAAAAGTTATTAGAAAACAGCTCATGCAGAATATAGCGAGTTTTGTACTCATGTTCACGTGTAAAACAGTTAGAGCATGTATTCCTACCCCGGGAGTAAAAACAGTAAAAAGTCAGGGCTATGAGACTCACCTGAGCCTGAAGAGTTGCAATGAAGCAAATGTGGTGAAGTAAAATGGGGTGTCCGAAGACTGTAACCTGTCGGGCGTTTATGACGCACAAGTTTAAATAAAATAAGTAGGTATCTTAAAAGATAACATATGCTAGTTGTTCATCCAACTAGTAATGTCCAATGATTTGATTTGATTGATAAGTCTGAGTTGGTGACTTGTTGTAATAATAATCTCATTAATATTGGTATGATTTTCGGAGTGTTATACTTAAAAAGGATTCACAGACTTTAGGTGATGGGGTCCGGGGGCAGCGCCCCTGGTTAGCGGGGTCCCAGGGGTGGCAACCCCTGGCGGGGTCCAATCGAGTGATAAAATTTTAGGTCTCGACACTTAGTAAAAATCTAGGTTATGTTTCATGCGACACTTACAGCGACACTTAGGGTCTATGCGACACTCAGGAAGTGTCGCATATAATGAGAAATTCTGGGGTACTAGTGTCACTTGAGGAAGTGACGCATGAGATGCGACACTTAAGCAAGTGCCGGGTGTGAGTGTCAGGTAAAGGTGTTAAGCATCACTAGGCAAGTGAAAGTACAAATCAGATTTAGGTTATAGGCGTCACTTAGGCAAGTGACGCTAGAAGTGTCGGTAAGTAGTGTTAGGCGTCACTGGACAAGTGACGGATGTAAGTGTCGGGAAAAAGGGGTTTTATGCGGCACTTAGGCAAGTGACGCAAATTTAGGGTTTTATGCGTCACTTAATGCGGCACTTAAGTGACGCACGAAGTGACGCTATACTGGTCTGGCCTATGCGACACTTATGTCTGTTCGACGGATTTTGAGCCAAAAACGAGTTTTCCGGTTTCCGTTTGGTCCGATTCTTTTACCCAACCCTTAGATGAACATTTCAAGCTTAAATAAACAACAAACAAGCATTATAACAAGGATTTGAGTGATTTCGAGAATTTGTCAGAAACTTACAAGTTAACGCCAGAAGATTTCGAAAAGATGGGGTTGTAGATTGTGACGCGGTGGTTCTTTTCTTCCAATTGGGAGATGAAAACCGAGGTCGTTTGGTGGTGTAATTTAGTGTTTGAAGGTGATGTTGGATGGTGGGTGTTTGAGAGAAAAGAAAGATAGAGAGAGAGTGGAAGGGTGGAAAATGAAGAAGGAAAGGAGGAAGAAGTGGGGTTTTGGTGAAAGCCCCACACTTCAGTTCCCGCAATCGCGCTCCGTGCGGTGTTCGTTTTCCCAATTGTTTCAACGTTAAGTAGTTATTTAAAACCTTTAATTATAAGTTTTAAAATACAATTAATTTCTCGATATTTTTATCGGATAATCTTATAAAACACTAATTATGGAGTTATAAGATGTAACTTAACTTGTTTCGTTTCGTTTACGCGTTTAATGCTTCAATCACGTAAGTTGTTATTTGTACGGTACGAGTTTTAAAATTGAAATATTATAAAAATAATGTTTTGGGATATAATAGTGTTATTAAATAATATTATATTATTTAATTAGATTGTTCACCAACGTTCGTATTTAATTGAACAGAATTACATTCGATTTAAATCGAGTACGATTTAATCAAATCGCATAATTATCTATATTCAACAATATATATTGATACCCAAATTAGCCTAACACAGAACTAATTACGTGTATTACAAAACGATTAGGACCTAATGACTAGCCCTAATTTGGCGGGTGTTACACCCAAGATCAATATCAGACCCAATAAGTGACCAATAGCCCGTTGATGGGATTCGTAAAGTTCGATTGGAGAGCCAATAGACTTCACAAACCCAATAAAAGGTAAGAAACAATAATTCACTAGAAATGGAATTCAAGTGAATACCTCCCCACACTTGAGATTTGCATTGCCCCCAATGCAAAGATAATCAATGAAGTAAACATAAGAGCGAAGGTAAAAAGAAACAAGAACTTCCCCGGGGGTTTTGCAAAAACAAAAGCATGGAAAGAGGGGCTGGTTCTTGATAAGCGTGTAAAGATCCACTCCAGCTCGGCATGCAGCAAATGGGCCAACAAACAAGCACCAAAACACAAGTGAAACATAGATAATAATAATAATAATAATAATAATAATAATAATAATAATAATAATAATAATAATAATAATAATAATAATAATAATAATAATAAGGTAAATGAATGCTAATCATCCAAAGTACCAAAAGGAAAAATAACACGAAATAAAAATTGTTCAACAGTTTACAATTCAAATAAGTAAATGAAAATGCTAAAGCCAACTTCCACCTGGGGGCGGGTCTTGGGTGTCATCCTGCTGCTGATACGGTGAGGGTGAGCTAAAAATCCAATGATGGTGAGCCTCTTGCTGCCAGTTAGAGGGCTCGGAGATGGACCAAGTGTTTTGTTGGGAGAAAGATGGAGGGGAAGACCAAGTAGGGTCCCAATCCTGCTGCTGTTGATGGTAATTGTCAGTTTGTGCATAATCCTGGTGATGTCGTTGGAGCTCAAGCAAGGCAGCATCTCTATCATAAACCGGTGCAGGAAGTACACCACCAGGTGCACCCCAAGTGGGTGGGTGATGATAAGGGGTGGGATCATAGTCGGGCACCCGGTGGCCTAATCTCTCATGATTATGGATGAGCCAATCATTTTGGTAACGATTAGCTCCCTGGTCATATATGGACTCATCCATGAAATTTACTTGCTCACTATGCCACTCCTCCTGTTGTTTCCACCTCCTATCCTGCTCGATGCGCATACTATCAAAGCTTGACATAAAACTTTGCCAATAAGGGGGTTCCCCAGACTGAGAACTCTGACCCGGATCTCGCTGACCCTGCTCTTCATCTTCCTCATCATCATCATCATCATCATCATCATCATCATCATCATCTTCCTCGGATGCATTTTGAGAAGCGAGCTGTTTTCCCTGGTCCCGGCTTGAGATACCAAAAGCGCTTCCCTACCGGAGGGGGCGAAAGGAGCATACGTTCCTCCTTTACGCCTAACCACCTTTGCACCACAATACAACTCTATTCCAACACGGAGACCCGAGTCCTCAACAAGGGTGTAAGGGTTGTTACGGGGTCTCAGGTTAATCTTAAGGCTCTTGGAAAACCGGGTAATGAAATTCCCTCCACTTAGCTTGGATAATTTTTTGGTCCCACAGGCATACGAATGAAGGAACTTCCCCACAGCATACGGAAGGTTGATTCTTTCTCGGCTCTTTAACTTGTGCAAAAACCACAAATCAATTAAAGTAACATTTTCCCGGTTGCTACCCCTAGTAGTGAGAGTGTGAGAAAGCATCTTCTGAACCACATTGTTTAACACCCCCAAATTTAATGTTGCGCGGAAGCAAGCTTTGGGTGTTACTAATCAATAATCAAGCACCAAAGTATGGCAAACGACCTCTAAATGAGACGTTTGTAAAATAGTTACATTCCCATATGAAATAATGTTTGAAAACATAATGTTTTCGTTACAAAAGTAAGGTCCTCTAGAGCCCGCGTACGTAACGGGAGATTCTGTTACATAACCAAAGTTACAAAAGATAATGCTAAAGAATCTCCATTAATGCAGTTTGGAAATCATGCGACTCTAGCTAGTAATCCTGGAGTAATCCTACTCCGTATGTGTACCTGAGAACACATGCTAAAAAGGGTCAACCAAAAAGGTTGGTGAATCTCACAGGTTTGTAAGTAAGTAATAGTTTGAACACAAGATTTTTATCAGTGATGCCCGCAGGCGAAATCAGGTATCTGCAACCAAGCAAATAATGAGTAAATATGTATATACTGTTGCCATGAGCTCATAGTCGAAGCTTAACCCGCAAATCAGTGGTACAGCCAAGTACCGTATAGTGCCCCCGCGAGTGCCCAATCCAAACACTCGTACGAAACAAATAAAAGTCGCCCGTTTATACATAACGGTTCGTGGTAGCGCTACTACCCCGGGCGGGGAGGGTCAGTCCCTAATGGATCCATTAACTAATATTCGCGCTTAAGTCCATAACTAACGAAACTATGATGGAGGGACTTTAGTGGATTAGTAAGTAACTCATGCAAGCCCGTATAAGAAAGTAAGTAGTTCAGCACTTGTGTTCAAGAAAAATGTAAGCAATGTATCTCACCCCGAAAGTAAAACAGTAAAAATGGGGCTGTAAGACTCACCTGAGTCAAGAAGGCAAGCGTTTAACTTAATAAACGTAAGTCTGAAAGCAGTAGTAATCCGTAGGTTCCGCGAACCCGCAACCTTCTAATGCCCTAAGCATATAAGGTTGTATGTATAAGTGAATGTCTCAAAAGATCATTCATGCTAGTTGTCCACTCAACTAGTTATGTCCAAGTAAGTATCCGTTTGTTAAATTAAAAACATTTGCGGCCCGTTGGTGAAGTTTAGGTATGTAATAATAATCCAAACATTATTATAATTCATCGTGTTGTATACCTTACAAAGCGTATATATAAGTTGGTTATCTGTTATTGACGTTAAATCAAGTATGTCGTGATATTGTATGTATTCAAGGCTTGGTATAAAAAGTATTTTCAAGTTTCTGTTTCATGCGACAATAAGGATTGTCGGGATAGTTTTAAGTACAAAAGTGCCAGTTAATGCGACAATGGTATTCACAGACACTGTTCATGCGACAATGGTAATTCACGGACTTTGTTCATGCGATAATGATATTCACGGATTTCATTCATGCGACAATGGTATTTACGGATTTGGCTCATGCGACAATGGTATTCACGGATTTGGCTCATGCGACAATGGTATTCACGGATTTTGTGAAATGACAAAAACAGTTCCTACACTTTGGTTTCCTAGATCTTAACTCGACAAGTCTCTCGATCTAACCAACTTCTAAACTGAATCAAGCCTGACTAAAAATCATACATGTTCTCCTATAAGTCTAGTGTAAATCTGCACTTTATGGTAGTTTTATAAGTTCATTTACTATTTTTAACAAAAATACTTTGAATGGTGGTCAGATTTGGTCTAAAACAAACATTCATTCAAAGATTGATTTATACATAAAAATACGGAAATTTCTGGAAATGGTCTAAGAAGAACTTTTTAAAGTTAACAAATTATGTGAGGTTTTGGCACTGGTCTCTTACGTTTTAGTGGTTTATAACTCAAGATATGGTCTTGAGAAGGAGGCGGATGTTTCTGTCCGCCGGAACAGTAATGCGCACCTTAAAAGAAATATTATTTTAAAATAGCAAACAAAGTCGATATGTTCCGAAATTGGTGTCGTTGGAAAGATAACATCACGAACTACATTTTAGGCCTAAGAAACATCCATTTTAGTCGAGTTATGAATTTTATAAAAATCGTAGAAGTTGACCATTTTTCTGGACAGAAAGCAGTGTGAATATAAGTTCATGAAAAATGAGTTTTAGCTTATACTTTGGACATAATCTTGTTAAATGAGCAACTAAACATGTATACAAGTATATTTGAAGTAAAACCAGTAGAATATGGATAGTTCTTACAAAGAAACGATGAAGAGGTGAAGAAATGAAGCCGAAGACTCGTTTATCGTGTTTTCTTGATTTCCGGTGTGGCGGCTCGTGGTGGTTGTAGGGTGATGCTATGGTGGACTTGTGGTGGTTTTATGGGGGTGGGGAGGCTGCAGAATTTCGTGCAAGGGGAGAGAGGGAGAGAGAAATGGAGAGAGTTGAGTGAAAGTGATGGAAGTGTGGGATGAAAGGGTGAGGGAGGGTGTGTTTGGTGCAATTCACAAGCAAAGGAATGGGGCATGGCTCCCATTTCTCTGCAGATTTCATGGGTCCCACCCACTAGGTGGGTGTTTAAATCATTCCCTCAAAGTTGTGTCTCGTGTGGTGTTCGTTTACCCGTTCGTTTCGATATTTATTTAGGCGTTAAACATATGTTACGCGTATTTAACTAACGATTTTAAAACCCGATATTTTAACTTGAAGTAATACTTATTATTACTTAGAAACATTTACAAAAATGTTATTGTGATGTGTCGGTAGTGATTCGTGGAGTCGTGTTACGATTAATAAATCGTGTGACGTTTAAATTAAACGTTTTTGTAATTGGTTTGAAATACGATACTTCAAATAAATACTCACCATCCAAAATGATATATTTTAATTATAAAATATATTTTGACGTTTATTTGATTGTCGAACGCGTTTTGCGCGTTTTTGGTCGTTTCTGAGCATTATATACGATACGAAATGCTTATGAAATAGTATCGCAATAATTTTTGAAAATAAGTTTGATTATCAAATAATTTCATATTATTTAATAAATTGCGTTCACCAACGTCCAGTTAAGTCGGAATCCATCCGAGCAAATCGTGTAATATCAATTTATTATGTACGTGTGTATATTCAACATACGTTCTATTACAAGAAACTTAGTTCTATTTCAAACTAATCGCAAGTAATTACAAGCAAGCTTAGAGTAAATTAATACGCCTAAGTACGGGTTATCACACATTGTATTTTGGGGATCTGAGGGTTTTAGCCAGATTCTTGCCCGAGAGGATGGTGTGTCACTAAAATTTACCCAAACTTCAGCATTGCATTCCCCCTCATCTAACCTAGCATCGGTCATAAGATATCGGTCAAACCAATCCAACTCAAATTCCTCATCGGTGTAGATACCTAGACTAGCTGCAACTTCCCTAAGGGTTAAGCTTCTAGGTGTTCCTCCCAGTTTGAAGCCCAAAAACTTCTCATCCATCTCACTAACGATAAACATCTCCAAGGTGGCCAAGAATTCCATGACCAACTCCTCATAAATCGGTTCTTGAATGGCAATAAGCTTTTCAAAGTCATGCACATCGAAAACTTCACCATTGTAGCGCATACTCTGAGTGAAGACCCTTCTTATTTTGTGAGAATAATTGATTACATCCAGCGGGTTCCAATCAATCACCCGTGGGTACTCACATTGCTTTTCGTGGATCTTATACAAAGCCTCATTGTTTTCAAGATAGTGATGTTGATGGGGCTCAAAAACTAAGTGAGGATGGCGGTTCCTAGGAAGCAAGTCTGCGAAAACACTGAGAGTGTACTGAGAGGAGGTGTTCGGCCTGTTCCTTTGCACAACACAACACAACAAACATACAAAGTATCCAAGATAGGTGTTAGTGTTAGCACAAACTTGGTGAAATGAGCGGTTTATGTCACAAACAACAACATCCCAAAGAAAAAAAACGCATTAAGCTAAAACTTTATCACAAAGCACACATATAACCAAACCATGCATAATCCAATCCGAACGTCACCGACAATTAACTTTAAAAGAAGTAGCATGTAATCTAATATCAAACAATGCTTGACTCATGCTAATGAAATACAATTTAACTCAAGCAAGCCTTACAATCAAGATTTCATACTAAACCAAGTAACTATCACATAATCATATAATTCTAATATCAAACATAAACTTGAATTGAGCGAAAAGGATCACTCAATTGGAATCAAGACATGTATTACAATCAAAAGTTACATCAAGATGGTCAAGTCAAAGTCAAAGTTTGACCAGGAAAAGTCAACTATTTCTTCCCCAAATTTCACATGAACCCTAATTGCTAAAACTTGAAATTAATCAACTAACAATCATCAATAAACCTATCAATCATGAAATACATGCTAACTAACACCAAATAACAAGCTTAAATCACCAGATTTGAATTACCCCCAAATTAGCATACAAACCCTAATTTTCAAAGCATCAAAATCAAACGATGTAAGCATGTAATCATGGTAGAAACAAAGCAAATAGCATGTAGCAAGCATAATCATCCAACAAAACTAACAAATAACCTCCCCACACTTGATTTTAGCAAAACCCAATTTCAAGTGTTCATCCCTAAAATCACTAGATGAAGGAATTAAAAGAAGTTAGACGATACCTTATTAAATCTAGGCATGTTTAGAGAATGATTAGTTGAAAGATTCTTGAGAAATTTTAAGTTAGAAGTCGATTTTGAGTGATTTGGTGGTGTGGTTTTCGGCTGTTCACAGAAGAAAGAGAGAGCAGATCAGGTATGCTTGGGTTGTGTGTGTGGAATAAAATCAGTGTTTTAATCTTAAAGATACAACCCAGATCGATGCCTCAGCCGATCGGCTCAATATTCCCAGCCGAACAGCTCAACAAGCCGAATGGCAACACACCCTCAACTGAACAGCTAGCTTAACTGAATTGACCTCGCTCATGCTAACTCAACCTAGTGTTGGCTACGGAATCAATTTAACACATAAACAGCCGATCGGCTGCATAACCATAGCCGAACGGCTATCATAGCCAAACGGCTCTACTACCCAAACCGAACGACTAATACGAAGCAAAACTACGACCTCGGCTACGGGCTCGCTACTGATCAAATTCTTCAAAGAAATAGCTAAACTTGCCCGATCGGTTTATGTTGTTATAGCCGAACGGCTGAGGTATCACAGCCGAACGGCTGTGGACCAAAACCCAGATTGACACATGCAGCAATCAAACAGCAGCAGACATACTAAGCTCGAAAAATTAATAGCAGCAGCAGTAGCAAAATAAGATAGCTAAATACACACAAAAACACTAGTTATAACAAAAAAGGATACTAACACGAGTTTCCTCATGCCCGGGCTTAATTTATTAACGAGTCCAAGCTAGACTCGACCCCGAATTCGATTGTTCTTGGGGTAAGTCGTGAGCTCCTCCCACTCGCTATCAACATCCTCTTCATGGTACAATTTCAACCTATGGCCATTCACAATGAAAGTTCCACCATCCGAACCGAAAAGTTCCACATATCCGGATGGATAACCATGTTTGACCGTATATGGACCGGTCCACCTATGCTTGAACTTTGGTTGTTTCAACTTGAACCGAGATTGGAATAATAGAACTTTGTCACCGGCCTTGAACTCTTTTCTTATTTTTAGCTTCCGATCATGCAACACTTTAGTGCGTTCTTTGTAGAGACGAGAATTTTCATATGCTTGCAATCGGAGCTCATTCAACTCATGAAGTTGCAACATTCTCTTTTCACCCAATTCCACCAAGTCCATATTGCAATTCTTCAAGGCCCAATATGCCTTATGCTCAACTTCAAGAGGAAAATGGCAAGTCTTGCCATACAACAACCGGTATGGAGTCATCCCAATAGGAGTCTTGTAAGCGGTTCAGAATGCCCACAAAGCATCTTCAAGTTTCTTGGACCATATCGCCCGGTTATCTTTCACCGTTTTCTCAAGAATTCGTTTTAACGCCCGGTTGGTATTTTCAACTTGACCACTCATTTGAGGGTGGTAAGAAGTCGAAAACCGGTGATTCACCCCATATTTCTTAAGGACCTTCTCCAATTGGGCATTAGCGAAATGGCTACCCCTATCGCTAATCAAAGCTTTTGGCATCCCAAATCAGAAAAAAAAGCTCTTTATGAAGTCGATCACAACTCTAGCATCATTCTTGGGCAAAGCTTTAGCTTCCGCCCATTTGGATACATAGTCAACCGCGACCAAGATATACTCATTCTTGAATGACGGTGGGAATGGTCCCATGAAATCAATGCCCCAAATATCAAAAACTTCACAAATTTGGATGCTTTGTTGAGGCATTTCATCTCTTTTGGAGATATTGCCCGAATGTTGACATGCATCACAAGTTTGGCAAAGTGTGTCCGCCTCCTTGAATATAGTGGGCCAATAGAAACCCGCATCGAAAACCTTCTTTGTGGTGACCGAGGGTCCATAATGACCACCGGTGGGCCCATAGTGACATTCATCCAAAAAATTTCTTGTTTCACCACCTGAAACGCATCTTCTAACCATGCCATCCGCACAAACCCGGAATAAATATGGTTCTTCCCAAAAGTAATACTTGAGGTTGGAGAAGAATTTGTTCTTTTCTTGATGAGTCATTCCTTTTCTCAAAACGCCCCCAACCAAATAGCTTGCCAAGTCGGCATACCATGGTGCTTCATCCACGTTCTCCGCTTCATTACCTACATGCAAAAGAAATTCCTCAGGAAAGGAATCGTCAATGTTAGTATCGCCTTGCTTGCCAAGATTTGGATTTTCCAACCTCGACAAGTGATCGGCGGCAAGGTTTTCGGCACCCCTCTTATCTTTAATTTCAATGTAGAATTCTTGTAAGAGAAGAATCCAACGAATAAGACGCGGTTTTGCATCTTGTTTAGCAAAAAGATATTTGAGGGCCGAATGATCGGTAAATACAACGGTTTTGGACAAAACAAGATATTGCCTAAATTTTTCAAAGGCAAATACCACGGAAAGCAATTCCTTCTCGGTCGTGGTGTAATTTTGTTGGGCGTTGTTGAGTGTTTTGCTAGCAAAATAGATTGGTTTAAAATGGTTTTCCACTCTTTGCCCTAGGACGGCTCCTAAGGCAAAGTCGCTAGCATCACACATAAGTTCGAATGGTTTAGACCAATCGGGAGAAACTATGATGGGTGCCTTGGTTAATTGGTCTTTCAAAGTCGAGAATGCACTCAAACACGGGCCATCAAACACAAATGGTGCGTCTTTTTCAAGTAACTTGGTCATGGGTCGGGTGATCTTGGGAAAATCCTTAATGAACCTACGATAGAACCCGGCATAACCTAAGAAACTTCTAATGCCTTTCACATTTGTCGGTGGGGGTAATTTAGCAATGACATCTATTTTGGCCCGACCAACCTCAATTCCTAGACTCGAAACCTTGTGCCCCAACACAATACCCTCTTTTACCATAAAATGGCATTTTTCCTAATTTAAGACTAAATGGGCCTTCTCACACCTCTCAAGGATTTTATCCAAGTTGGATAAACATGTGTCAAATGAGTTCCCAAACACGGAAAAGTCATCCATGAAAACTTCCATGGAGGTCTCAACCATGTCGTGAAAAATGGCAATCATGCAACGTTGGAAAGTGGCGGGGGCATTGCAAAGACCAAAGGGCATCCTCCTATAGGCATAGGTCCCAAATGGGCAAGTGAAGGTGGTCTTTTCTTGATCCTCGGTATCTATGGGTATTTGGAAATATCCCGAGAATCCATCAAAGAAACAATAGTATTCATTCCCCGCTAACCTCTCTAGCATTTGGTCAATTAATGGTAAGGGGAAGTGGTCTTTTCTTGTGGCATCATTCAATTTTCTATAGTCAATACAAACTCGCCACCTGGTCACGGTTCTAGTGGGTATCATTTCATTTTTGTCATTGGCCACAACCGTCATACCCCCCTTCTTCGGTACACAATGCACCGGACTAACCCATGAGCTATCTGATATTGGGTAAATGATACCCGCATCAAGCAACTTGACAACCTCCTTCTTGATGACATCTTTCATATTCGGGTTTAGCCTCCGTTGCCTTTGGACAACGGGTTTTGCCTCATCTAATAAAAGTTAATTTTGTGTTTGCAAAATGAGGGGCTTATTCCGGGTATGTCAGATGTACGCCAAGCGAAGGCGCCTTTGTGAGCCTTTAACACATCTAACAACATGCATTTTTCATCATTCAAAAGAGAGGAAGAGATGATTACGGGTAGTAAATCTCCTTCATGAAGGAATGCATACTCCAAGTGGCTAGGGAGTGTTTTCAACTCCAAATCCCTCGGTGGATCCTCCAAGGACTTCTTAATCCTCATGTCATCATCCCCGCTTAATTCTTCAAAGCTTTCATCCTCAACTTGCTCATCCTCTTCCTTGCCCTCTTCCATGCTCATGACCAACTCTTCCTCGGTCATTCTTTCCTCATTTGATTCAACCAAGTTAAGAAGTTCCGATTCCATTCCAAGTAGATCTTGCAATTCTTCATCCACCGCTTCATCTATAACATCAATTCTAAAACAAGAATCGTCAGTAGAATAAGGATGCTTCATGGCCTTATCGACCATGAAAGCAATCCTCTCTTGTCCTACACCTAAGGTCAATTGTTTGTTTTTAACTTGGATGATAGCATCCGCGGTGTGCAAAAATGGCCTTCCTAGAATCAAGGGCACTTTACAATCCTCCTCCTTTTCGAGGATCACAAAATCAACGGGAAAGGTGAATTGGCCAACTTCAATCAACATGTTTTCCGCAATCCCTATAGGATACTGGAATGACCTATCGGCAAGTCGGATACTCATATGTGTGGGTGTAAGTGATCCTAGGGAAAATTTTGCATATAAAGAGTATGGCATCAAATTAATACTAGCCCCTATGTCGGCAAGTGCATCACATGTAATAAATTTACCCAATGTACATGAAATGATAAAACTCCCCGGATCTCCAAGCTTTTGGGGAATTTTGTTTTGCACAATAGCCGAGCACTCTTCATTCAAGAACATAGCCGATCCCTCCATTAGTTTATCTTTGTTGCTCACCAAGTCTTTGATGAACTTGGCATAATTGGGCATGCCGGCTAAAACATCCACCAAGGGCACATTGACCCGGATTCCCTTGATCATCTCCACAAACTTCCCATATTGTGTCACCATCTTTTCTTTCCTTAACTGTTGTGGATAAGGAATCTTGGCCTTGTATGCCTTGAGGACCGGTGTAGGTGACACCGGTGTGGCCGTTGGTGTAGGAACCTCATCATCCTTTTCTTCACCCTCTTGATCCACATCATCCTGCAAAATAGGGTTAGAAACAACGGGGTCCTTGACTTGAGGAGGTGAAAGCTCCTTTCCACTCCTTGTGGTGATAGCATTTACATGCTCGTTCCTTGTGGGTGGTGGTTGGTATGGTTTTGACCCGCTTGAAGATAGTTGCCTTGGGTTTTGTTGAGTATTGCTTGGTAGACCACCGGTTGGCCTACTACTTTGTCCCTCTGACAATCTATCCATCTTTCGCTCCAAATCTTGAATTGAAGCTTGTTGGTTCTTTTGGCCTTGTTCCATGCTTAACTTTATATTTGTTCATTTGAGCTTTCAACCGCTCGGTACAAGCATCTTGTTTAGCCATGAACTCCTTCATCATTTGTTCCATTGATGATAGAGTTGGTTCTTGTTTTTGAACCGGAGATGGGTTGTTATTTTGGTTTTGGTTTTGATTGTAGCTTTGGTTTTGATTTGGATTTTGGGGTTGGTTATAGCTTTGATTGTATCCTTGGTTGGTTTTGAGAAAATCGGTTTCCTTGATTGTAGTTTCCTCCTTGGTATCCTCCCGAATTTCTATTTTGGTAACCACCCCATTGGTAGTTTCCGTCTTCTTGGTAATTGCCTTGTTGGAGGAAATTCACAACTTCCTCATCCCCCATGATTAGTTGGTCATCTTGCATACAATGAACCGTGGCATGATTACCTCCACACTTACCACAACCATCTCTAAGCTCCTTAATCTCACCCTTTAAAGTCTTGAATTGTGAGTCAAACTTTGAAGATAGAGCTTTTAATTCTTTCATCATTGCCGAATTATCCGAGCTTCCACTACTACCTTCCGCAAAAGCCACATGTTTCCTAACCGGCTTTCCTCCTCTATCTTTCGCAAAATTCAAACTTTGGATAACTTTGTCTTCAAGCACTTTCCAAGCTTCATTCGGCGTCTTGTAAAGAAATAAACCTCCTCCCAAGGCATCAAGAACACTAGCCGATTGGATATTAAGACGATTGTAGAATAAAACAATTATCTCCCCTTTCGTTAACCCATGGCCATGGCAATTCCTTAACATCTCTTTTATTCTACACCAAGCTTCTTCCAAAGTTTCTCCTTCTTGTTGTTTGAAGGCCCGAATCTCATTCAATAACTTTTTGGCCAAAGCCGGAGGAAAATACCTACTAACAAACGCTTCCCTCATTTGGTCCCAAGTTCTAATAGTATTTGGTTCAAGCTCTAGGTACCAAATCTTAGCTTCACCACATAAGGACATTGGAAAAGTCCTTAGCCGAATTGCTTTATCCATATTAGGGCCGTACTTAACATACTCCCCGATCTCAAGAAAGGTAGCTATGTGTTTGTGCGGATTGGCCCGCACTCTTCCATCAAATTGAGTATCCTTGAGGGCTTACATATGATGTCCCTTCAAAGAGAAATTGTTGTTGTCGATGTTTGGCCTTTGAATGGCCGACTCGGGTGTAGGTGCAACGGCCCTTGTCCGTGAAAATATAGGATGTCATCTTAATCCGCCATCTCTTCCTCACTTGGTACAAGTTCTTCCTCTTGTTCCGTTGAAACAAGTTCATCCTCAAAAACTTCCAAAACAATTTCGTTCCTCGAAGATGATTCGGTTTCCGTTTGACTACTTGTTGAATCCGTCGTCATTTGCTTTGGTTTCTTCCTCCGTTTGCTCTTGGTGGTTTTCTCCGGATTGGACAAAGGACAAAGAAGCTCTTTACCGGAGCTCCTTGTGTTCATCCACTACCAACTAAACCTGTAAGAACACAAAAGATAAACCGTCAAACGCACTGGTGCAACACAATTAAAAGTAACTTTCTAAGAATAAATTACTAAAAAGGATCACCTAATCACACTTAACTTATGATCTAAAACACAAGTTCCCCGGCAGCGGCGCCAAAAACTTGATGTGGTGAATCTAGTCTTAAAATTTTATCGTTGTAATTGAACAAGAATGTACCGTGCTACAACAAAACACAACCGGGCAGTGGACCCTATCGTGTAGTAGTATAGTTGGGTAAGTTCGGGTTCGAACACAGGGAATTTTAGTTTTAGAAATTTAAGTTAAGTGTGAGTAATTTAGAAAATAAAATAAAAAGTGGGGGGTTGTGTGACCGAGTTGTCACGATGCTTAACACTACAATTTTTAAGTTACAACTAGGCAAGGGGACTTCGAAAAGTCGGATTGAATGATTTGAAACTTTCGTATGTTAAAACAATACTTGTTTGGACTAGGTCACTAGTGATTTCGGGGTGAATGGTTAAAATCGGTTTAAATTATGCTAAGATGAATTTCCATAAAACATAGGCTTAACATTCGCCATCACCTAATGCTCAACTTCAATTCAAGGCCTTACGACTTAATCTAGTAACGGACATTCGCCATAGTTACCAACTTACACATTTGAGCTTAAAGATATCTAGCTTATTCCAAAGTTGCATTGGCAAATTTGCTCAATCATTTAAAGACAAACAATTGATAGTGAATTACTCAATAAAAGACGTTCGCCATATTCATTAGCACTTTACCAAATTAGTTTAGATAAATGGTCGAAAGCTCAAACACACAAGTCAAAACGATCAAGCATAAGAGCCAAAAACTTGGGTTCACAGTTCATCCAACGAAAGACATTCGACATATTCGCTACATGTATAAACTTAGCTCGATTATTTCACTTGCACCAATTTTTGTGACCACAAATAAAGGTCTTCATTTGTACATAGACATACAAAATCGTAAGTATTTCTTAAAAACAACAAACGTTCGCTATAGTTGCTTGGTTAAAAACACTAACAAGATTCAACAAACACAAGAGCTAAAATCATACATGTAAATGGTTGAACCATGAACCCTAGCATAATCAAACTTCCAAAAGAAATCACCCCTAATCACTAGTTAATTCATCCAAACAAGCATACAAGAAATTTAGCCACTCATCATCACAAGAATCATGAAATATGAGCTAAATATCAAAGAAACCATAAATTACTTCAAGTTAATTAAAATGGAAATTGTACCCAAATAATTACACAAGTTGTTGATGATTGTTGTTGCTTGCTTGTTCTTCTCCACAAATCACTAATGAAATTACAAGTAATTTGAGTGAGAAATTCGTAGGTGAAGTAAGGTGGAGGTGGAAAATGGGGTTTTTCTTGAGAGAAAAAACAAGAAAAGTGGAAGTGGTGGTGATATAATGGATGATGAATGTTGTATGATTTCCAGCTGAGTTTTTGGGTGATTAAAACCCACCAAAATGCTTCCATCCATGGGATAAAATGAAGGGGGGAAACATGGACCAAAAAAGGGGTTGGAGCATTAATTGTTTGCACCTCCATAGCTGCACACGTACATTTTAACCATCAGTCCCGCAAGTGCTTCTTTATCAGTATCTGGAAGGCAAACAGTGCTCCGCCAAAGTAGCTGATCGGCTGAATAACCTAACCCGATCGGCTGGAAACCTGTACCCGATCGGCTGATGATTCGTAGCCAATCGGCTATGCTATAAAATCCTTAGTTTCATCTTCAGCTCCAACACCGGCCAGCTACTGAGATGATTTTGAACTAAAGCAGCCGATCAGCTTAAGTTAGCCGATCATCTGAGAAACTCCAGCCGATCGGCTGAAGGCCCATAGCCGATCGGCTATGGGTGCAATTCCAGCCCAGCTTCAGCTAACATCAGATCAGCAGCTCAGATTTCGCCCATTTCGCCACATAGCATGCATTTCCAGCTTTTCAACCTGAGATAAATTTCCAAACGAAATAAGTATCGAGAGTTCATGAAATCTACTCAAATATGTATGCAAAACAATGATATTGTGATAGATTTATATAGCCAAAATGAGCGATATCAGGGTACACCATGCCACAAACGTCCACAATTGATAGCTGTAATTCTTCGTACTCTATCTCAGGAGTTGTCTGGACACACATATGTTGCACCCAAGAGTTTTCATAAATGTTAAGATTGAATCTGTGCAATCTTGACATTCTTCATTCTCAGAGCTGGCTGCAAGCATTCTTCATTCCCACCATTGGGTCTTCAGAATCTCTCTTCAACTTGTCTTCAACTTGTTGAACGCAAAACATGAGTAGTCAGCTCAGGAAACAACGTTCATTATATGAAAACTGGTCAAACAGAATTCTCTGTGCTGGTTGAGCATAGCCAGCACACAGACATTTTTTTGAACCCAGCACACAGACTAACTTATGTGTTGTTTGAACTATTTAGATGAAACTCTATGCTGGCTATTCAAGATTCATACTTAGTGTTATTTTCAATTTGTTGTCATCATAAAATCAATTATAAGGGATCATGCCTCAACAGGGTGTGATATCACTGCTCGTTTTATTTTAACTATATGAACGCAAGTACGAAAATAAATAATTACTACATGGGTTATCTCACTAATCTTTCAAGCCCTCCTCAGCATAGTTTGGTAATACGTTGTAGCGTGAATATTAGTATATGGTACCATATAGGATTGACCCTCCTCGTCCGGGTTAGCATGCACTAAATGGGTAAACGGATGTGCTAATATTTGTTCAGACGAGTGTAGATTAGGCACTCGTGGGAGGCACCTTGATCAGGATACCTTAAATGTGGACTTGACACCTCGAGTTAAGCTCATACTATGTGCTCATGGCTGTAAAACTTTTATTTTGCTTAATTGTAATTTAAATTCAATTAAATCTTGCGGTTCATACAATATGTGTTGACATACAAACCTGTGAGCTCACCAGCGTTTTGCTGACCCATTTTAGCATGTGTCACAGGTACTCAGCAGTAGGTTGGACTGCCCTCAGGAACCATTAGCTCGTGTCAGCATGCAAACATTCAGAGATTTAGCTGCATTATTATGTTTTGTATAAATTAATTATGTATGTAAATCTCTCGATTTCAACTGAGCTAATGTAGATTATATTTTGATGTAAACTTTGATTTTATCAATACAAGTTGTAAAACGACGCATATAGAGTCGTTCATTATATCTTTGTGCTGTGATTATTGATTAGTCGCGCCCCGACCCGATTCGCTTCCGCAACCTGAATTTGGGGGTGCGAAAAAACACTTGTTGCAACATCTTCAAATCATGCTGAGGTCATTGCATTGAATGAAACTAGTAGAGAGTGCATATGGTTAAGGTCAGTGACATAACTTATTTTGTCCTCATGCGGACTTAGAAAATGAAAAGATGCCAACTGTGATTTACGAAGACAATGCAGCTTGTATTGCACAAATGAAAGAAGGGTATGTCAAGAGTGACAGAACCAAACATATACCTCCAAGATTCTTTTCATACACTCAAGAGCTTATCAAGAATAATCAGATTGAGATGCAATATGTTCAATCTAGCAATAACTCGGCAGATCTTTTCACGAAGGCACTTCCAACTGCAATTTTCAGAAAACACGTCCATAGTATTGGAATGCGACATGTTCAAAACATGTAATGCATTATGGTTGTCTACATTAGGGGGAGTCAACTATACGCTGCACTCTTTTTCCCTTAGCTAAAGTTTTTTCCCACTGAGTTTTTCTTTAGCAAGGTTTTTAATGAGGCAGTACTTCAATGTTGAACTCTTGTTTGAAATGTGTCATCCAAGGAGGAGTGTTATGAATTATAAGTTATTAATGGATGAACACATTTTCAACTCTTATGTCTAATCCTTATCTAGCCATAGTTACTTTCAATTAGGGGTGAGCAATGAAAACCGAAAACCGACCCAAAACCGAATTAACTGATTTAACCGACCCATATTAACCGAACCAAACAAATAACCGAAGATTCGGTTTTGAGTTTCGCATTAACTGATCGGTTTGGGTCGGTTACGGTTAACACTAAAAAACCAAACCAAATTAACCGAACCGACCCAAAAAGTAATACATAATAATTACTAACTATTTGTCTCTTTGAACCTAGTCAAGGGGAAATGAGTCTAAACCCAACTACTCTATAATGTAATAGGGTTTTGTACTTTTGTTTAATCCTACACTCCAAACTCCATTTCCTCTATCCATTTCTATGTTTCATTATCTCAACTTCTGGAAATTAAATCTCTCTTTTTTACATAGTACTTATGAAATAATCAAGGTTCTTACCTCAAAGCAGTGGTGATTCCACATTTAATTAAGCATTCACGACCAGTTTATACAATATTATAAATTTGTAAATTATACTATTTCTAATTCTAATTTTTGCCTCTATTTTTCATACAAAATCTACTTTTTTATGAACTCTCATATGATTTTTCTTTTCCAACCGGTTAACCAATGGTTAACCGATAACCGACCTGAATTCTACCCAAAAACCGATTAACCATAACCGATTTAACCAAAACCGATCGGTTAAAAAATTTCCATAACCGAAATTTCGGTTTTGGGTTCGGTTTTAGGTCATAACTGACCCATACTCACCCCTACTTGCAATTATCTTCATTTGGTAATTCAATAGTAAAAGTTGTAGTATAAATACAACCTCAATGTAAAGAAGTAAACTTGCACCTTCTTGATACACTTTATGTGTTTATACTTTTCCCTCAAAGTATTTTATCTTTATTCATAATTCTTTATAAATGTTCTTATATTATATTGCTAATAGAGCCTTAATTATAGTTAAATTACAACACTATCATCAATATTGGAATATTTTAGGGGTTTTATTTTTTAATTATGTGGAATTGAAGGGCTGAATTGATTTATTAGGAAATAAATATTTGATGACATCATAAAGAAGGTGAATCTTAATATTATATCTAAGATTAGATTAGATAAGATATATTTGATTTATAAAACATTGAAAACAAAAACCCAATACCCTTATCATTTTTTTCACCCTCATCGTTTCCAGCAGCATCATGAACCCCTAATATTTCCGGCAACAACCACAAATATAAAGCCAAGTTCGAAACCATCTAATTCCAGGGAGATCGTAACCAAATTGAACAAGCAACCAACGTCACCGCGGCCGGTTTTGTATGCTCACCCTAGTAAACGTGTAAACAAAATCAAAATCGTTTAATTCGGACGAGACCAATAGCTTTCTGGTCGCCCTCTTCAACATCTCCGGTGGATCCACCGGTAAATTCTTCGCCCCAGCAACAATTAAGCCTCATGCTCTTGTGTCAAAATAACTGGTGGTGAAGTCCCTTTTGGTCGTCGTCTTCTTTGTGTCATCCTCCGATAACCTCCGAAACTTGTAGATAGTTGGTCGGATATGACAACGGTATTTGGTTGGCTTTTGAATCAGGTTTGCATTTTACTATTCGGCATTGGATGTAGGTGGTGGATGTTTGATTGATGGGTGGTGGTGGCTTGTGACGGTGATATATGGTATCTAATGGCTGTGAAGTGGTGGCTAATAACTATTTAATGGTTAGAAAGGGGTGGATGTAGTGATATAGCAAATATGGTTTGAGCTTTAGAATGGTGGGGGCCTGTGGATTTAGAGAAGAGAAGAGAAGGAAGACATTTTAAATAATAATTAGTTTATAAAATTAATTAATAATTGCAAGATTAAATAAAAACATAGGTTAAGGGTATATTAATCATTTTAGGTTGGATGCACAACGATTTAAAAATTGTTGGACTTTTAAAATATTTTTTTTATTGTTGGACTTTTAAAACTAGAAGACTACAAATACAACAAAATAACAAATAAAGTATAAGAACTAAATGTGAGAATGAGTATAAATCACAAGGATCATCCATGCAATTCACTCTTTTTCTTAGTGGTCTATTTAATTCTTCGAATTTGTTCTTAAGAGACTTTTTAACCTTACCCAGACTTAGATATTTCAAATATGTTTAACTTCTAATTAGATTTTCCCGTTAAAGCTAAATATATTGTATCTTCTTCCTCTTTCTCTTGTTCTTCTTTATTTTCAAACCCTAATCCACTTTGTCAAATATGAAAATATATGTTGTTTGTTGACTCCATATAATGAAATTGTCAAAAACTGTGAAGATAAAAAATTGAATGATAGGCATCCCTAGATTAATATACAACCTAAGAACAAAATCAAGAAATTGAAAAGACTTCATGGACGAAAATTACAATAAGTCACGTACCCTACCATTTTTATAGTTTTGTCTCAAAAGTTTACATGAAGTTGATGCATAAAAGGATTCCCTAGCTACCAAATTGCTTGTAAACGAAAAGGCGACCATGCTTTTGTTTAAGATGCATGATTCTGCTGCAATTATCAAAGACCACACACTTTTAAAGGATATATAAATAAATATAAAGGTAGGTACATAAAATATTCATAAGAACATACTAGTTTGATAAGTTTCGATCAAGGGAAGTTGGATGCCCATTTGAATGAAAAATAATAGAACCATGAGGAATGCGACTTTGGCTATTTGTGCAAGTGAAAGAAGAATATTTATAGCAAATATACAAAAGTTATCTCTTCCACATCCATATACGTACATATCGTTTTCGTCCATAAAATTAACTCCATTTATATGTAAATGAAATTGAAGAACATGGCATGCATCTTTCATTTCAGAAACTCCATACTTAATTACAAAATTTAGGAAAATGATAAAGACGGTTTTATTAGCTTAGTGATTAACAAGCTACAGATCTACTTCCAACCATCTCATAAAGTTGTGAGTTCAAGTCTCGGAGTTGGAACTAATTACATATAATGTATATATCAATGGTGTGAGTGAGTACTTCTATAAAAATAATGTCAGTCATACACGATATATGCCGAAAAGTGTACTTTGGATTTTTACCTAAGGGCAACATCGATCTTCATTACATTGTTAATCTAGTTAAATTAAATATCGTGCTTATTTTTAAGCTGAACATGAACTAATTATCCAAGTATACAAATCAAATGTAATGACAGTTTCATCATGTAGTCTAAAGCGGGAAAAGCCACATTATTCTGACATCAATAGGACGTGAGTAAATTTGGTTTCTTCCCACATGACTACTTCTTAGATAAGATAATATTCAATATTCTACACCTGAGATCGAATAACTCAAAATGTTGATATCATTAATAATGGTCCTAGCATCGAGCGTGTTGTGGTGCTCACCACGCACTTATGCTTAGGCACGTAAACGAATCAACCATGTCCATTAATCGTTATGTGATAAGTTCGTTTGATATATTCATTTGTTGTTAGATTACGAACATGCACAAAAATATACATTCTTTTAGTTAATTGATCGTATGACTTCGAACTTCACTCATTCATTATTTTCGTTCGCTAAAATCTGGTTTGTTTGTTTAATTTAACAAATACTTGTATATCAAAGATAGTTCAAATTAAAGTTTAGCGCATATAAATAAACGGAAAATATACCGTGCTGTTAACTGAAAGGATACAATCGTGTTGTTAATGTTAAAGGAGGATTAACTTGTGTATATTATATAGTTTAAAGACTAAAAATGTAAAATATAATTTTTATCTGAATATTGATTGGTCAACTGCATATTTCTTTTGTGATGTCATCTACATCGTTGTTATGCCCCTAAATAAATCCTTAACTTTTTTAAACCCGTACAACTTTCCAATTAATAAGCTAGATTTCTTCCAATTGGATTGGTCCCGGGTTGACAAACGATATATAGAGAATAGAGGTAATCTACTTGTAAAACCGGTATATACAATCGGAATTAGCTCGTAGATACTAAACATAACCTAATTTTATCAATAATATATGTGGTGAGCTGATGATGGTTCGTGGTGGTAGTCTATCATCACTCCCAAAACGCGCTAGAATGGAAAGAAGCGAGACCCACTTTGTTTTCATTTTTCCCTTTTGTTTTTCTTTTTGTTTTTAGTTTTGATTTTTATGTTAGTGTGAAGTGTAATTAGATGAAGATAAAAATTGAGGAAAAGGAAGTAGAGCACTAGAGCAGACATGACAAAGAGAAGAGGGGGAGAAACAAGAATTTTTCCTAATTTTGTTTGTTAAGAAAATGTGAGCTCAAAAAAAAGAGTAAAACGGCAACTAGGGTTAGGGTAAGGGACAATCGTGGCGATCGGCAGCCTCCTCAATCTCTAGATGATAAAGACTTCTTGTATTGGAACATGGCTTGGAAAAAGAAGGTATCAAACGTGCCGCAAGCTCCCCATAATGACAACAAAGATCAGATTTCGTTTTCTATGCATGGTGAAAAAGGTAATGGATATTCAAACCACGGATCTGAAGATATCAAATTTAATCGATCGGCTCTCTCTTTTTATATATCAAACTTTCCCCGTGATGTTATGGCAAAAAAACATATGGCAAAAGTGTCATGATTGGGGTAATGTTGTGGACGTATACGTTACGAACAAACTGTCGAAAAGGGGAAATAGATTCGGGTTTGTGAGGTTTTCAAAGGTGGTAAACTATTGCTACAAAACTTACGCACTATAAGGTTTGGGAATAACCATTTGTTTGTTGATGAGGTAAAGTGTCAAAAATCCCGAGCAAGGTAAAAAGGAAGGGGTACAAACGGGTTTGCTCCAGTTAGCAGTGGTGGTAATACGAAAACATATGCTCAGGTGGTGTCAAATGCGGAAACAGACAAATCATATAAGAGACTTGTTATTGAGGTTGAACAATCTGATTATCAGTGTGTCCTGTTGGGCAAGCTACGTGATCCACATACTATTCCTTCAATTCATGAATTATGCTTCAAAGAGGGATTTGATGGAATGAAAATATCTTATATTGGAGGTTGGTGGGTGAAAGTTGAGTTCTTGTCTATATGAGTAAAGAGATGTTTATAGGATCGTTGGTTAAAAAAAGTGGTTCCAATCAACCTAATCGGCTTCACGTGGTTTCGTCCCTGATGAAAGAATGGTTTGGGTGGAATTAGTGGGGCTTCCAATGGGGTCTTGGAACAGGAAGGCAATCACTAAGATTATGGGTGCTTGGGGGAAGCCAATGTTCTTTGGAGATGATTTAGAGGAATCTCTCGCTTTAGGTAAGGTGTGTGTTCAATTATCGATGGGTGATACCATTAAAAACCGTATCAAAGTAGAGCTGGAAGGCAATGTTTTTGATGTTTAGGTTCATGAATTCTCTATTTGGAGTCCTAATTTTACCCCACAAGTGTATTCGGAGGGAGATTGTGATGAGGAGGCATCAACTGATGGTGACGGAGTTGGTGACGGTGCTGACTATGCTGAATCAGAGGAATCAATGGCTAGATTCGCTAATGATAATTCTGCATATGGGGATACATGTGCTTCAAATAATGAAAACGTAGAGGACACATTGGGTCAAATAAAAAAGTATTGCGATGAACCAAGTCAAAATGAAAAAGATCTAGTTGAAAATTCGTGTTCTTTCATAACGAGGAGTGGTGTGTGGGAATGGAGAACTTATGTTTTAATCATTAGGTTGACAAGGTGTAACACCCGCTAATTTAGAACTTTAATTAGTGCCTAACTACTTGTAATTACGTGTATTTAGTATTATAGTAATCTAAATATACATAACCTTTTGTGTAATTACATACACACTTGCACGATTAATTAAATCATACACTACGTACTGGACGAGGTCCAACACCGTTTAAAATGGACGTTGGTGACAAACTGTTAAAATAATGTGGAAATATCCAAAACAAACATTATTCACCCTAATATATTGTGAGAATATATTACACGTATTTAATATCGTATAAAACACCCCGTACGTGACAAAAATGCACGAAACGCACCCGACGGACGAAATAAAGTTAAATTATATCTTATAACTCATTATTAAGTATTTTGATAAAATACTTCAAGTAAAAATATCGTGTTTTAAATCGTTACCAAAACGTGTTGAATAAAACATTATACGGTTAATTAAAACGTCGAAACGAACGGGTAAACGAACACCGCACGGAGTACAAATTTGGGGAAACAATTTAGATAACACCATGTGTGGGTGGGACCCACGACTTCTATGCAGAAAATCTGCAAGAGGCATGGCATACCATGCCTTTGTTGCTTCCAAATCAAACCAAACCCACCCCACACCATTTCCACCCCTTACACCATCACCTACCTATCTCTCTCTCTCCCTATTTTCTCCTGCGATTTTCCAGCCTCAAGAGACCATCTTCACACCACCATATCACCAACACATTTCACCATCATCCACCATTGGCCACCACCTCACTCTTGAAGGATAAACGAAGCCGGAGACACCAAAACGATCACCTACGCGCGTACATCACTCCTACCGTCTCCGTTTCTTCATACACCATTGTGAGACTTCAAAACTCTAGTGTTTTACTTATAATATGTATATTATCATGTTATGTTGCTTATTCAACTTGTTAATGTCCAAATAAGTAATCAAAACGTAAATTAAATCTCGAAATTATGAGCTTATGTTCCTGTCCAGATTCTGTTTCCACTTCCACGAATTTTATAAAAATCATTAAGACACCAAAATGGACTTTTATTAAGCCTAACATGTATTAAAAAAAGTTATCTTTCCAAAAAAATTAGTCTCGTGACTTTCTGACTCCGTTTGCTACTCGAAAACATTTTTCTCCGGTAACATAGGTTTACTGTTCCGGCGAGCAGTAAAAACCGCCTACTTCTCGAGACCATATCTCGAGTTCTAGACCTCAAAAACGTATGAGACAACTTGGGAAATCTTTCTAATTTTGTTATATACAAAAAGTTCTTCTTTGGCTCATTCCAGAAATACACCCATTTCTCCAGAAAATTAGATTTGTGAGAAGTGGTCTAATCTCGGATTAAACTGAACCCTGACACTTAGTGAATTTTTATAAAATATCAAACGACCTCAAAAATTCATAAACAAATTACAGGAAGTACATAACATATGTGGGAACATCGTGTAAAAATTTCAGAATGATTCGATAACGTTTACTATTTTAGATAAAAATCACAAGGAATCCGTGAATCACATTGTCGGATGAACAGTACTCCGTGAATCACATTGTCGAATGAATAGTAAATTCGTGAATTTATTGACGGATGAACAGTAAAAATTGACTTTCGTTGACTGTCGGACTGAGGGTTGACTCTCGGACTTTAGGGTGAGACTCGGATGCATAATTTCGGACTTCATAACACACGAAATCAAACCAAACCCGTTTGATCTAGTAAACGAAAACGAATACTTAAAAGAAAACGGAAAACAACCACCTGCGACAATACTATTGTCGCATAAGCCTTTTCTGGCTACGAGAATATCATTGTCGCATGAATAGTACTCCGTGAATGCTATTTTCGTATGAACAAAATTCCGAGAATGTGATTGTCGCATGAACAGTGTCCGTGAATGGCATTGTCGGGTTACATATTGTCGCACGAAACAGAAACTTTAAAATACTTTTTATACTAAGTATTGAATACATACAACACTACACTTACATGATATATATATAATTTGGAAGTATACGCTACAACTTGAACGCATACGAGCTTACACTCGAATCAATAACTATACTTACGAGATTACACTCGCAACTCAAGGTCCACGAAAAGAATTACACCACTCTTGACCTAGAGTTGGGAGCAGTTGTATTCGCTCTTAAAATCTGGAGACACTACTTGTACGGTACCAAGTGTACAATCTTTACCGACCACAAAAGTCTCCAACATATCTTCGACCAAAAAGACCTAAACATCAGACAACGCCGTTGGGTCGAACTACTTACTGATTACGACTATGAAATACGTTACCATCCAGGCAAGGAAAATGTTGTTGCCGATGCCTTAAGTCGTAAAGAACGAGTGAAACCCCTTCGAGTCCGAGCACTTCCCATGACTATACACAACGACCTGATAATCCAAATTCTTACCGCTCAACTCGAAGCACTCAAAACTGAAAATGTGAAACATGAGGCCTTGCGAGGCATGGATAAACAGTTTGAAACCAAACCAAACGGGGCCAAGTACTTCTCTGACCGACTCTGGTTACCCAACTACGGGAACTTACGAGACTTGGTGATGAACGAGGCACACAAGTCTAAGTACTCTATACACCCTGGTGCCGACAAAATGTACCATGGAATCAAGGAGTTGTACTGGTGGCCCAACATGAAAGCCGACATTGCTACCTACGTTGGCAAGTGTCTTACTTGTTCTAAGGTTAAAGCCGAACACCAGAAACCTTCCGGTTTGCTACACCAACCGGAAATCCCTGAATGGAAATGGGAGCAGATTACTATGGATTTCATTACTAAACTTCCGAAAACCTCTAGCGGTTGCCATACCATTTGGGTGATCGTAGACCGACTCACTAAATCTGCTCATTTCCTAGCCATCAAGGAAACTGACAAGATGGAACGTTTGACACGGATCTACCTGAAGGAGATCGTGTCAAGACACGGCGTGCCCATCTCGATTATCTCTGACCGAGATGCTCGATTTACTTCTCGCTTCTGGCAATCACTACAAAAATCACTCGGTACTCGTTTGGACATGAGTACTGCTTACCATCCACAAACTGACGGCCAGAGCGAACGAACCATACAAACACCAGAAGATATGCTACGAGCCTGCGTAGTTGATTTCGGTAAAAACTGGGAAAATCACTTACCTTTGTGTGAGTTTTCCTAGAACAACAGCTACCACACCAGCATCAAAGTTGCACCCTTCGAGGCACTGTACGGTCGTAAGTGTCGGTCGCCTATCTGTTGAACTGAGGTGGGGGATACACAACTCACCGGTCCGGAAATCATACATGAAACAACTGAAAAGATCGTCGGCATACAAAATCGACTGAAAGCTGCGCGTGATCGTCAGAAAAGCTATGCTGACGTGAGACGCAAACACCTCGAATTCCAGGTTGGAGATCGAGTACTTCTGAAAGTCTCTCCTTGGAAAGGAATTATTCGTTTTGGCAAACGTGGGAAACTGAATCCCAGGTACATTGGCCCGTTCGAAATCCTTGAAAGGATTGGTCCAGTGGCATACAGACTGCAGCTACCTCCTGAACTCAGTAGCGTGCACCCTACCTTTCACATTTCTAACTTGAAAAAATGTCTGTCTGATGAGACACTGATTATACCTCTCGATGAGATACACATTGACGACAAACTACACTTTGTCGAGGAACCCGTGGAAATTATGGACCGTGAGGTCAAACGCTTAAAACAGAGTCGTATTCCCATTGTTAAAGTCAGATGGAATTCGAGGCGTGGTCCTAAATTCACTTGGGAACGGGAAGACCAAATGCGACTGAAACATCCACACCTGTTCGCTGACTCTACTCACACCGCGACTATGAGTTAATTTCGGGACGAAATTCTCCTAACAAGGGGAGAATGTAACACCCGCTAATTTAGGACTTTAATTAGTGCCTAACTACTTGTAATTACGTGTATTTAGTATTATAGTAATCTAAATATACGTAACCTTTTGTGTAATTACATACACACTTGCACGATTAATTAAATCGTACCTACGTACTGGACGAGGTCCAACACCGTTTAAAATAGACGTTGGTGACAAACAGTTAAAATAATGTGGAAATATCCAAAACAAACATTATTCACCCTAATATATTGTGAGAATATATTACACGTATTTAATATCGTATAAAACACCCCGTACGCGACGAAAATGCACGAAACGCGCCCGACGGACGAAATAAAGTCAAATTATATCTTATAACTCATTATTAAGTATTTTGATAAAATACTTCAAGTAAAAATATCGTGTTTTAAATCGTTACCAAAACGTGTTGAATAAAACGTTATACGATTAATTAAAACGTCGAAACGAACGGGTAAACGAACACCGCACGGAGTACAAATTTGGGGAAACAATTTAGACAACACCATGTGTGGGTGGGACCCACGACTTCTATGCAGAAAATCTGCAAGAGGCATGGCATACCATGCCTTTGTTGCTTCCAAATCAAACCAAACCCACCCCACACCATTTCCACCCCTTACACCATCACCTACCTATCTCTCTCTCTCCCTCTTTGCTCCTGCGATTTTCCAGCCTCAAGAGACCATCTTCACACCACCATATCACCACCACATTTCACCATCATCCACCATTGGCCACCACCTCACTCTTGAAGGAAAAATGAAGCCGAAGACACCAAAACGATCACCTACGCGCGTACATCACTCCTACCGTCTCCGTTTCTTCATACACCATTGTGAGACTTCAAAACTCTAGTGTTTTACTTATAATATGTATATTATCATGTTATGTTTCTTATTCAACTTGTTAATGTCCAAATAAGTAATCAAAACGCAATTTAAATCTCGAAACTATGAACTTATGTTCCTGTCCAGATTCTATTTCCACTTCCACGAATTTTATAAAAATCAATACAACACCAAAATGGACATTTATTAAGCCTAAAATGTAGTACAAAAAGTTATATTTCAAACCAAATTAGTCTCGTGACTTTCTTACTCCGTTTGCTACTCGAAAACATTTTTCTCCGGTAACATAGGTTTACTGTTCCGGCGAGCAGTAAAAACCGCCTACTTCTCGAGACCATATCTCGAGTTCTAGACCTCAAAAATGTAAGAGACTACTTGGGAAATCTTGCTAATTTTGTTATATACAAAAAGTTCTTCTTTGGATCATTCCAGAAATACACTCATTTCTCCAGAAAATTAGATTTGTGAGAAGTGGTCTAATCTCGGATTAAACTGAACCCTGACACTTAATGAATTTTTATAAAATATCAAACGACCTCCAAAATTCATAAACAAATTACAGGAAGTACATAACATATGTGGGAACATCATGTAAAAATTTCAGAATTATTCGATAACGTTTACTATTTTAGATAAAAATCACAAGGAATCCGTGAATCACATTGTCGGATGAACAGTACTCCGTGAATCACATTGTCGGATGAACAGTAAATTCGTGAATTTATTGATGGATGAACAGTAAAAATTGACTTTCGTTGACTGTCGGACTGAGGGTTGACTCTCGGACTTTAGGGTGAGACTCGGATGCATAATTTCGGACTTGATAACACTCGAAATCAAACCAAACCCGTTTGATCTAGTAAACGAAAATGAATACTTAAAAGAAAACGGAAAACAACCACCTGCGACAATACCATTGTCACATAAGCCTTTTCTGCCTACGACAATATCATTGTCGCATGAATAGTACTCCGTGAATGCTATTGTCGTATGAACAAAATTCCGAGAATGTGATTGTCGCATGAACAGTGTCCGTGAATGGCATTGTCGGGTTACATATTGTCGCACGAAACAGAAACTTTAAAATACTTTTTATACTAAGTATTGAATACATACAACACTACACTTACATAATATATATATATATATATATACTTTGGAAGTATACGCTACAACTTGAACGCATACGAGCTTATACTCGAATCAATAACTATACTTACGAGATTACACTCGCACCCATTTATTACTTATACATATAAGTATGAAGATATGAGATTACACATACACCTAGATGGGATTACACCCACTCTACCACGATCTTACACTCGAACCAATTGTTTATAAGATGAGCTTACACTCACACGGACTTACATCCGAATGACGGTTACACATCGCGTTACAAATAACCAACTATTGTATATGCTTTACAAGATATACAAGCACAATGAATTACATAATAATAATATTTGAATTATTATTACACCTCCGTCACCAACGGGCCACACTTAATTACAAAATGGTTATAAACGTACAAACAAATACTTGGACATTACCTAGTTGAGTGGACAACTAGCATTGGTGGTCTTTCGAGACACCAACTTATTTACATACTTACTTACAACCTTGTGCGTTTCGGACGCCAGAAGGTTGCAGGGTTCGGAGAACCACACTACGGAATTACATCCGACACTACGGACTTACATCCGGGATACTTATTCGCTTACACGAAAGTATCATACTTGCTTGACTCAGGTGAGTCTTACAGCATATTTGCTACTGTTTTACGTATGAACACAAGTACTGAACTGCTACACACTACTTTTACATACATTACATGAGTTACTTTTTATCCACTGAAATCCTCCGATCATAAGTTGTTATTTATGGACTTAAGCGCGATTACTAGTAAATGGATCCATTTGGGACTGACAATCCCTGCCTGGGGTAGTAGCGCTACCACGGATTACACCGTAGAAACAGGCATATTAGTACTTGTTACATATGAGTGTCTGGATAGCACTCACGGGGGTACGTGATGCTGTACTTGACTGTACCATTCACACTACACTGTTAAGCTTCAGCTTGTGAGCTCATGGTAATTGTGTTGACCTACTGATTTACTGAGTTACTGATTTACTTACTATGCTCGAGGGCATTACTGGTACTTTACTTGTGGTTCATAAAGGATTACTATACTAAACCTGTGAGATTCACCAACCTTTTTGGTTGACACTTTTTAGCATTTATCTCAGGTACATTACAGCAGTAGGACTGCACCACACTCAGGACTGATAGCTCGAGTCGCATGCATACAAACTTGTGGAGATTCTTTTGCATTACTTTTTGTATATCAGTTATGTATTAGAATCTCTAGGAAATCAATTTCGAACTCGAAGCTTGTTATTATGATTCAACAATGTAATACTTTTGTACTATTGTACGACGTTGCATATAGATATCGTTTGCTTTACTTTGGTGCTTGATTATTGATTAGTAAAACCCAAAGCTTGCTTCCGCGCAACAGTAAATTTGGAGGTGTTACACAAGGCCCCTAAGAAAAACTTATCAGAGATGAATGGTGTTAAGTTGCATGATAATGTGAAAGAGGTTTCTTCAGACCCGTCCAAACCCCTGGGGTTTAGTAAGCCATTATATTCCAAGCTCTAATGTCAGTATGGACTCCAATGCATGTGTTAATAGAAGGGTTGCATCATGGGTACAGGAACTCAATAATACAATGGAGGTGGGTAAGATGATGGGCCGTCAATTAAAGGGTTCATGGGAGGATATTATGCAAGCTATTTCAACGGTGATGGAAAGAGGTGGTTTCCAATGAATATCATCTCCTTCAATATGTGTGGTACCCGGAATGTCAATAAAAGGAAATTGTTGAGGGATCTTCTATCAAAGTATAAGGTTAATTTATTGGCTCTACAAAAACTTTTTTATCATCTCACAATCTTATCAGGTTGCGTTTCATTTGGGAAAATTACCATTTTTAGTTTGAAGCAGTGTTATCTAATGGCCACTCTGGGGGGATCGTTTCTACGTGGGATCCAACAGTCTTCCATAAAGAATGGGTGGTTGGTACTAATAACTTTCTTATTGTAGGAGGTAGGTGGATTCAATTTGACTTACAACGTTTTGTGATTAACGTGTAACACCCCCAAAATCACATTTTAGCGGAAGCAAGCTTTGGGGTGCTACTAATCAAATATCACAGCACAAAAGTAAAGCAAACGACATCTATATGCAACGTTTGTAAAAATAGTTACATTTCCATACATAAAATGTTTGAAACATAACGTTTCCGGTTACAAAATGAAGTTCCCTAGAGTCCGCGTATAAGGCGGGAGATTCTATTACATAATCAGAATAAATACAAAAGATAATGCTAAGAATCTCCGTTAAATGCAAGGTCGAAATCATGCGACTCTAGCTAGTATCCTGAGGGAATCCTACTCCGTATGTGTACCTGATATACAAAGCTAAAAGGGTCAACACGAATGTTGGTGAATCTCACAGGTTTGTAAATAATCTAAGAGTTTGAACACAAGATTTCATCAGTAATGCCCGCAGGCGTAAATCAGTTATTTGCAATCTTGCAATGTAAAGTAAGTAAGTTATACCATTGCCATGAGGCTCATAATCGAAGCTTAACCCGTAAATAATAATTTGCTCCCGTGCCATGCTCGAAATTGAGCAAGCATCAGTAACGAATAATAGTCGCCCGTTTATACAGAACGGTTCGTGGTAGCGCTACTACCCCGGGCGGGGAGGGTCATTTCCCTAATGGATCCATTAACTAGTGTTCGGGCTTAAGTACATAACTAACGATATATGATGAGGAGGCTTCCCCAAATAAATGGTGAGAAAACTCATGCAATTCCATTTTGTAAACATGTAATTCAGTAATCGTGTTCATAAAAATAAGCTATGTATCTCACCCTGTAAGTAAAACAGTGAAACAGTAAAAGTGGGGCTATGAGACTCACCTGAGTCCAGTAAGTACGTATGCGTAATCAACCAGGTAAAGCGGTTGTAAGTCTGTGTATCGATTCTCAGAATCCTGCAACCTTCTGGCGTCCGTAACGCACAGTGTTGTAAGTAAACTAGTAAACGAGTTAGTGTCTTAAAAGATCACCCATGCTAGTTGTCCACTCAACTAGGACGTGTCCAAGTGTTTGTTTAGTAAACCGTTTGTATTTTGAAAAACAAGTATGGCCCGTTGGTGACGGTTTGTAAAAATAATCCGAGAGTGTTATTATTATGTATATCGTTTCATTAAAAATCGTATCTAGGATTTAAATTCGGAAAATTGGTCAAGTCGGGTTATGGACTGAAATAGTGGTGCGAATTGAGTTCGCGGTGCAAGCCGAGTTCGGCTCGCAAGGCAGTAGGTTGCGAACTGAATTCAGTTCGCAACACATGGTTCGGTTCGCAAGTCGACTCGCAGGTCAACTCGCAGGTCAACTCGCAGGTCGGCTCGCAGGTCAACTCGCAGGTCGACTCGCAGGCCTACCCGCAGGTGGATTCGGTTCGCAGTTGGGTTCGCGAGTTCAATTTTCGGTTCGCAATTGACTTCGCCTCGCAGGACGAACAGATCTCGGTTCGCAGAACGAGCTGTTCGAACACTTTTTCGTGAAAATGCATTTTCAAGTCGATTTTTGGGCAAATCCTTGTTGAGTAAACGTTCTAGCATGTAAATAAAAGCTTCCTAAGTAATTTAAAAGAGTTTTAAGGCGTTTCATACCAAGAATCGAAAATGGGGATGATGAAGGTGAGGTAGAAGATGATGGCGGTCCTTGTGCTTTCTCGGGATGATGATGATGAACAATTTTCGATGACGGTGGTGTTGAGGTTGCTGCCGGCTTGAAGAAAGAAAGAAGAGGGGAAAGAAAAGTGAGGGTTTTGGAAATGTAAATGTGTGTGTGTGTTTGTGAATAAAATGGAAGGATTGAAGGAAAGAGGAGTTTAAAAGGAGATGGGTCATGGGTCGGGTTGGGGCTTGGATCCGTGGGTTTGGGCTGAACCATTTGGGTCTCGATCTCGTGAGTTCATTGTTCAGATTTTTATGTTATATCCCGCGATTGTTTAAATGTCGTTCCGTGTTTCGTGTTTAAGTATATATATATATCCAAAATATTTTAACTGAAATGTTTTATCAAAACATTAAATAACGAGTTATAGAATTATAATTTAAATTGTTTTCACTTGACTCACGTGCTTCATGCGTCTTTGTCGTGTATAGAATGTTTTTATCAATGAGAAATACTTGGAATATATTCTCACAATATATTAATGTAAAATCACGTTTGTTTGGATAAGTCCACCTTGTTATAAAGTTTTGTCACCAACGTCCATTTATTAATGTCGGACCTTGTCCGGTTCATAAGTGTACGATTTAAATTAGATCGCGTAAGCGTGCCCGTATTCACACCATAATGTTACCTTTATTTAGGGTATTATGAAACTAAATACCCGTAATTTCAAGTAGTTTAGATACTAATTAAAGTTCTAAATTGGCGGGTGTTACATTCTCCCCTTGTTAGAAGAATTTCGTCCCGAAATTAGCTTGTAGTCGTGGTTTCAGTAGGAGTAGAGTTTATGAACAGATGTGAGTATCTCAGTCTCATTTGGTTTTCTTGTTCCCAGGTGAATCCAGGACCACGCCTCAAATTCAACCTGACTTTAGTAATGGGAATACGACTTCGTTTCAGTTCTGTGACCTCGCGGTTTTATGATTTCCATAGGTTCCTCGACAGAATGAGGATCATCATCAATTTGTGTTTCATCGAGCGGTAAGGTTAGTGTCTCATCAGACAGGCATTTCTTTAAGTTAGAAATGGGGAAAATGGGATGTACGCTACTGAGTTCAGGAGGTAGCTGCAGTCGATAAGTCATTGGACCAATTCTTTACCAAAGTTCTGTTCTGTCATTAACAAGGCAGCTAACGATCAAATAAAGCTCAATTCTTAGTTTGCCTGGTTGTAGTTACACGTTCACGGGTCGTTGTCGGTTAAACCCCGTAGTTGCTTAAATGTCGTTTCGCGTTATATGGTACGGTATATCTGGAATCTATTCGAGGAAGTAGTACGTACGTTTTCTAAGAAGGTGTTGAAGCATCCTTAGTGTTGTCATAAATGTCTCCGGTTCCCTTCCTCCTCCTTGTTAGAATAGGCGAAAGGGAGAGAGAGAGAGAGAAATATTAACGTGTGTAAACCGTCACGTCCTATGAACGGGGTCGGTCGGGAAATCAGTGGGGTACAGTTACAGTTTGTACTAGTAGTCTACAGTAGCTTGTGATTTATACCGCATTCGTAATAGTGGTAACAGTCTGTAATGTCGGAGATGGAATTATTTCTGGAGGTATAACGTACCTGTAGTAGCGTTCGTGTCATGCTTGGCCTCAGGGATGCCGTCTGTAGTAGTTGGTAATGGACAATTTATCTTTTTATGCCCAGCATTTCCACACTTGAAGCACAACCCCATTGTCTCCGAGCTTGTGTCCTTTCGAGGGAATTTGCAATTCTAGGCCTGGTGTCCATGCACGCTGCATCTGCCGCAAGGAGGGAGGCATTGTCCCTTATGATGGTGTTTGCATCGGGTGCAGTAGGGTAGATTTCCCTTATACGCTCTCCCCTTAGCTTCAGTAGTGGGGGTTTGAGTTATCTTTGCCCTTTTAGTTCGGGGCTGAGTAATGTCTGTGTTGGAGCTCCCTCCCGGGTTCTTTTTAAGGGTTACTAGTTGAGCTTCGGTGTCCTTTTCCACAGGGACGCTAGCTTGGGCTTTTTGTGATAATGGGTCAGAAACTAACTGGAGCATATCTCCCAGCGTTGGGCACAAGTATCTTAATTGTTCCCAATAGAATTCTAAGGTTCGCAGGCGCAGTCCTTGCTCGTGGGTGAGTAGGCGTAGACCGGTGATTTCCTCCTGGACAGTAGTTAGTTGGTTGCGTAATGCCTTCATCATTTCGTCAGTATGCTTAGAGTGGTCAGTGTTTACATTGACAATGATCGGAGCGGTAACCGTAGGAGGAGTGGTGATGGTAGTGGTTGTGATATGGTTATCAGTAGTAAGGTTTGAAAGGGAGTCCGCTCGGGTTATTTGGGTAACTTCTGTGACTATGGTCTGGGATGGAAAGTCTCGGAGTCCTGTCGGGTGTGCCGTTTCTTCCAAAGGTTCTTCACTCACTAGCTCGATGTCGCCTTCGAGAGTAAGTAGGTAAGGGAACATGGTCCGGTCCTCACCGTCTTTGTCATCATCGGACATGTGGCTACCAGCGGAGTAATCTATCATTTCCTACGAAATGGGGAGGGGGGGGGGGGGTTCATCAACACAAAGTTTTTACGTTGGCATTATGTATGGTATAATAGCAATTACGGGGTCGCGAGCATAAAGCTGTAATCTAGTGAAAACAATAAAAGAACAAATGATTTCCTCCGAACAGATGACTTGTGGTGCGGTTTTTGGACAGATGACACATAATGATGGTAGTCCAGTGGGTCCCGGTCCCAACCGGTGTGAGATATATTGGAAAAAGTCTGTTTGTTACGTTCCCGTTGTACCGAAGTATTACATCTGTCAGCCTATCCGGGGTTTGCTTACCCTAGGTCGTGCCTATGATCTATAACCGTGGATCATTAAGTAGTCAGCAAGATTTATCAGTCATATAATATAGGGTAATCAGGTTGATTAGGTGTGATCCGTAATTGTTTCTAGGTTTGGGTCTCGATGATTGTCCCCGGCATTAAGGGTATAAGCTCTTCCCCATGCATGGTTGTTGTTGTTCTTTGGTCTTGGAGCATAGGTCTTAGTAGTCGCGGCTTCTGCCGAATTCGATCTAAAGGGTAGGGTTTGGTGATTTGCGGCGTACGATCATAACCAGGAGTACGTGTGCCATACAGTTAGCTCACTGGATGTCTGTGGCTTTGGGGGAGACGACGTTTTCCGGGATGCTCTCGGGGAGTCCACGAATGTACTCTGACGGCGCCCAAACGGTCAGTCGGGTTTTCACCCCGTCGTCGGACCGTCCGTCGGAGCGCGCGTCGGTTGAGTTTTAAATTTATAAAGAGTTGGGGACTCAATTTATAAGTACTACCTATCACACAGGGTGAGTAAGCAGTAAGTATAACTCGAGGTCGTTCTTAAATCGGAGCGAATTGAAACGAAGTGATGCCAAAGATAGAGTTTTGCTTTTAGGATGGGTTTTGTGCAGATAGGTAGGTTTTGGGGGTTTTCTATTTTAATTAACTAATTAACTAAAGACAGGAAAAGTAAATGAGATAGAGTAGAATCGGCAGTTAGGTAGATAGATAGAGAATTGCGGCAGTTGAAACTTCAATAGTCAGTTGTGGGGATGATGCTTATTATAAAGATAATTGGGGACATTTTCAGTAAATAAACAGATGCATTATAAGTGTAAACACTAGGACCCTACTCATTCTAGTTAAGTACCAGAATTAGTATGTCACGAGACCTAGGCTATCGTGATTCTGATCAGAACAGGCTGCTCAACCCCCCACACTGTCTTTTTGGACAAGTAACCCTTCAAGGGTGCAGGAATAAGGTAACAGACTGCCACTTGGGTTATTCTGACCGTTCTTAACACCTAAATGTAAATGTCATTTCCTAAATATGTTTAGATCATTAACTTGTTATTCTAAACTATCAGTTTTGTAGAGTCTGGGGGTTTTAAGAACTCCGAACCACTGTTGGGCTTGACTTTCATCTCCAGACTCATTCTTTACGTTTTATTAGTTCAACTACTTCTGTCATGATCTAGCCTCTCCTTTGCAATCAGTCATTCAGCCCTAGAAACACCAGCGGGGTACAATGCATACTCCTTCCACAGTGTACTAACCTAGGAACCGTTTACGATGTACCGCACTTAGATAATTCCACATATTCGTGTAACCGAGGATGTATTTACGGTGTACTATGATGTTTCCACAGCTTTCCATCCCTAGGTACATATACGGTGTATACTATCGAAGTGTTTCCATAGCTTCAGTTACAGGGGTAGCCTGACGGTGTACTGTGCACTTCCACAGCTATATTGGTTTCTAGGCCATATTCTAGGGTTTCTAGGTAATCCACAGTGTCGGCACAGACGACTTTTTCCGGAGCTTCCACGTTGTACTCCACCAGTGGTGTTTCCAAAGCTATCCTCAGTATTTCAGCCGAATTACAGTGACAAACACGGCTTCTTTACTATAACACAGATAACTTCCTACTGTACCTAGAGTTGATCAGGTTCTAAGCCTAAAGTAGTAGTCACGCGAAGGACTGGAAAGGGTGATCCATAGCTAGGTCTAGATGCATGATAAGTTTAGACATAACAAATATAACAATTCCCAATTATATAGATTTAAAGATTAATTCAACATCATCCCTACTTCTAACTATCTACATTTCAACAACCGCAACAGCACACTACTCAACAAACATGGCAATAGTAGTAACATACATTATACAAACAGGCAGAAATAATTCGGACATAGTATAAGTATGAAAAGAGAGATATCACCAGTAAAATTGAGCAGAGTAACAGCTGAAAAGAAAAGGCGGAGTCTCGCACCAAGAATGCTTCTTATTACACCGTGATTACAGTACCAGCTTTTCTCTCTCTCTACTGCTAACCAACTACCTATCTAACTCTCTCTCTCTAGAGAGAGAAACTCTAGAGAGAGAAACTATCTAAACTATTCTAGAGAGAGACTAAAAATATAAAAATACAAGAAAACGAAGAATTGAAGTGTGTTGAATGTTGTGAGATGTGATGGTGTGTTTAAATGATGAAATGAGGCTAGTATTTATAGAGAACGCACAACCGTATCCGTAGACCGTATCCAAACCTCAAAATGCACGACCGTATCGCAAGGGCAAATAAAAATCAGATTTTTATCACCCAAACGCACGATACGGCTGAGTTAGGGTGAATACGGGCAAACTGGACCGTATACGGCTGTGCACAGGGTGAATACGGGCAAATTGGGCCGTATACGGGTGGGCACAGGCCGTATACGGCCTGCACAGACCGTATACGGTCTAGGTCCAGCCGTATACGGCCTGGACCAGCCGTATACGGCCTGGTTCAGCCGTATCCTGGCCTCTCGGTTTCCTGTTTCTTCGTTCGGGCGTAACTTCTTCGTCGTTTACCCGTTTTGAGCGTTCTTTATACCCACGCGTTCGTATTTTCCTAACGAAGAGAATGACATAAGTTAGAGGTCATAACTCGGAGCGTAGCTTAAAGTGCATTGAAATGAGTGAACGGTAGTGTGATAAAGCAGTTTTGCCCGGTTTCTTATGTTTTTCATGCCATTTTTAGTGATTTTTCAAACATCGACTCCGTTTTGACTTAGTTAACAAAACTTTATGAATAATGTCCTTTTTAGTATGTTTTTGTTAACTTTGTGCCTAAAATGTGGAAGATAACGTACGTAAAAACATGACTTTTTACGTGTTATCAAATATCCCACACTTAGACTTTTGCTTGTCCTCAAGCAAACTTTAAAATTCTCACCTGCTATAAAGGTTTAAAAAATCGGTTTTTGGGTTTTGACAAGAAATAACCTGAGAATTTTACTTAGTCAGAGACCAAGAAAACCTTTTTAGAAAGCAAGCATCATTGAGACAACCCTCCCTTAATCTTGAAATGTCAACCTTGGCATACTTTCACAATTCTCGATGGATATTGTACATGACTAGGCGATCTCACAAAGGTGGTCACTCAATTCACTCAGAGTGTATCGGGTTTCCTATCATTCTAATCAAATGAAATCGCTCATAAAGCCAGTCATGCATTGCTTCTCATCATAGGCTTGATCAAGAATCGGATCTCCACCACTTCAATGAGGACGGTGCTAATCATCCCAGGACATTCGAAATGGGTTGTAGTGGTTGGTGAGGGTTGAATGGTATGGATAAGTGGGAGTTTTTGGTTGAAAAATAGGGGGTTTGCTTATCTTTGAGAATTCAAAACTTTTTGGGAAAACATTACTTTAAACACCTTTTTTAATGAAAACGGAAACGGATAAATGGCAAGGGAAGAAGATAGCTATTTTGACTTCTATCTTTTTAAAAATACTCGGGAGAGTTTATATCTTTTATAAGAACAAGAATTTTTCAAGAGATTTGAAGCACTTAGCTTTATTCTATTTTCTTTTCTTTTCTTTTGCTTCTATTTTTGGATTTTTCTAGGGATTTTTATTTTGTTTCTTTCTTTTGCCCTTTTGACATCCTTTTCTTTCTTTCATCTTTTTCATCCTTCTGATGACTTTGCATTTACTTGGTGTCAATTTTTCACACCATAAACCTTTTCAACTCTTGATTTTTATCAGGGGAACGCACACGAGAAAGTTTTGAGTAAACACCAGTATTTGTGATTTGGAGTGAAAGCAAAAAGGATAATTAAAATAACATTTCCCACAAGTTTAAATTTCTAAGATAAGATTTTTGGTGGGTGTGGAATAAGTGGGTTTAAATTTTTAGGTTTTGAAAGAAACGAATAGGCTAAGGCTCAACAGGGTTTTCTAGGCGGATCATCAACACTAAAAGTGAGTGTTGGAAGGGTTTTGGGCTTGAAGAGATATGAAAAGGGTTTATATCCTAAGGAATGTCAAGGTCCTTTGACTGCACCTTCACCGCGTACGGTGCCCATTGGTGTGGTCTCGAAGCGTATACCAAGAGCAAGTTCTAACTTAAAGCACATGCATCGGCACACACATCAAATGAAAAAGTGAAGCATTAAGGATGAATGCTTTTATTGGGCTCAAATACCTCACTGCAATAGGGTTGTATGTGCCTAGCCGTGCGATGCTCTTAGATTAACATTTCATTTTTAAGGAAATCGTATCTTAACTTATTTTACTCTCCAAAGCAATTTAATTAATTTCTGAAAAATTTATTTTTCTCAAGATTATTTAGAGTCAGAAAATTTTTAAAAATTTTAACAAAAATGAGTTTTTATGAAAATTAAGCTAACTGAATGAGTGGCATCTCCACTGTCGAAGTTAAGCTTATGATTTTGGAAAAAAATGTTTTCTAAAATTTTAGCAAGAATGAGGTTTTTAGGAAAAAGTTTAAGCTAACTGAATGAGTGGCATCTCCACTGTCGAAGTTAAGCTTATTTTTGGAAAGTTATACTTTGAACAAGCAATCAAAGTCAAAAGAATACGGTATAACATACCGTGTATCCCACACTTAGAGGAACATTGTCCCTAATGTTCTCAAACTAAGTTTAAAATTCTTGTGAAGGAATCCCACACTTAGAGTTTGAAAATATTTTGGAACCCTGTTTCTAAGTTGATTTGAATTATGTGGGATTTAGAATCCCACACTTAGAATTTAAGCATGATGGCATAACGGCGAGTTATAGATGATGATGGAAAATCACTAAGGAATGGAAAAGAAAAACTCCCCTAGAAAGGACTGAGATGTGTAAATGAAGATTCTGATTTAGATGTGTAGGTCGATCAGCTTGTGTCAGGATCTTTGCGTGATTCGTGCGTCATCTCGGTTTCTTCTTGGGGAACTTTCATACTTTTTACTCTCTCTTTTATTGCAAGTAATCTAAAAACTAACTAAGAAAAGCATAAAATAAGTAAATGATAGATAAACGATAAGATAGGATAGATAAATGGGTCCAACCAGATTACAGGTTGAAACCCAAATAGTTCATGCAGCAATAGTCAAATACAGTAATCCCAAATATCAGTAATAATAATAAGTGATACAGTTATCCAACACAAATGAAGATAAAATCTGATAAGATCAAGGGTGAGAAGGATCCTGGTCGGATGGTGGTCCGTGAGCTGGAGGTGGCATGGAATTGTAAGGTGCATGACGGGAGGCAGAGTGATGTCCACTGGATAACCTGCGGGAGACTGATGCTGAAGATGAACTGCGTTGCCTGCCGGATGTTGGTGGCTGGATCGGGTACAAATGGAAGTTGGGATCTAGTCCCATCTCTGCAACCTCATATGATCCTAGGGAAGCACCATGCATCGGGTACGGTGGAAGCTCGGCAGAAGGCACTGGGTTGCTTTGAAGCATCCCTGTGAATCCTGAAAAAGTAGGCACAACAGTAGCAGTAGCCATATCAGGCAGATAATCAGTCTGCACTGGTACCTGGTCATCAACCTGCATGTCCTGTCTGAAATCTGACTGAGGTGAGTCTGTCTCTGAAGATGTGTCTGATATGGCTGACTCAGCTGGTCTCGGACGGGTCATGGTACATGAAGATGGCTGTCCAATATGTGGGATATGCGGCTCATGTGGTGTAGCAGTGTGCACAGAGAAAACCGGCTCAGCCGCAGGAGTAGTCCTGGTACGGCGGGCTCGAGGAATCTCCATGTGCACAGTGCGAGTGGAGGATGTGGGTGGTATGGAGGTGTAGGGAACGGTGGTAGTGGGTGGCATCATGGCAAATGGATGTAGTGGCATGGTGTGGTAGTTGGGTGGTCGTGGGCCGCATACCCATGTAGGACGTGTAGGTTGTGGGAATCCAAACTCAGTAGCTAAATATGTATCCTGTGTGTAATGTGAGTTAAGCATACCCAATATACTGTACATGAGCTCGGATGATACCGGATCTCCCCAACCAAACTCTCGAGCAGGCGGTATTAGTGGACTTTGAGCCTCAGCAGCGGCTGTCTCACCTTCCTCTCGCTCATGAGCAACAGCGGTCCTAGGCTGTCGGTGGACCATGCTGTCATCGAACTCAAACCTAACACTCTTGCTCCTCGGGGGCCTCATTCGAACTCCCGGAATGATATCACCATCCTTCCATCTTATCTGCCCATCAGCATCTTTCTCTAGCAACCAAACCCTAACCATATAGTTAATGTCATAAGGCTTAGATACCCTGTTTGCTACTGGTATCAGGTTACCAATCACCTCCTCAGTCAACAGCCCCATTCTCCTAACTAACTTAGTGATTATCGCTCCCATGTATGCAAACTCTGACTCGGTGTAACCCGACTCAATAAGGATTCTATCAGCAACCAAATAGGCAACATTAACGTGTTCCTGCTCTATAATGCTCTTAATGATCTGCAAGTCCTTTACCCCAACAGCTCCTTTAGTCTTCCTTTTTCCTCGAATGCTACAAGCGATGAGGTTGTGGAGAACTTGGTAGTGCTTATCAAGAAAGGAAGTGGCCTTGACATTGGACTGGAACTGATTTCCAGTCAATTCTTGCCAAATAGCAGTGTGGTCTCGCTGTTTTACCTCAGTGTTTGCCTTCAGGAAGAAAGGAGTGGTAACTTGATACTCAGTGTACAATTCAAGATGTCTGGCAAAGGTTGCTAATGACATGTGGTGAGGATTTCCCATGAAGTTGAATCTAATCATTCGGTCATCATTTAGCTTATCAATCGTTTTGTCGAACTGGAATGTTACCATAAACTCAGCAACTAACTCTTGATAAACATTTTCTTTAATCTCAAATAGATTCTTCCATGCGCGCAGATGTCGCTTCCCTTCCTTAAACATTATCAAATTTTCAAACCCTTCCTTTAAACCGATTTGCTCCAAATCCTCCCATACTAAGTACCTATTTTCTCCCAACTGATGTGTTAGCCATGTCTGATACCTTTCCCGTTTCTCTGGGTCCTTGATGGATTTTCTGATATACCGGGGAAAATCAGTCATCTGAAAAATAAGAGAAAACAAGAACATAGTGAATTACCAGGAATAATTTCAAGTTATTTGACTAAATCATATTCCCAATTTTGAATAAAAATTCGAAATGTGGGCTTTAGAATATGAGCAGTCCCAAAACCTGTAATAGCTAATAATACCACCAAACTCAATTTTCAATCACCACAAGAAACTTTGGTTTACAATAATAGGCTATTAGGTCTTAATGATTTCTACAAGACAAGTCAAAGACTGATTTGACCATAACAAGCATGTATGATAAAGAATTAAACCTTAATCATGTAATTACCTTATTATGGCAAGTATAACCTATTACCGTATGCAAACAAACCATGATTTTTAAACAAGTATATAGCAATTTTGACCATATCATGCAAGTATCACAACAAAGCTTCTTTAGTTGACAAATGTGTTACTTGATTGTATCTTTTAGGTAATTATGGTATTCTTTTAAGTAGATACTATTTTTGAATTTTTAAAAGTAGTTAATTAAGGAAAATGTAGTATCCATTTAAGATTTACCATAACACTTTCAAAGATACAATTTTACAACACCACCATGACTTTTTAACTAGAATGGTTACTAGTATTACTAAAGATTAAGCATTTTGACTTTTAAAGTCAACATTACCAGAGTAAGGTTTCCTTTTTGTCATTTGCCAAATCTATCATAATACTAACTTGCATTAGAAAATTAAAGCAAGGCATTAGCATCTACTTAGATTAAAACATCATTTTATCAAAGGTTTTGTTTCAAAATGGTGACGTTTCAACAAAAGTCAACTTTCCATGCTTACTTTAATTTGCTAACTTGACCATATTACGCATTTAACCACAAATGAAGCAAATGAATAAGCTATACTAATCATATTTAGCAATAATCAATCAACAAATAACTTATCATAAGCAATTTAATCATTAATTGGCCAAAATGGGTTTACTAGTCACAAAAGTCAAATATAGTCAACCTTCCAAAGTCAAACATCAAATTGCTTCAATCTAAGAAGTAATGCTAGTTCCTACATCATCCTATATCATCACTAAGCAAGAATCAAAGCTCAATTTCGCAATGTAAAGCACAAATCATCAAAAACTAACTTGAAACCCTAAGTTAATAAAGTTAAAGAATTTTGGTATTTTAAGCTTGGATCTTACCTTAATGAAGATGCAATGATGTTAGATGACATAAAAGTGACCTAGAGATGAAGGTTTGAAGCTTGGTTTGGTTAACAATGGTGGAAAATGGTGGGTTTGGGGTGGGGAGATGGGAGCCGCGGCCAAGGAGGAAGGAGAAGGGGGAAAGAATTATTTTTGTGGTTTTGACTTTGTTTGACCATTTTTACCCCTTTTTATTTAATTCTCCTTTTTACCATTTGTGTATAAATAACCTTTAAAATGTAATTACTAGGTATTATGGGTAATTAAAAACCTTAGCCAAATATTTTAGCAAAAGTTTAAAATTTGGTATTTGACTGTGCGCAACAAAAGATTGTTTTATTAAAATGCAAAGAAAACTACTTAACTAGATAAAAATAAACAATATTTTTGGTTTAAAATTTTGACTCTTTAAAATCTAAGCAATTTAAAACTTTATAAAATATTTTGATTTAAGATTTTCAAGTTTTTAGAAACTGCGCAGATTTTGCGGAGACAAAGATTTTAAAAAGGGTTTTCTTTTTCTATTTTTCTAAAACAAATCTAACTTATTTTTAACCTAAGAAAATTATTTTAAAAACCTAATTAAAGATTTGGGTTGCCTCCCAAAAAGCGCTTGTTTCAAGTCTGTAGCTCGACTATTGTTCCAAATCTATTTAAAGAGGATTGCTTGAAAGCAATCTTGAAGTATAGCGAGGAATAAAATCACAGTTTAGAATGTTAACGACATAATCAACTAGCTTGGCAGGGTGTAGTGAAAAATTTTTCAAATTCGCTAAGAATCCTACATTCTTTCTGGCCTAAATCTAGCAGATTGTTAACAAACTTATTAAATTCCTTTCTAACTTTCTTTTTACTTGAAATTCCTATTCGCAGACCGCGGTCTATATTATTAAGATCGTGAAGAAGATTTCCTAAAATTCTCTGAAACCTAAGTTCCTCTTTTGAGTCGGGATCTCCATTTGAAGTTTGCACTGCAATGGTGATATCCCAAATTAAAGATTTTTGAGAAACGGTAAAAGGGAATTTGGATTGATCGAACAACGAAGCGAGTTTAACGTGAATATCTTTTCTTTCAGCACAGAAAACGGCTTCTATCTTGTCGTCATCAGCTCCAGGAAATATTTCTTGCAACTTGGCGATTATATAAGCGGCGGGATCTACGAAGAATGGAATTTTTCCAGAAATTACGAGAGTGATCGCAGGATCTTTAGAAGTTAATAGCTCAAGCTCTTTTATCATTGCTGCAACATAACGATTAATCATGTTTTGTGAAACTGATGGATAATTGGTGCAAGCAAATAGATCCATGAGGCGATCTATTTCTGATAATAGCTTTCGCTCTTGCTCTCGATATCGAGTGAAGATACCATCTTCCTTTTGGATCGGAAGACAGTGGAGAACACCTACGAGTATGTCAATCCTTAAGATGGTTTTTCTTTGCTCAATTGAGTAAGGAAAATCAGATAAATTTAAGTGTAGAGCAAATGCCTTACACACACCTAACCTCTTATCAGGGTCAAAAGAATAACCAACGTATCGGATTTCATTACCTTCTGAATCTTTCGGTATCTCCTTATCAACAATACGATAGATGGTGTACGAAGGTTCAAAAATTGGTGATTTTGGAAGATGTTCATGAATATCCTCATTCCTTATGGGGATTAGTTCTTCATTAGATGAGGAATGAAAGGATTGAGTGTTTTCAGGAATATTATCAGCAAAATCAGGGAATCTAGGGATATTTTCTAAGGAAAATTTAATCTCAGGCGCAGGTAAAACCTGATAGCTTGGAATGCTAGAAGCAGAAGTTGAGATCTTCTGTTGAGATTTATGGTTTCCTAAGTCAAGATCTAAGAATTTCCCTAAGGTTCTAGAATCGTCGTCTGGGCTAGCGGAGGCTTCTTCCGGTGATGAATGAAAGTCGGATTTCAACTCTGGTTCCAAGTGGTTGAAGAACTCAGCATCGTCCATAGCCGTCATTTCTTCAGTCGTCTTGGAGACGGATAGAGAAATGGGACAAGAAGGCGGCGAATCGTAGAACGATATTTTTTGATTTTTCATTTTATTTTAAACTAAGTTAATTTATTCTAAGAAAAGTAACTTTCGAATAGGTTAAGGACAACCTATACGAAAAGGATCTCCTAATTGCTTATTCTATCTAAGGCGGCTTCAGAATCGTAACGCTCTACGATCCCGGCAGCGGCGCCAAAAACTTGACGGTGCCCAAACGGTCAGTCGGGTTTTCACCCCGTCGTCGGACCGTCCGTCGGAGCGCGCGTCGGTTGAGTTTTAAATTTATAAAGAGTTGGGGACTCAATTTATAAGTACTACCTATCACACAGGGTGAGTAAGCAGTAAGTATAACTCGAGGTCGTTCTTAAATCGGAGCGAATTGAAACGAAGTGATGCCAAAGATAGAGTTTTGCTTTTAGGATGGGTTTTGTGCAGATAGGTAGGTTTTGGGGGTTTTCTATTTTAATTAACTAATTAACTAAAGATAGAAAAAGTAAATGAGATAGAGTAGAATCGGCAGTTGAAACTTCAATAGTCAGTTGTGGGGATGATGCTTATTATAAAGATAATTGGGGACATTTTCAGTAAATAAACAGATGCATTTTAAGTGTAAACACTAGGACCCTACTCATTCTAGTTAAGTACCAGAATTAGTATGTCACGAGACCTAGGCTATCGTGATTCTGATCAGAACAGGCTGCTCAACCCCCCACACTGTCTTTTTGGACAAGTGACCCTTCAAGGGTGCAGGAATAAGGTAACAGACTGCCACTTGGGTTATTCTGACCGTTCTTAACACCTAAATGTAAATGCCATTTCCTAAATATGTTCAGATCATTAACTTGTTATTCTAAACTATCAGTTTTGTAGAGTCTGGGGGTTTTAAGAACTCCGAACCACTGTTGGGCTTGACTTTCATCTCCAGACTCATTCTTTACGTTTTATTAGTTCAACTACTTCTGTCATGATCTAGCCTCTCCTTTGCAATCAGTCATTCAGCCCTAGAAACACCAGCGGGGTACAATGCATACTCCTTCCACAGTGTACTAACCTAGGAACCGTTTACGATGTACCGCACTTAGATAATTCCACATATTCGTGTAACCGAGGATGTATTTACGGTGTACTATGATGTTTCCACAGCTTTCCATCCCTAGGTACATATACGGTGTATACTATCGAAGTGTTTCCATAGCTTCAGTTACAGGGGTAGCCTGACGGTGTACTGTGCACTTCCACAGCTATATTGGTTTCTAGGCCATATTCTAGGGTTTCTAGGTAATCCACAGTGTCGGCACAGACGACTTTTTCCGGAGCTTCCACGTTGTACTCCACCAGTGGTGTTTCCAAAGCTATCCTCAGTATTTCAGCCGAATTACAGTGACAAACACGGCTTCTTTACTATAACACAGATAACTTCCTACTGTACCTAGAGTTGATCAGGTTCTAAGCCTAAAGTAGTAGTCACGCGAAGGACTGGAAAGGGTGATCCATAGCTAGGTCTAGATGCATGATAAGTTTAGACATAACAAATATAACAATTCCCAATTATATAGATTTAAAGATTAATTCAACATCATCCCTACTTCTAACTATCTACATTTCAACAACCGCAACAGCACACTACTCAACAAACATGGCAATAGTAGTAACATACATTATACAAACAGGCAGAAATAATTCGGACATAGTATAAGTATGAAAAGAGAGATATCACCAGTAAAATTGAGCAGAGTAACAGCTGAAAAGAAAAGGCGAAGTCTCGCACCAAGAATGCTTCTTATTACACCGTGATTACAGTACCAGCTTTTCTCTCTCTCTACTGCTAACCAACTACCTATCTAACTCTCTCTCTCTAGAGAGAGAAACTCTAGAGAGAGAAACTATCTAAACTATTCTAGAGAGAGACTAAAAATATAAAAATACAAGAAAACGAAGAATTGAAGTGTGTTGAATGTTGTGAGATGTGATGGTGTGTTTAAATGATGAAATGAGGCTAGTATTTATAGAGAACGCACAACCGTATCCGTAGACCGTATCCAAACCTCAAAATGCACGACCGTATCGCAAGGGCAAATAAAAATCAGATTTTTATCACCCAAACGCATGATACGGCTGAGTTAGGGTGAATACGGGCAAACTGGACCGTATACGGCTGTGCACAGGGTGAATACGGGCAAACTGGGCCGTATACGGGTGGGCACAGGCCGTATACGGCCTGCACAGACCGTATACGGTCTAGGTCCAGCCGTATATGGCCTGGACCAGCCGTATACGGCCTGGTTCAGCCGTATCCTGGCCTCTCGGTTTCCTGTTTCTTCGTTCGGGCGTAACTTCTTCGTCGTTTATCCGTTTTGAGCGTTCTTTATACCCACGCGTTCGTATTTTCCTAACGAAGAGAATGACATAAGTTAGAGGTCATAACTCGGAGCGTAGCTTAAAGTGCATTGAAATGAGTGAACGGTGGTGTGATAAAGCAGTTTTGCCCGGTTTCTTATGTTTTTCATGCCATTTTTAGTGATTTTTCAAACATCGACTCCGTTTTGACTTAGTTAACAAAACTTTATGAATAATGTCCTTTTTAGTATGTTTTTGTTAACTTTGTGCCTAAAATGTGGAAGATAACGTACGTAAAAACATGACTTTTTACGTGTTATCATACTCCTAGATACGTTAGCGTTCTGGGTCTACCATAGTAGGGCGAAGAAGGGCAAAATGTTGGAATCCTAGTAGTATATCCAGTGATATCGTTGTAAGTGTGTCATCGGGCATGCATCATACTTGGACAGTTCAGAGAAGAGAGATAAGTGGGTGGGTTGTAAGAGGTTGTGGTGTGTCACACGGGTGTGAATAGTGAGGCAATCTGTAGTAGTACTAAGTGATGGTCATACTATGGAGCGAGAAGGTCAAGGGCTCTTAAGGTCATGAGTTTGAAGATCCTCGAATTTTGAAGTTTAAGAGGGTATCGAGAGCTCGTTAACATTCACACGATTTCCAAAAACCTTACGCTGGGCGGGGCGGGGATTCTGTATACCTATTGAGGTCAGGGTGTCTTAATATTGTACATGTCAAAGGATTTTGCACAGATAATAAATCTAAGAATCCGGTTGATTCGTAGTCATTCCATCCGATTGTTCGTTTACAAAATTTGTCGGGCAGTACTACACCCGAACGAATGCCATAACATTTTACAGAATGTAATAATACAGTCATCTAGTCATAAGTATTCAATACGTTTTGTGGCTTCTACAACCCTGCTTTACGCAGATTTGGCAAAATGGTTATAGTCGCTATCTAGCTAGTCCTAAGTAGGCTTCTGATCACTTGGAACTTCATTCCAGGTACATGTCGCGTGGGTAATAGCGTTCGGTGAGTAGGTCTTGGTAACGTGGCGGTGCACGGTAAAGTGCATCTTCTTCCACCTGCCTTCCTCCCAGTCGTTTGACCCACTTCTTCGTCTTCCTAGTGAAGTTTGCGGCCACCCTCTTCCAGTGGTGTAATTTGTCCTTAACCTTTCGAGCGACGGACCTCTTCATGATCCTCAGCTCCTTCTCATAGTCCTGACACTTGTACTTCAGCTCCCACGTACGATTATTCAGTTCAATTGTCTACTCCATGACTCGTTCAAGCCTCTACGTCGATTATTCCAAAGTTTTGATTCTCGTCCTCCTCGACCCTGAATTCCTCTACTGGTGCATATTCTCCATCGAGGTAGGTGTATTGTACTTGTTCCTCCTGAATCTGGTCTGAGTCAGACGGGTATTCTTCCATATCTGCGCTTGGCCAATTGTTGGAGGGATCCTATAAAGCGCAAAGAGGATAAAGAATGTCTCAGTGGTTATATTCCTGGCTAGCACTAGGTGTTTCGTTCATAAGAATGATGATGTTTTATTCTAAGATATTGGAGAGATTTCGTGGGATTGGTTGGGTCGCCGTCGCTATAAACGCATGGGCGTGTTAATACTGTGGGTGCCACTACTGTTGTTGGTAAGTGTTAGATTTTTGCTGTCGAAATAGTGAGTCGTTCTAACTAGATGTTGGTTTTTCCCATTTCTATGGTCGTAGGTCATATTGTGCTTCTTACAGTCGAGGAGTTAGTACAGGCGTGAAGCCTATTCCCTTATATACACAGTACTTATAATAATCTAACAGCGTAGCAAGTAGTATTCGGTCTCGTTCCTCTCGTGGTCAGAGTTAACTAGTGTATTCCTGTTCAACATGACCCCTTTCAGGCTTTACATCATCTTTCCTTAATTGTACATAGTTGATCAGGCTATGTTAAATTAACATCGTATGATGTAATTCCCGAACCAGTCATACCTAATGAGGAAATACTGCCTAACGGTCATAGTCTAGGCCCACTAAATGCAACCTAGTTCGCTATAACCTTAGGCTCTGATACCAATCTATAACACCCCCAAAATCACAGTTTAGCAGAAGCAAGCTTTGCGGTGCTACTAATCAAATATCACAGCACAAAAGTAAAGCAAACGACATCTATATGCAACGTTTGTAAAAATAGTTACATTTCCATACATAAAATGTTTGAAACATAACGTTTCCGGTTACAAAATGAAGTTCCCTAGAGTCCGCGTATAAGGCGGGAGATTCTATTACATAATCAGAATAAATACAAAAGATAATGCTAAGAATCTCCGTTAAATGCAAGGTCGAAATCATGCGACTCTACCTAGTATCCTGAGGGAATCCTACTCCGTATATGTACCTGAGATACAAAGCTAAAAGGGTCAACACGAATGTTGGTGAATCTCACAGGTTTGTAAATAATGTAAGAGTTTGAACACAAGATTTCATCAGTAATGCCCGCAGGCGTAAATCAGTTATTTGCAATCTTACAATGTAAAGTAAGTAAGTTATACCATTGCCATGAGGCTCATAATCGAATCTTAACCCGTAAATAATAATTTGCTCCCGTGACATGCTCGAAATTGAGCAAGCATCAGTAACGAATAATAGTCGCCCGTTTATACAGAACGGTTCATGGTAGCGCTACTACCCCGGGCGGGGAGGGTCATTTCCCTAATGGATCCATTAACTAGTGTTCGCGCTTAAGTACATAACTAACGATATATGATGAGGAGGCTTCCCCAAATAAATGGTGAGAAAACTCATGCAATTCCGTCTGGTAAACATGTAATTCAGTAATCGTGTTCATAAAAATAAGCTATGTATCTCACCCCGTAAGTAAAACAGTAAAAGTGGGGCTATGAGACTCACCTGTGTCCAGTAAGTACGTATGCGTAATCAACCAGGTAAAGCGGTTGTAAGTTTGTGTATCGATTCTCAGAATCCTGCAACCTTCTGGCGTCCGTAACGCACAAGGTTGTAAGTAAACTAGTAAGCGAGTTAGTGTCTTAAAAGATCACCCATGCTAGTTGTCCACTCAACTAGGACGTGTCCAAGTGTTTGTTTAGTAAACCGTTTGTATTTTGGAAAACAAGTATGGCCCGTTGGTGACGGTTTGTAAAAATAATCCGAGAGTGTTATTATTATGTATATCGTTTCATTAAAAATCATATCTAGGATTTAAATTCGGAAAATTGGTCAAGTCGGGTTATGGACTGAAATAGGGGTGCGAATTGAGTTCGCGGTGCGAGCCGAGTTCGGCTCGCAAGGCAGTAGGCTACGAACTGAATTCAGTTTGCAACACATGGTTCGGTTCGCAAGTCGACTCGCAGGTCAACTCGCAGGTCAACTCGCAGGTCGGCTCGCAGGTCAACTCGCAGGTCGGCTCGCAGGTCAACTCGCAGGTCGACTCGCAGGCCTACCCGCAGGTGGGTTCGGTTCGCAGTTGGGTTCACGAGTTCAATTTTCGGTTCGCAATTGAGTTCGCCTCGCAGGACGAACAGATCTCGGTTCGCAGAACGAGCTGTTCGAACACTTTTTCGTGAAAATGCATTTTCAAGTCGATTTTTGGGCAAATCCTTGTTGAGTAAACGTTCTAGCATGTAAATAAAAGCTTCCTAAGTAATTTAAAAGAGTTTTAAGGCGTTTCATACCAAGAATCGGAAATGGGGATGATGAAGGTGAGGTAGAAGATGATGGCGGTCCTTGTGCTTTCTCGGGATGATGATGATGAATGATTTTCGATGACGGTGGTGTTGAGGTTGCTGCCGGCTTGAAGAAAGAAAGAAGAGGGGAAAGAAAAGTGAGGGTTTTGGAAATGTAAATGTGTGTGTGTGTTTGTGAATAAAATGGAAGGATTGAAGGAAAGAGGAGTTTAAAAGGAGATGGGTCATGGGTCGGGTTGGGGCTTGGATCCGCGGGTTTGGGCTGAACCATTTGGGTCTCGATCTGGTGAGTTCATTGTTCAGATTTTTATGTTATATCCCGCGAATGTTTAAATGTCGTTCCGTGTTTCGTGTTTAAGTATATATATATATATATATATATATATCCAAAATATTTTAACTGAAATGTTTTATCAAAACATTAAATAACGAGTTATAAAATTATAATTTAAATGGTTTTCGCTTGACTCACGTGCTTCATGCGTGTTTGTCGTGTACAGAATGTTTTTATCAATGAGAAATACTTGGAATATATTCTCACAATATATTAATGTAAAATCACGTTTGTTTGGATAGTCCACCTTGTTATAAAGTTTTGTCACCAACGTCCATTTATTAATGTCGGACCTTGTCCGGTTCATAAGTGTACGATTTAAATTAGATCGCGTAAGCGTGCCCGTATTCACACCATATTGTTACCTTTATTTAGGGTATTATGAAACTAAATACCCGTAATTTCAAGTAGTTTAGATACTAATTAAAGTTCTAAATTGACGGGTGTTACATAACGTCTATGCTCCTCAATCAGAACAAGCTAAATGTGATGTGTGGCATGATATTCTTCGATTTAAAGAGGACAATCCAGGAAACTATGTTGTCCTTGGAAATTTTAATTCGGTGAGATCATAGGAGGAAAGATATGGCTCGACTTTTTCTGTGGTTAATGCGGGACATTTCAACGACTTAATTATCAATGGTGGGTTCATGGACGTCCCGTTAGGGGGGATTCCTTTTACCAGATTCTCTACTAATGGTTTGAAGGCAGGTAAATTGGATCGTTTCTTAGTTACTCCCCGTATTCTTGATGTTGTGTTAGATATGAAAGGTCTTGTTATTGACGGTATTTATTTGGATCACAGGCCCATTCTCTTATATAAAAAACATAGAGATTTTGGCCCAATCCCGTTTAAGATTTTCAATTCTTGGATGGACCAACCAGGTTTTGTGGAGCCTGTGCAAAAACAGTGGAACAATTGTGCCTGTGTATTTAACTCAAATGCGGGTAGGAAGCTTGCAATACGATTAAAAAGGTTGAAAGACTCTATTAAATGTTGGCAAAATTCATTGTCGCAATCGAATATGGCTACTGATACTTTGCGACTCGATATAAATGTTGATCAACAAATCCTTAGTGGTACATATGATGAGGAGGCTGCTAAATTAAGAGCTTCTCTGGTACTTCAGCTCAGAAATCAAGAAAGTGTGATTAATCGCGACTTGTTCCAAAAAGCTAAAGTTAAATGGGGAGTGAAGGGTGACGAGAACACAAAATATTTTCACAACATAGTTAATTGGAAGAGACGCCTTTCGACCATCCGTGGGGTGAAGGTGGATGGGTGTTGGGTTGATTCTCCTATTGACATTGAAGCTTGTCTTTTTAGCCATTTTTCCTCCATATTTTGCAAGTTTGAGGGTCCAGAACTTTTGCTAGATCAAGATTTTTTTAAACAGCTATCAGGTCCACAACAAGACATGCTTGAGTCCCCAGTATCTGTGGAAGAAACCAGGCGGGCAATTTGGGAATGCGGGGTTGATAAATCTCCGGGCCAAGATGGTTTCTCTTTTGGTTTTGTGAAGCGATTTTGGGAGATTTTGAAGGATGATATATTCTGTTTCGTATTTGAATTCTTCTCTATTACAAACTTCCCTAGGACCACTCGTAACCCATAACACCAGAATGCCCATTTTTCAGGCGCCACGTCAGCATTAATACCAGAACGCCCCTTTCACCTTCCTATCCCATAAACCAAAACGCCCCTTCCCCCCTCCCCCCCCTCTGGGACCCACTCACCTACTAACTAGATATAATTTTCATTTATTTAACAAAACAAATACAATTTAATTAATATACAACACAATAATTATATAAATAGAGAATTCTTCTCTATTACAAACTTCCCTAAGACCACTCGTAACCCATAACACCAGAACGCCCATTTTTCAGGCGTCACCTCAGCATTAATACCAGAACGCCCCTTTCACCTTCCTATCCCATAAACCAGAATGCCCATCCCCCCCCCCTCTGGGACCCACTCACCTACTAACTAGATTTAATTTTCATTAATTTAACAAAAAAATACAATCTACTTAATATACAATACAATAATTATATAAATAGAGGTAAATTAAAATAGATTACGATAGAAAAAAATACGAAAATTAAAAATTGCGATTACTTCATAAAAACAAAAACATTACAATCCTAAAAATAAAAATGTTACAATCCTAAAATAAAAATACAATAAATTAAAGATTGCGATTAAGTCCTAGAAATAAAAATACAAAAAAGTCTACTCGTCGTCATCCTCGTTTTCATCTTCGGCTTCGTAGAACTCCTGAAACTCATTCCGAAATGTTTTCTTCATTCTCGCAACTGTTGCGCGGTCACTTGGATCCCTGATGTCGGCGGTGTTGATTTAGAGAAATTGAACACCTTGCATAGCAGTTCGAAGTCTTTCTTGGTGGGTGATCGTCTCAATCGATGCTTTTCTTGCAGCTAACATTTCGGCCTTGTATTTGACCATATTCTCTATCGCCTCATCCATCTTTTCGTTCGGGGTTGATGATCGGGATGATGTCGCCACATTGTAATAACCCGAACTTCTAGCAGCTTTTCGGGCTCTATTTCGGCCCATGGGCCTTGGAAGCGGGTCGGGCCCAAATAGCTCGTTTGATTGGTCGGTAAAGAGATCAACAGATTGATCAAAAAAGTCATCTTCCTCGTTGCGTAATCCGGTTCCGGCAACCGGCGGTGGTGCTTTCCATTTCGGGTGATCTTTGACCGCATTCCAAGCCTCCTTCATGGTGAATGTCTTTCCGTACGCGTTGTAGTATTCGGATACGGCTTGATCGTACACCATTCCTAAGTCTCGACCGCTTCCCTAACTTCGGGCCACCTCATCATAAATATCGTTGAAGTTTTTGCATGTATTATTATCAACATGTCACTTGGATGATAGTTGGTTGGCGCCACGAACCCAACCATAATTGTTGGACAAAAACTTTTCTTCAACCATACCCCACAAAGTTCATCTCTTTTGGGAGTTGCCGACGGCCGAGTCCTCGGATGTGTCGCACCAACAAGTTCCTAACCACGCCAGTTCGTTTGGCGCCCATTGTCGCTTGTTGCACGATTTTTTCCCCCGTCAGTTTTCTTTTTGTGGCTTCTTTTTTGAGGGGATTGCACTACTTGCTTTCCGGGTCGTTGGGAGGTTTGTTCATCCAGTTGTTCGGGTTGTTGGAACGGTTATTGGTGTGATACCCGCCAAATTAGGACTAGTTATTAGTTCCTAATCACTTAGTTTATACATATAATTAGTGCTATGTTAGGCTAATTGTATGTATCATCTTGTATATTATTATATATACACATACACGGTTTGATTTAAATCGTGTCATTTTATGTCGGACGAATTCCAATTCATTAATACGGACGTTGGTGAACAAAATTATTAAATAATATAAAATTATTTAATAACATTATTATTTACTAAATATTATGCGATAATATTTAACAATTATTTTGTATCGTTTAAAACAAATGGTAAATGACGGAATAACGCGTATACAAAAACAAGTTATATTTTTATTACACTAATAAAGTATTTTTATAAAATACTTCGACTGAAAATATAACCGAATACGTGTTAATAAATTTTATATTTGAAAATATTACCCTATTATACGATCGGGTAAATGAACATGGGGTTTAATACCCCTTCCGTTTGAATTATTGGCAGGACAACATCCACAAATTGTGGATCTTGCCCCCGTGACTTACTGCACTACACCACCACCTCCTTCCCATTTCATTTCATTTCATTCTCAATCTCTGCTCTCTCTCTCTCTCTCTCTCTCTCTCTCGTTCCAACTCCAAACCAAAAACCAAAATCACTAACTCATCAAATTGAAGAAGGAATCAAGGAGGTAGAACAACAACATCATCATCATCATCGTTCGTCATCATCATCTCCATTTTGGTCTAAATCATCAATCGTAAGAACACTTACCAATTTACTATAAATTTGTGTTTATAATACTTAACTATCATGTATTAGTGTTCTATCAACTTATTATATCCGAAGATTTGAATCAAAACTTGTTTACACTGACAATCGCACGAACAGACCTGGAAAACGTACCTCACCCGATCGGGTGGTTAACCTCACCCGATCGCGTATATAGGACTTACCCGATCGGGTAGATAACCTCACCCAATCGCATAATAGATTAGTCCACCCGATCGTGTATCAATCCTCACCCGAACGGGTAAGCAATCCTTACCCGAATGGGTATGCACCTTCACCCGAACGGGTATGCATCTTCACCCGATCGCGTATGGGTTGTTACCAGTGTTAAGTGTTGAAACTAAGATTTTGACACCCGATTTTACTTCGAATTTGAATTTCAAATGCGTTTTTACATAAGCAATATAGTAGAAATAAAAATTTTCCAAGCTGACCTGGCAGCTCGACCCCAGCCAAGGGCTCTACCCCTTGAACCCTGCCAGGGCTTGCCACCCCTTGGACCCCGCTACCAGGGGCGCTGCCCCCGGACCCCCGTCCTTTAGAAACTTGAAACTAATTTCTACAATAAGAGTCGAATCTCACGTAACCTCTATATTTATACGATACAATATTAAACACTTCAAATATACTTTATAAGTATATCATTTCAATAATACTTTGGAATTATTATTCGAACGCACCAACGGGCCGTACATGTTTTCCAATCACAATCAATCAAATCTAATTGTTGGACATAACTAGTTAAGGGAACAACTAGCATAGATGATCTGTTGAGACATCTAATCATTTAAAACCTTGCACGTTTAATACGCCCAGCAGGTTTCATTCATTGGAGACGACATCATTCCTCTTGTATACCATCATCATTGCTTGTTAGCATCTCACCAAACTCGGGTAGGTCTCATAGCCCCTATTTTACTATTTCTACTCTAGGTGTGAGAATACAAGCTTGTTTTGTTTTACATGTGAACGTAAGTATCAAATATCGCTATATTCTGCATGAGTTTATCATCTAATCATTTAAGTCCTCCAAGCATAGTTTGGTAATACTTTGTAGCGTGAATGTTAGTGTATGGTACCATATGAGATTGACACTCCCCGTCCGGGTCAGCACGCACTGACTGGTCAAACGTACGCATTATCATTTGTTCATACGAGTGTAGATTAGGCACTCGCAGAGAGGCACCCTCGCTCAGGCACTTGATTGTGATCCTGACACCTCAATTAAGCTCAGACTATGTGTTCATGGCAGTTATATACATCATTTATCATTTACTTATTTGCTTAATAGCAAACCATCGTACATAAATCTTGCGGTTCATACATTATACCTTATCATTAAACCTGTGAGCTCACCAGCTTTTAGCTAACTATTTTAGCATGTATTCTCAGGCTCGCAGCAGCAGTAGGTTTGCTCACTCAGGATGCCCATTAGCTCGAGTCGCAGACAGACATCAGGAGATTCCCTTGCATTTCTATATTTTGTATAATTAGATATGCCCTAAAATCTCTATCAATTGGCTTATGAGCTTTTGTAAACTATTATAACAGTGTAAGACTTTTATAATATCAATGTATTGGTAAACGACACATATAGAGTCGTTCATTGTACCTTATGTGCTTTGTATATTGATTATTAGCACCCCAAAGTATGCTTCCGCTCAATAGTAAATTTGGGGGTGTTACAGTTGGAAAGGTTGTTGTTGGAACGGTTGTTGTTGGAAAGGTTGTTGTTGAAAATACGGGTTAAAAATATGTTGTTGGTTTGGATCAAATTGTTGTTGATACATATCGTATAATGGAAACATTCTGCCCGATAGCATATTCGGACGTAAATTTGGGGTAGAGCCACTCGATCCGGGTGTGTTGGGTGTTTAGCATAACATTAGGTTGGTGTATGACATGTTATCCGGATTTTAGGATTGATTGGGGTCGGGATTTGGCTATGCATTTGGATTCGACATGGTGATGAAGGTGGTGAAAATGGGTTGAGGGAAAAATATTGGGGTGGTGGTGTTTGCTGATTTTTTGGAATGGATGATGAAAATGGGATGAAAAATAGATGGAGGTGGTGTGGTATATATATAGATTAGATGGGTTGAAAAAAAAACCGTTGGGAGGAGCGTGTGATTTTTTTTTTGATTTTTTTTTGTCGTTTAAAACGGTTAGTTTTTTTTTTAAAAAGGTTTTTTAACCGAATTAAAACCGCAAAAGAAAAGATAAAAGAAAAAGGGAGTGGGGCCTACAAAAATGCCTGTTTACCCCTCGTTTTTGCCCCGATGACCCCTCGTTTTTGCCCCGATGACGCCACCAGAACGCCCTTCCAGAACAGCACGGTAGGGGCGTTCTGGCATTCTGAAGCCCGAGAACGCGTGCCACCTAGGAGCGTTACGAGTGGTCTGATGGGTGCAATTCAACCTTTATTACTCGCATCCCTAAAGTTGCTAATCCTTTGCTTGTTTCAGAATACCGACCTATCAGTCTAATTGGTTTGCAATATATAATTATTGCAAAAATTCTAGCAAATCGTCTATCCATGGTTGATTCGGTGGTCAGCAGTGAGCAATCCACCTTTATTAAAGGTCATCAGATTCTTGACGGCCCGATGATTCTCAACGAGGTGGTAGATTGGTATCAGTTGAAAAAGAAAAAATTGATGTTGTTTAAGATAGACTTTGCCAAAGTATATAACTCGGTATCGTGGAAGTACCTACCGGCTATTCTTTGTGTTATGGGATTTGGTGACAAATGGATTGGTTGGATAAAAGGCCTGTCTCTGTTCAGCTCGATCATCTATATTGGTAAATGGTAGTCCTACTGATGAGTTCCCAATTAATCGTGGATTGGGACAAGGGGATCCATTGGATCCTCTTCTTTTCATATTGGTAATGGAAGGTCAACACGTTGCTATTGAGAAACTCACCGTGGCGGGGAAATTCAGTGGAGTGCATGTATCTAATGTAAACATCTCACATCTTTTCTATGTAGATGATGTGATCTTGATGGGAGAGTGGTCTGATGTTAATTTGAGTACCATTCGTGACGCCTTCAATTTTTTCTATTATATTTCGGGTCTTTGCATTAATTTTAATAAGTCCTCATTGTTCGGCATTGGTGTCAATATGGAAGAAGTCATTCGATGTGCAAAAAGACTAGGTTGTAAAGCTGAATTCGTCCCATTTAAGTACTTAGGGGTTCCGGTGGGTGCTCGTATGTCGCGGATGAAAGAATGGGATCTTATCATTGCTAAAATCTCTAAACGGTTATCAAACTGGAATGCTAAGCTTCTTTCCACTGGGGGTCGACAACTCTAATCACTTCGGTGTTGGGGGCTCTAGGTACTTATTATTTTTCTTTGTTTCGTATGCCTAAAAAGATTAATGATTCCCTTGAAGCTCTGCGATCCAGATCTTTTTTGGGTGGTTCTTGTGGGGAAAAGAAAATAGCTTGGGTTAAGTGGAAAACCATTTTAGCCGAGAAAAGTGTTGGTGGTTTGGGAGTCGATAGCCTTGACAGTCTCAACCTTGCACTTCTTTATAAATGGAGGTGACGTGCTCTCAAGAATCCTAACGCCCTTTGAATTATGATTATTAAGGCTATTCACGGCCCTAATACTTTCAGTTCTTTTATTAGTAATGGGAACGGTGTTTGGTCCAGAATGTGTATTTCAATCATCCAGGTACATCAACAACTTAATGTCCCTAGTAATGTCATTCAAAGGGTGATTGGTAATGGTAATAGTACTAAATTTTGGACCGATGTGTGGTATGGTGATGAAGCATTTGCATCCAGGTTTCATCGATTATACATGTTAGATCAGGATACACATGCAATGTAACGTGGGTGATTGAATCCAAGGTGATCAGCGGGTATGGAATTGGCGTAGGTCTATCAGGCCAGGTGCTGAAGCCGGACAATTTGATAATCTTTTGAGTTTGATATCTCATGTTCGTTTGAAAGACGCTGATGACTCTGGGCTTGGAATTTGCAAGGGTCTAGTGAATTTGATGTATTTAATCTACGACATTTTATTGACAAGCAGAAACTACGGAGTGATGGCACTGAATTTAAATGGTCCAAGTATGTCCCAAAGAAAGTGAACATCTTTGTATGGCAGTTATTCAGAGAGCGTATTCCCACCCGGTTTAATCTAAGCACACGAGGGGTAAACATCCCTTCTCATGGGTGTCTTTGCTGTTGGATTGGTGTTGATACTGTTTCACATCTTTTTGCTGATTGTAGTTTAGCTAGGGAATTGAGAATTCACCTAAGTTCATGGATGCGAGTAAACATCCCTGAGTGCATGCCGGGAGATATTCAACCGTGGATTGCTTCCCTCCATATGTCAGCTAGTGCCAAAGATGTAGTTAAAGCCATTTGTTTCGTGTGGTGGTGGTCGATTTGGAAACATCGTAATAACATCTCCTTCAAATCAAGTAAACCAAGCATGTTAGAGGTGTTTTCATTGATTGTTTCGTTATCGTTTCTTTGGTTGTCTAAGCGTTGTAAAAAGCTGGACTTTTCGTGGTCTACTTAGATTATTAGTTCAAGTCTTTTGTTGTAATCTTTCGGCTCCTTGCCAAAGGTTTCTTTTTCTTATTTAATAATATTTGGCTGTTCAAAAAAAAAATATGAGCTTGGGTGTCTTAAAGAATTTATTAAAAATTAGGATAAGTCGTAGTTAAATTTATAAGGTGTATTTTATCAACAAATAAGATTATTTTATCAATGTAACATTATAATTTTATGAAAATTGTTTATTTTTATGATCAAACTTTGTTATTTATAATCGTCTTTTAAAGAAAATACAATTTAGAAAAGGTTAATGAGCCAGATTTCATTCGTAGTCTGTCATGATTGTAATATCACTTGAAGTGGCATAGTATCGGGGCTCGTGGTGGGCTGAGAAAGGGAGAATGGATAGAGTCCGTACCATGGTGGCACTCCGTCATGGAGGATTCAACGTAAGAGAGCGAAAAGAAACACAGGACCCACACGATTTCTAATTTCCTTTCCACTTTCTTTACCTTTTTTTATTTGTTTAGAATTTTGTTGTTGTTGTTGTTAGATGAATATTTGCATGTTCATGAAGGAAGAGAAAGAAGAGTGCATGTTTATGAATGAAGAGGAAGAAGAGTGCAAGAAGATGAAGTGGAAAATTAAAGGTAAATAGTAAAAATTCAGATTGTAGTCGTAGTCAATCAGAAATGCGACTATGCGAGCAGTCATTGAACGACTACATGTCGTTTTGACGTGGCTCACAGTCGTCTCACAACTACCGATCACGAGCGCGAGTGGTCTAGGTAGCATTTCATTCGTGCTAATATGGCGACTCAGTCGTGCATGACAAATTGTCATGAGTGCAAATGGTCTAACATGTGTTTCAATGAATTCATTAGAGACACATTTGCATACACATAATTTTAGACCTACAAAGCATTATCCTCTATTATGAATTGTTACAATTAACAAGCAATATTTTCAATTTGCTGCACAACAATACACCAAATAATTTACGGAAAATGTTAATAAGGGCGGTCTTCCTGGTTATAGTTAGTAATTGATTTTTTACTTTTCGCTTGCATTACTCATACTAAAATACTCATTTGTTAGTGTGACAGGAAAACATGAATTGATCATTAACCTTTTTGAATTATAGTTGTTAAGGATTAACAGCTTGTCAAAGCCCTAAGATCTGTTGTCAATAAAGTCCATAACTCAAAAGAGGATCCTTTTAGTTAACGGTATGTCAGTATTGTATCGTCTGCGTCCTAAATTCTATTTACATTTGTCGTTTAATAATATAATTGGGAACCTGGGACCATAAATGTATCGATCATGGATCCCCAAGAATATTGTTAGTTTCTTGTTTGTATACGTCAAGCTTAATGTGAAGACGAAAACTGTTCAAACAATACGAATTTGTCAATGGAGGATTATGAGCTTAAGCTCGACCTGTGGGTATATTCTTTGAAGTTGGCTAAGATATTTGAAGATCAGGACATGAATTGAAGTCTTTCTCATGTAAGAATCCATATCGGCATCTAAATTTGTTGGACCACTTATCGTGTATGAGATTCTTGATAATAAAGAAGTTTATTTCTTATAATTGCAACAAACTGTTACTTATTCCGACTCAAGAAGACATTCAAACTTCTAGCAATCAAAAGGATCTCAGCTGCTCCGTTAGGAATATTTAAGTGAAACAACGAACTAGTTGCATAAAAATACACGGGGTAAGGTCATAGATTGGTAATGTACTTTCATTACCAAAATGTAGATAATGAATATTGTAAAGGTGTCTCGATGTGGGTAATATGATTCATAAGTACATAACCAACATAGAAACACATATGTAGGGTACGTTGCTAATATAAACACATTTTACAGGTACATTACCTATGTTAATAATAAAATTAATTCGTTATCAATATTGGAACAAAAGTGAAAGTACGTTGTCAATATATGACTTAACTTAAAAATATAAAAAAATTACCAAATATGACAAAAGTTAAAGTTCATTCATTTCCATTAACTTAATTTGGAGGAAACGGTATTACCGTGTGCGTCACAGCCTTCATATATATTGTGACTGTGAGTTGTGACTATACCACTCTTTGGTTCTTTGACCAGTACATTGATCACTATGTGATCCAAGATTGTGTAGAATAATGATCACTTCATAGATTATAATGTAGGAAAATGCTAACGATAAACCTAAAAGCTATCGGCAAGTATATATATTATTTTTATCTTAATTCCAAATTTATAACTCAGAGTAACTATGAATAAATGATAAGCCCAAATTTAATTAGGCCAATGATATTCAGTGCACGGTTATGATTAGCATTCTCCTATTATATATTACACATATCGTTATATATAGAGTACAAAGATAAAAACGTCAATGTTATAACACTCTATCTCGTGTTTATAACCTGGTTGGATCACATATAAAGCTTCAATTAGTATTTTCTGACAACAAAAGATATAAATATATTATACTTTGAAACCATAAATCGTTATAGTTGTATACCGAATCTTAGTGACGGATTCAAAATTTAAGGTGATCTGTGGCAATTGTAATTTAATTTTTCTAGACCCGTAACAAAAAAAAATGTAACTAAAAATGAATTTTTTATAAGAAAATTATATGTGGTATTAGAAATGTACTCGTAGCAAGTGCGATTGTGCGAATCCAATTGCAACCTAAAACAGATGACGTAAAATGTAAATGGTAAAGCCCAACAAAAATAATTGGGCCATAATATTAAATATCAACTTCTACATTTTATATTCAAGCCCAGCGACACGGAGCAGGCCTCACAGCTCACCTACCTATATGGCTATATAAACAATTAGGGTTTATCGTGCCTCAATCTCTACGCATTTCAAAAGCTCGCAAGCAGCAGCAGTCGATCTATCGATCTAAAGGTAATCCTGCTTATTTCATTGTTCATAAACATATCTGTTTCTGTATCTGCATCTATTTTGTTATCTATCTGTGTTGGAAGTAGTAATAATAATAGGATTATTGAAATAATTATCAGGTAGTGAAGTTGATAAAGAATGGAGTCGGCGATCAAACACGCGGTGGTGGTTAAGGTGATGGGGAGAACCGGATCAAGAGGTCAAGTGACGCAAGTGAGGGTCAAGTTTCTGGATGATCAGAACCGGTTCATCATGAGAAATGTTAAGGGTCCAGTTAGAGAAGGTGATGTGCTTACCTTGCTCGAATCTGAGAGGGAGGCAAGAAGGTTGCGGTGATTTCATTTTATTATCCTCCTTTGTTACATGATTTTTGTGACGTGTTAAGATTTCTGTTTGAGACTTGTTTTGAGTGCAATATTTGGTAATGTTAAATGTTTGGCTGCTGTTTGACTTTAAGTCGAATTTTGAATTGAGGGTTATTAATCTAATGTGAAATTTAGATATGGTCTCGCTTATTCTATGCGCGTGTAAGGTTCGTTTTGTATGGGTTACACATTTGTTAACTTGAGCTTGTGAATTACTGTATATTTGAGTTAGGAATAGGAATAAGCTGCAGTTGGTAAAGTCGTAAACCGGTTGGTTTCTTGGCTTTTTATAACAAGCTGCACGCTAGAATACCGTACTTGCAGAATTTTGTGGATTCTTGTCTGATTGACCTATGAAGAGGGTCAATTGGAAATTATTGTTTGAAGGGTTTGCCAAAATCATATGCAAGAGGTTTGGCACCTCAGTTGTACCATGTCATGCATATAGGATGTCACAATTGCATAACCAACTTTGTCATGGGTTCTAATCTTCAAAGCTTCAATAAAAACATGAACAATGCAACATGTAAGTATTTTGTTTAGCTGTGTTATTTTTCATTTTTTTAAAGTTTAAAAGACTAATTTACAATTTGATGTCATTCTAGATCGACATGCCATCTTATGTTTATATGTGCAGTAGTTCAGATCTTGATTTCAATATCAATAATAGGCTACTTACCTTTCTCATAAGTATTCAAGTTACAAGCTTGGATCATCTAATATTCATAGTATTGCGTTAAGATGATAATGTGCTCAATGTGTTTGGAAAACTGAATTGGTAATCAGTAATTACTACTACTGCTATTGGTTATTTTTTACTAGTATATATGCAAGACAACGTTCCTAAATACGACAAAATTGAAGTAATTCTTTCATTTTCTTCCCATGTAATCGAACTTGTTGGTTTTGAACCCCAACCTAGTATCACTTGGAGGCATCATATCGCCGTCGAGACCAAATGATTTTCCTTTGTTATGTTACACATTCATCCCACTTAAAGTGTAACCAAATCAAACAAAATAGTTGAGCCATTCTACTTGGTTTCGAAAACAATTTAGATGAATCAGCAAGCACCTACTCGTTTTAAGTACGTGTACACAACCTAAAGTAGATATACACGACTCTTCATAATTTCCCTTCTATTAAACTTTGCCAAATAAGAGCATTGCCCTAACGTAGATATACACGGCTCTTCATAATTTCCCTTCTATTAAACTTTGCCAACTAAGAGCATTGCCCTAATGTAAATATACACGGCTATTCATAATTTCCCTTCTATTAAACTTTGCCAACTAAGAGCATTGGATATGCTCTTAGTTCATCTAAGTTTCTTCTTATTATCATACAATACATGATTATTTGATCGATTACAATATTGTTTGTTATGTTACTTGAAATAAAGTAATACGGAGTACCATTAACAAATTATGATTATCAGATTTAATTTTGTTTAACATTAAGAGAATAAGAGGTAATCGTCTATTTTCGTTGATTTGGTGCAAAATAAATATTTAAAAGTTAAAACTTTTTTAACCATCCCAAGCTTCTGGTGAAAGAACTTTTCGATATATAATAATTTTCATATGAACCCTATTCTTTTGTTCAAAAGAGCTTGAAAAAGTCTTTTAACATTGGAACGAATGCCTTTTTGAAATAAAAAAGTGATTATTTGGGACGGACGCAAATCGCAAGTCTGCCATATCCTTCTTGTGAACCGTTCATAAAAATTAAATCTCAGTCACGTATTCGGACACAAAGCTGGTCGTAAATCGCAAAAGACGGGTCACAAAAGACGGATGGGGGCAAACTGTTGCTTTTTTTTTCGGAGTGTAAAACGTTATATTTGTCCGTAAAACATGGCAAATTCTTTAATTCTCAATGTTTTTTATCCTACGAGAAACTCAAAGTTGAAAATATAAACGGGTTTATTGTTTCGTTATGTATTAAACTTTACGCATTTTACAATTGTATGCGATATACCTTATTGTAAATATGGTATGTATTATTTCTTGAAAGGTCAAAAAAGAAAATTTAGTCTTACCCAAAATGAAAATTTTACACATAATAGACCATATAAACAAATTCACTGCATACAATAATAGAAATAATAAAAAGTGTAAAGTTTAATACATAAATATTATCGTGGAATAGTTGAACAAAACGGTATATTTAGTCACCCTAGACCCAAATTACAACAAAATCAATACCCAAATGAGTTGAAAAAACATACTTAGGCATGTGCAAAACTCGGTACTGAAAGAACCGGAAAACCGTACCAACCGTTCCGAATATACATATTTCGGTTCGATTCAGAACCGCTTCTCAACGGTACGGTTCTCGATTCTTATATTTGTAAATATTTGTAGTTTCTCGGTTTCCGGTTGGGTTCGGTATGGGCGGTTCTGGCACTTTGCACACGCCTAGTACTTTACATGCTGGGCATCCTGTAGTAACTCAGCCCAACAGTTCCATTAAATTTTGTCCCCAGGTAACTGAACCGAATAATCGGAGTCACGGATGTCGAGGTTTCCGATTCCGGCGTCTCTCGTCGTCCCCTCGACGCTTCCCGTCGTCAAACTCACCTCACCTAATTCCTACAGGCAAACCAACTCCCTTAGGTTAATTATTTGCATTTTCACTCGTTCACTTCATTCAATATCTTAATTTGTTTCGTGCAGTGTGAGGTTCAGGAAGAATAGAGCATTCGAGGTCTCGTGCCATCACGCCTGTTTCGAAGTAAGTCGCATATCTATCATTCAACTGTTCGATTTTATCTCATTCACTTGAACGCTTTTATATACAACTCGTATGTTTTAAATTATATTTGTTTGAGCGAATGAGTGGGTGAGTAATGACAAAGTTATAATTGAGATGATATATCACTTAGGATCTTTAGTAGAAAAAAGAAGGCAGAATTAGGTAATTTAGGTTTACCACTTTATCCAACTGCTAGTTTTCGTTTTTAATTGTTAAATGTCTGCATTATTATCTCATTTATTTAGAATTCTATAAGAATGACCTAATACTGAGCGTCCGTTTGTGGAGATCGATGAGAAATGGGTTCCTACATGCTAACGTGCAGGGCAGTATGTTTAAGTTCACTACAAAGTATGAATCAGTAATAATCCTGTATCAACTACATAATGTTAGATACTCGATTATTATGTTTGAATTCTGTGTTGTAAGTAGATAAATTGCATGACCATGGATGATGATGTCACCTGTTCTGATTTAGATTGTTTCACATATAGGATCAATTGACCCTTGTAGCAACAGAAGCTTATTGCTAATTTTGGAAATCAACTTTGTTTTTGCCAATTAGGTCACTAGATGTATGGGAAACCTGATATGCAGGTCACTCGGTTTCTAGGAGTTTGGATGACAAGTAACACAGTTTTAACTATTAAAACCTATTATTTTGTTTGTAAGGTTGCTAAATATTGTTTCTATATTAAAATCTTCACTTTGTTGTCAATCATGTCACTATATAAGGGGTATTTATTGTGAGTATGCTGAACTGGTAAGCGGTAATGCGAATGCTTTAAAATTTGAATAACAACAAACTGTAAGTTTAAGGAGCTCTTTAGCAGCAAAATGTTATTTTAGGTACTTACTTGACCAACATAAAAAAAAAAATTGTTAGTTACAGACCTTATGGTATTCTACACATTGACAACACAGTAAATTAACTTGTTTTACACAAACCTTTTTCTGCTTAGTGGGCTTCTTAAAATGTTATCTTTTAGTGGTAATCTAGTATACGATATTGCTCTCAACTTTCAAGTTTACCATCCTTAAATATCTTTTAGAATGAGTAAAATCAGTTGCTGAAACTTCATAGTTACTTGTATGATAGATAAGGGAAATTAGATACAGACCGCCTGGGACTCAGCTCAACCTTCTAAATGACGTTAGTTTTACTCTTCCAGAGAAAAGGTACCGTTTTTTTATTTATTTATCAACACTTATTAACCAGTCGGGATCAATCTACACGTTTGTTTCCTGTAGCAAGTTGATCCTGTTGATGATATTTTATTCTAAGCCCTATGGCACATACCTTGTTAATGGATGGCTATACCCTTTACAATTCCCCGTTGGTATTTGGCACTTGCTTTTGATTAGAGCAGCCAATTATAGAATTACAAGTTTGTATCTGTAATATATTGAGTTCTTTTTCTTACATAATATTCATGTATTAGTTATGATGTTCAATTAATCAATTTAGTTGACCCTTCTGTGGGGTTTGAAAAAAAGTCAGACCTGGTTCCATGGTTTCAGCTGGAATATCCCTCAGTATAGGGGTTGTATGAAATGTTTTGGGTCATTGCAACCCAAACAGCTGCATTTGTTTTTCTCATCTTGTATTCCACTCCAAAATTCCAAAAAGACATGGATTTTTAGCTTTGCGACCATATTCACTTGTTACAGTTTTGGCTTGATATTTGGACGGAGTGGTAGTGGGAAGACTACCCTTTTGCAGGTTAGCTTCAAGTCTGTTGTTTTAGATATGACGTGTCTTTTATCATTCGTATCTTCTTGTTCACCCTATATGCTTGATCAGAATTTGTCAGTTCATTGTCTTATAATTCCTGCCTACAGCTTATTGCAGGCCTAACTAAACCAACATCAGGCTCCATTTGTATACAAAGATACAGTGCTGATGGCAGCATTAATCAGCCTCCTGGGCTATTATCTCCAGAAAGAGTTGGTATTGTTTTCCAGTTTCCTGAAAGGTATTAACCATCTTTTCTAAGCTGTATTAATAATTATCCTTAATCGGCTTTTCTGTTGCTTAGAAATTACATGAACATTCCCATCACATTCACATTGTTGGATTAATTAATTATTGCCAGGTGAGGATAGTGAATTTGTTAGAAACTGATTTGATCATATACCTTGGAGATTCACAATGATTTTGGTTATATATCTTGAGATTGACAATAGAATCATATTTTCTTAGACAATCAATTGACAAGGACAGAAATAAGATACGCTCTGAGATTCATTTCACTATTTGAGTATTATTGTCTGAGATGGTTTTCCCATTTTGCTCCCGCAAAATGAGAACAAGGCCAACAGTAAGGCTAGAAAACATGGAGACAGATGTCAAAAGAAAACCACACCCAGAAACATAAACATGCACTCTAACTCATCTTATCGGGAAGTCTTGCATTTTAAGATAGCACATAATGTCACATGAACACTTATTCTATGGTTAATGAAGGTATCTTTTTTGCTAAGTGACTCCTAAATGGCTAAGTAGCATTGATTATTTTATTTTTGTGGATGATGTTTCCCTGTTCCCTTTCGATTTCATGTTTTTATTATTGTACCTCTTCAATTCATTCTAGATTGTCAATGAGCAGCATGTTTTTCAAATCTCAGTTCAATATTTTATGTGGACATATAAGATGTTATCTGATGTGACTTTTTGTGGAGTAGGTACTTTGTGGCTGATAATGTATTTGACGAAGTTACATTTGGGTTGCCTCGACAGAAAAGTGACCAAAAGGCTAGAGAACTTATTGCTAAAAAACTTGAAAGAGCTATTACTTCGGTATATTACTCCATCAGTTATAACTGAAGTTTTTATGTTTGTGTTTAGAATATATATCTTGTGTCACATCAATTGACTTCAACAAGCACGACATTAATGTGGTTATGCATCTCAAACTGTTAGGTTGGTCTAAATGGTATTTCCTTGGATAAAAGTCCGAACTCTCTTAGTGGTGGCTACAAACGTCGCCTTGCTCTTGCTATTCAGCTGGTAGGAGACCTACTATTTTGGATGTTGTAACTATCTATTATGTATCTATGATATATTGAATTTGACCTCTTTATATATGTCGGTCTAACGCAGGTACAAACTCCAGAATTACTAGTACTTGATGAGCCTCTAGCTGGTCTTGGTAAGGAACATGCTCTATTGATCTTTTTCCCTAATATTGTTGTCTCACAGTATTTAGGCTATGGTACAACAGAAGCTTTGAGTACATACATTGTTTATGGTTAACTTGAAGTTCAAATCATCATTGACTGTTATATATCTATAAAAAGTGTTGTAGATGCTGGTTATTGACGTTTCACCTCATTAGTTTTACTTAATCTTGCACTTTTTGAGAATCTTTACGAGTATAAATACTAATGAGACTAATTTACATGACTACATTCATACTATAGATTGGAAAGCGCGTGCTGATGTTGTCAAACTGCTTAATGATTTAAAAAAAGAAGTGACTATACTGGTTGTAAGCCATGACCTTAAGTAAGTACTTTTTTAAAGCATTCTAGTCATTTGTCCATCTTACAGTTGGTGATTTATTATTAGTAACTTTTATCATTAATATTGTTGCTATTTTATTACTTTTAAATTAAGTAGGGGAAGTAATTAACATCTATGCTTTACTTATATTCGTGATGATAATACCATGCAGGAGTTGTTTGAGAACAGAATAATAGTATCCCTCCCTCATGTTTAATGTTTTCTTGCATCTTAGTGTTTTTTCTATATGTTTCTATGATCAATTATGATGGCTTCCTGTATGTGAACTTCTTGATGTAGATAACAAGTAACTTACTGGTATGTTAGCAACCATTTGATGTGTGATAGCATGCTGTTTTGCTGTAATTGCTGTTTTATCCATTTTGATACTGATATTGACCTGTTTAGCATATTGTAAATTTGAAAACCTACCTTCTATGAGTCACCTTCAAAGTATGTTGGCTTCTCAGTCTCTCAGATCATCAGATGCTATTGTTGTGGATTGTAGTTAAAACTTAAATGTTCAACAGATTGTTTATAAAACTTAAAAGTCTAATAGGAACTTTTGAGGTCTATAGAGTTAAAATGATCAGGTTTATTAAGTGACAAAGAGTTGCCGCAATGAATATCTTGGAACTAAAAAAATCAAAACATCTCTGTCAAGTTCAGTTTAGAGTAGAAAGTTAAGATTTTTTTTACCATAAAGTTACAGTTCAGACATTGGGAGTAGTATTTATATTTATTTACGTGTTCTGAGCCCCTAAATAGTTATCATTGGTACCTCCATCCCAAGTTGATCTTTGCTCATTGTAATTTCTGTTTGTGATTAGAGTTAACTGATGCAGTCATATTGGTAACTTGATGTTTTGTTTTGTGAAGTTCAGATCTATGATATGTAAATGATAGTGGAAACCAGTTTATAACTGTGCTGCATGCTATTATGATGATGTTGCAAAATCTTTGTACTGATCCTGTTTATATGCAAAACGTCTTCCTTTATCAAGTTTTGTTAATATAAAAACATATTTGCCTTAATTGTAGAGAGCTAGCACCTCTGGTTGACAAATCATGGAGGATGGATGTGGGCGGAATGCTGACGGAGAAGCCGCTACCGATATAATTTCTCACTAAGCTATTACTACCTTATGACTTTGATGTCTCCCGGAGGTACCGTCAATGCTTTTTGTGTACTGTGATACTTATTTTCCCTTCCTTCTTTCGATTTAAGAACGACTGTATCTTTGGCCATTCACTTGAAGAGGCACAGACGCACAGATGTACTTATACATTCTACATATGTATAAGTATAAAAGTAATTATACTTGCGTATAATTACTATAGTGCTCCCCTTTAAACCTAAAAGAAGGAATGTTTGCATATCAACTGTCCGCACTTAAAAAATCAATCAAATATTGTGAATACAAAACTTACTTGAAAGAACATAATTCCAGTAATAATGGCTAGGAGCAACTATCGGCCTACCGCAACAAGTCAAAGTGTCAAACTATGATAAGCTAAATTACATGGTACACAATAGCCATGATAGTTGACATGATTGTTTGATTTTACAATGCCTGTCCGTAATGACGAACGTACAAAAGTATATGCTTATTAACACCTCAGTGGCTCAGTTTAACTATGATGAGCATCACACCAAGTGCACCTGTTGATTTCACTAGCTTCTCCATGTACATCACACGGATCGCTCACAAACATTACATCTATATTGTAAAACCAGGGAGATTTAAAGGATACTTGGAGTTCCACTTTAGGTCATTCTCTTTTTGTAGGAAAGGCTTGCCCACCCTCAAAAAAAAAAAAAAGGAAGGTCGTTGAATCATGGTATCAGTAGAGAGGATTCGAACATGGAGATTCAAAAAGATTCTTTTTTATGAAATCATAGCATTATTCTCGTTCTTCTTTTTTATTTATGGAAAATGATCAATAGAGTAAATAATAAAAAATGAAGTTGAAAAAAGGGTAATTTGGAGGGTACCCCTGTCCCGAGTACCATATTTCAATGGTACGCGTTCGCCCCACCCGGAAGGAGCATCAACGCCGGGCAAATCACCTGTCCACAAATCAACCACATATGTTGAGGCACGGATTCGAACCCCAGACCTATAGGTCACACATGTGGAGTCTAGGCATTTGCGGTGGCGGTACCGGTACCACTTGGGCATTGCCCAATTGGTAATTAAAAATGATGTTGAAGAACTCAGATAAACCCAAAATGTTTATATAAAGCATTTAACTGCGCTGGCCTTTTCTAGTGTAAGAAGGTTACATAATTTATTTTTTTATTTAATTTTTTCTCATCCTAATCTGACCATTTTACTTGGCACTTCCTTATTATACAACCAAATACACATGTGCCGAGTACAGTGGTTTGATTTGCTAATTACTCTTCTAATGCTTATTCTCCTTTTAGTCTGCTTCATTAGAAACTAAAGCATTTTTCTTGATATCTAGTTGATATTAAATGCCTTGAAAAGATAAATGCTGTTTTAAGTAAGTCCAACTGTCCAAGCATAAGTTGAAGACATTAGCCTACTTTTTGATACACTATTATGTACACGTACTGCTTGTTTCCAGCTAGGTACAGAAATTACATCAAAATATTGTCCATTTAGTTCTGTCCCTTTTTCCTACTTGGAAGTTAAAATCATTCAGTTACCTTAATTTTTGAATGTTTCAGGTTTCATCTGTCTTGATATACAGCATGCACATTAGATTGCCCAAACTCTAATTATATAATAATTATGGAACATTCATCATACATGTAGTGCTCACTCAAGATTTCTTATTTATATTTAACGCCATTTTTATTTTAAGACCATTACGAGTTTTACCATACTTGGGTACTACCAAACCAACACATAACCAGATTTCTTTATTGGAAGATTGAGATACATTGAGAAGTAGTTTACAACTCCAATCTTCTCCTGCCACTAAAACTCCAGCACAAAATCTGTATGTGAATGGTAGAAAATAATTAGATGGATTAGTTATCTATAAACAAACTCAGTTGATAACAGACTAACAGCTATATGTGATTGTGCTTACAATCTGCATCAGTTTTAATCCAGTGTGCCTTTTTCCCATTTGGCTGGCTGTTGATAGGCCTGTTGGCAAACATGCTGCTGCTAACTGTTCTTTTGTCTTCTTCCTCAAATGTCACTTCTTTATCATAGTATTCATCATAACACACCTTCTTGACCTCATAGCTGTGTGACTTGGGGACTTGAAGATCAGCTGCTTCAGGATGGATTTTTCTTGACTTTCCAAAGACCTGTAAAAGATGATATAAGTATTATATTACTACTCTAAAATCTAAATACACGGGTCATGAGCCAACTTTATTAATTTACTCGGAGGTGTCTATTTAAGTGCTGAGTTGGCATGTTTCTTGATAATTTATGAGGTTAAAGTTTAGTTAGGAAATAAGTAGCAATCAGTCATGTCTTGCGAAAATAGAAGCTAGTTAGAACTGTATTTTAATGGTTTGTTTACTAATAACTGAAGCTAGTTAGATGACCTACCTTGGAGGATATTTTTGTAGTTGAATCTCTAAAAATTGCCTTACTCCCAGCAGCTGATGGGCTGCAGCATGATGCGAGATCAAGTTTTTTCAGCATTTTCTTCATAAAAGGCAACATATGAGTTCCCCTCTTTATCCCGTTGTTAAATTTTCTTGATCTCTTGTAGGATATGGGACATGTGGCGTCTTTCTTGAAATGGTTGTCAGACATAGTTTTTTGCTCCTTTGTCTCTTCTTTGGTCGCTGGCATTTCAGAATATTCATTCAGTGAATACTCCACACTAATTTTGTTTTCTTTGGTAACCTCATGTTCTTCCTTTTCAATTTGATTCTTTGACTTCTTGTTCAAACACTGTGATTCATTCTCTGCTGCATTGATCTCTTTCGCAGTTGCAATTACATATGGCATTGCGTCTTTTGGTGTTATGGCCTCTTTAGAAATAATTGATACAGAACCAAGTGTCCCAATTGCAAGAAATCCGTGAAAGAACTCGGGGCTCAGATCAACTGCTTCTTCTTCAGTTAATTCTTTCACTCCTTGTAGTGATATGGATGATTCTGGACATACTCTGGGCTGCCTGCAGCATGTAGATTTATCTTTTGCTTCAGTACAACATTGTTGCTCATCAAGCTCCCATAGTGCTGAGAAACAAGAATAGGATTTCCCTACATTTAAAGTTTAAACATTTTAAATTACCGTCAATACATCAAATATGTCAATACATGTTAGCGCTGGAACGCTAAATGTGCATTAGAGTGCTTACATGTAGTTAGATGTCATTACCAATTTACCACTACTATTTCTTTTAACTTCTAAATACTTTATGCATAAGTTGTATGGACATGTACTTTTTAGAGACTTGCTCAACCATGTAAAGATGAAAATAAAATTAAGAGATGATCACAGAAGAGAGAATATGTACTTGCTGAAACATTTTCGCTTTTTTCATGGTTGTGTTGCCTGAATGTTCTTTGCATCCAAGCTAGTGTCTGAAAACAATAAAAGAGAGGTAAGGTTAAGATGACATCTTCACATTTACTCTAAAATTCTAAATAGGTGTACTTACTCTCATCTTGAAGCTTCTAATTAGTTGTAGATGATAGCTTGACTTGTTTGTACAAGGAAATGGATGCAAACAGATAGCTATTTATAAAAATTGTGGATACTAAAATAAAACCTTTCTGCTAGAACATTTGAGACGCTGCAAAAAAACATAAAGAAACACACAAAATTGTGGCTAGCTGTCTCTTTCTATTTCATTCAAAGACGACATCTTGTAGGTTAAGTGTAGCTGCACAAGGGGGAATATAATGTATAAAAGGTGGCTAAATAAGCTAAAAGGAAACTGGGCACGTAAGTCATAAAATCATAGTGTATGCTACATGTATAAGAATCCAAATTTATTTTCTAAATAAGTTATGGAACAATGATGAATTCTTTTGATAATTTTTTTAATATCAGTAGTGTTGGGGTTTGCTTTAGAACTCTATTATTTTTGGATATGAAAGTTTCAGGGATAAAAATGTGCGTTTATCGTTGGGATCAACTAGTATTGCTATAAAGGTTAGGATATCCCTCATGAAGATGACCCTGCCATCATAAGTAGGTTAATTCAATGTTATTATATAAGAACAAACAATTTTAGTCATAATGTTAATGGTCTAGACCAAGCATATCATAGGCAGCAAGTAATGTGGCCATGTGGGCTCGTATAAAGTTCTTGCAATGCTTGCCACTTGACTAAACATAATCCGAAGGATGTTGATGGGATTATGTTTCCCTTTTATTATATGATCAGTCATCAGTGTAAGGATTAGTGTCTTGTCAGTGGCTCTTCTTTTAATTGCTTTATAGTTATGGACATGTAAACATACCCAACTTAGGTATCATAAAGTGATACCTGAAAAAAAGGGGAGCTGAGGACAAGTTCTAGAAAACATACAACTGCATCATGAAACAATTATGATTTTACACTCTGAATTTAACGTAGTTGAGCTTCTTTTAGCCATGTATATTATATTATACATAAAGCACTCCTTGTTCAATGTACACATGAATAAGCTAATGTAGCTTTGAATCCATGACATAACATATAAATACCTAATGTGTTTAATTTAGGTGATGATGTGTTTGGAGGAAAGATTTCTCGTTGATAGAATTTAGTACTTGTTGAATAGCTATATTTCAGTATTCTGGATAGGAGTTTATTTGACATTGGAAAAGATGATAATTTTCTACGCCAGCATTGCACTTTGTAACGTATGTAAGATCGGAAATAAGATGGAGGTTTTATTTATGGACTCTGATTGACATTAACTTTATTATTTTTGCAGCAGTGAATAGTCTCTATCATTACAACTTGCTCTTTTGCTTGTCCTGATTTTCAAGACTGGCGGATAACTTATGCATCTCTCTAATGTCATGCTCAAGTTTTTCTTGATAAGTGTCGACTTATTGAATATGGTATGCATCACATCACTATACCCCTGTTACGTAGTGAAGTTTTGGTGACAGAGGTCCATCATGCTTGGGATCTTTTGATGTCCAATCATCTAGATGTACTACGTAGGTCGTTTTGAGAACTTTTGCAATGTAAGCATGGTTTTGGTACAGTACTTCTGAACAGAAAACTACAGACGTTTGGACATATTATTGTGGATTCAACTGGATCCAAACAAAGGACTTTGTCTACTGTGCAAAAGTTTAAACACAAGAAGTTGACAGCACCCTTCTTGGAAGGAAAGAAAAATCTAAGTTACTGATTGGAAATTAATGTTGTCGTCTATACAGGGTGAAAAATGTTAATTTTTATCTTAGTCATTGTGATGTAGTGCGTATAATTTTAACTGGGATCCTTGGAGTATTTCTGATTAAGTATATCTAACTGGGAATCGTTCTAGTTCTGTCCAAATGTTTGTTTAGGACAATGCTTCGGTTGATGCAGCGTTAAAACATTAAGGTTCTGAGTGGATCACCATCTTGTAGCTCAGCGTCAATGTTGTTGACATCAACAAAGCTTGGTCAAGAACAAGGGGGTCTCTACCGTCTATCAAAAGCAAACTTGTGTTTAAGAAGCTGGAACCCAGAGGTACGTTAATTTTTGTATTGACCTAGAGGTATCCCTCTTTTTTATAAGCGTTGTCATTGTTAAAATTAGTATTAAAAATTATGTTTTATTCTAATTATTATAAAGATACAATTTGATAACAAACAAATTCTAAAAACAGTTTCATAAGGTTGATAATATATAAAAAGGGTTAATAGACAGCAAGGGCATCAAACTTTCACAAAATGTTCAATTTAGGGAACAATCAAAAATTGTTTACATAAGTCAACCTTAACAATACGTAATCCGTTTAAGGGTTACTGAACTAATTAAAATGTGTACAAGGATAACTAAAGTTTATAAAATTGTTCAAAATGATGAATCCTTTTGGTTGCTAATCGGCTTTTATTACACTAGACGTCAAGTTTCAAAAGTTAAGTTATTATTTTGTTAGAAAAAATAGATTGTTCCCTAAATTGGACATTTTGTGAAAGTTTGATACCTTACATGTTTATTAACCCAATATAAAATATGTACTGGAAACCAACCCAAAGTACCCTATTGTAGAACGATGTTCTTAGATGATCAGAACTTTCCGAACAACCGAGTATCTGCTTACAACATCATAGTGAACCACATCCTAACACTATTTTTCATGAAACGTGTATCCACTCTTATTGGATTCAAGGAAAAGTAATACTTAGCTGCATGTGTTTTCATGGCCAACGTGAGATAATAGTTGCAGGCTTGCAGCATACACATAGAGGGAAGTTTGTTAAAAGACATAACTGAACTAGCTTTAAAAGTGGATGTCATGTTCTAAAGACGGTTTTATTTAAGTATTATACTTGTTAGTAGAAAACAACTAGATTAAACTCGCGAACAAGGAAATTTTGCAAACCGTCACAACTTTCATGGAAGTTGCATTTCTATCTTGATTGTGTGTGTGTGTGTGTGTTAGGAGCAACCAATGTAGTCTACATAGGAATATTGTGTATGATATATATGGATGTCCAAATGTCATACTGAGTTTGTGTGATTGCTTATGATCCACGTGATTAGATTCACGACACAGCATCCGGATTATCTTTTTAGGTACACAGGTCCAAAATCGAGCGAATACACTACAATTACAATATGTGAATGCTTATATTATCGGCTTTGAATTAATATCTGGATGTTTGGCCTACAGATTGTATGATTGATTACATCAGTCCGTAAAGCAAAACCTATGTGGGCCTCTGAGGTTGTCCTGGAATAAATTTAAACAACGTTAAAAGTGTGATGAGGTGGCTCTGGTCATGGACAATGGCAATTATTTTCCTATGAAAAAAGTATCCAGAAGAAGAACCTCCAATTTGCTAGACTATCACTGCTCTATTGGAGATAGGGGCCGTAGCAGGTACTATGTTTTTGTTGTTCATGGTTATTTTCTTATTCCAACTGGACAATAATGTGAATATCAAGTTGTGAAATAGGCAGGTCGTGGGTTAAATATCTAGTGCTGGTTAAAAAGGCACGGGTCAGAGTGGGACAACTCACTATGTTATAAGTAATTAATTAGTGTGCAACACTATATGCCATAAAAGTATAAAACGATCCAGCTTTATCTAACAAATCCAATTAGGAGTGTTTTATATGCTTTTGATGACTTAAAATCCCTTTAAGTTTCCTTTCGATCTGAATTTGTAAGTTGATCCATTTGAATAGTTAGCCATTAACCCAACCTGACCTGTTTCTATATAAACAGGTCAAGTTCTCACCTCTAAGTCTAATGCGCATATATGTTTTCCCAGCATCTAACAGGAGCTGTTACGATTATTTTGTGGCTTTTTTTTTCATTATGGTTGTACACTATTCTGGATTTAAGGCATGTAACGAGGTATCTCCGGTTATGGCTTTCATGTGATTGGTGTTTTAGTAAGTACACTTCAAATGATATACACTCGTATGTTTTAAGACCATTTTCCTTTTTGCATTTTCGACACTAATTGATATAGTTGTCTACTCCATTTCTTTTATTACTTTTATCTATTGCCCGATCATATCTTACTATCTCTTTCCTTAACATTTGCTTTTTTTTGTGAATCTAGGATAAAGTTTTGAAACAACCTAAAAGAAAGAAAAACTAAACTGTAGTGTTCCAAACACCCGGTATTGTAATCGATCTGTATTCATAGGAATCGGCAATTGCGTATCTGTGAAGTTTTTAAGGTCCGGAGTTTGTACATATATCAGTTTAACGTTGATGACCAAAACATTAGGTCTAATTGCGAAAGATCTTAAGGGAAGTAACTTTTTTGAGAAAGTTGGGGAAGCAAATAATTTTACACATAACAATATAATATAATATTGATCGATAAATATTTTACTCACTAAATATTGAGTATTTTATTATATTATTTAATCGGGTGAATATATAGGTTAAAAAATCTCTTGACGTCATGAAATATTTAACAGTTTATAGCTGGCGATCAAAATAAGCATCTGAAAGTCGGATAATCTTAATGGAAATGGATCTATTTGCATTTCTCTTAATTATAACAGTGTTTATTACCAAAGGGTCAATTTGGTGACTTTTCATATCATGAGGTTGTGGGTTTAAGTCATGACATGTCATGATATATATATGTGGATTAAATGTATATATTTGTGGTTTTAATGTGTGTGATTACTTGCATTTCTAAAAAAATTAGTGTTTATTAACTTTTGTTGCAAGTTGCAACTGTATATAAGTATATATGATCCATGATAAATATCATGGGAGGAGTTACCTTGACGGTATGGGTAGTGTGACTAATATAACATGTTCCTTTCCGTTCATCATGAACCACGGATTTCTCCGGAATAAGAGATCAAAGTATATCTTCCTCCTTTTTCTCAATAAGTCGACGACCTCACACTATCCGGAGACTTCGAATAACCCAGAGCATATTGTGTTGATATATTAATAGATTTTTTTTTCACCTTTAAAACTTGTATGGGGCAATATGGGTAGCGACTGGACCGTTTACGACTAATGTAATGGGCATAGTTGTAATAGTCTTATGACTTACGACTTAGACTCTAGTCGAGTCAAAAAGATAAAATAAAAAAAAAATTAGAGTATGCGGCTCGGACACTTACTCTTAACTGACTTTAATTCTTACGGTTTATTGATTCTTCCGAGTAGTGTGACTATTGCGAGTCTTGTGCAACTCTTAAGAGCACACAGAGTGGGAAGCAAAAAAACTGTCGACGTTCAACAAGTCGAACGCTTAAGCCTAGCATTCACCACACCCTACCAATGTTCAAGTTCAACATTCATGTTCAATGTTTCAAAATGAATGGTGAGTTCAAGTTTTTTTTTTTATTGCTTTTTTTCTTTTCCTTTTTCTTATTTGTTAAAAACTATTTTTGTGGTTCTGTTTGAACTTTGAATTAAAAATTAAACCACCCTCTTGAAATTGTATATCCGTATTAATGAACTAAAAATCTAGCACAAAGGCAACTACTCCTTGTGCTTTTACGAGTTAAAAAATCAGACAAACTTTTAGTGTATTGTAATAAATAAAATAAAGGACAAACCACATAAAGAATTGACTATAATCAAAAAAAAAATTTGTTTAGTGAGATACTATAATCAATTTTTATGTAAGCCTTTGTGTTGATTGATGGTTAATGGTTTCACTATCAACTCTCGTCATGTTTTATTTCTGTAAAGAATAAAAATATTAAACAATAATAAACATATACATATTTATCGTAAGATAGTAATTTTTACAAGTTAAGTCATAAGTCACGAGTTAACAATTGAAGTTCCAAATCTCGAGTCATTAGTTAACGATGGCCTAATCGGCTTCTTCCATTGTTCAAGAATATATGGTGGGTGCTACATGTGGAGTCGTGCAAATTTCTTAAAAAACATTTTACAAGTACCGTAAATTACTTTAAGAGAAATAATTATTATATAGATGACATCTGTATAATTTTTTTTTCTTTTATCTGTTTTTGGATATTATGTCGATGTCGGTTATATTGTAAAATTTTATGGTCATACAGATTGACTTCTAAAGTAAATGTTACATTATATTGGGAATGTGAAAATCAATTGAAAAAAAAAATGTTGACAGAAAAAAGATCGTCACGCGACGTGATCTACAGCAGTCGCGACACGACGAGCGGTTTTCAAGCAAGATCACTAAATGAATCGTCCTGGTTGCGATATGAAGCGCAAGTGGGACTGAAAATGCGTTTTCTTGTTCTGCAAGTTGATTTTTCCCTATGTAAAGATACCATATGTATTTGTAACCTTTGTACTATAAAAATAAAAGTAAAAACTCTTTGGTTTGAGGCCGTAGTTGGAGATTGAACATT